>CM042009.1:114858499-115375999 GCA_023525715.1 Cichorium intybus | reverse complement strand
AGTCACACCCAAAACTAGGGTTTTCGAAAGTTCCAGAGAGAGGGAAGAGTAGAAAAAGTCGTGGCTTTTATGGTGCCTAGGGGTCTCTATTTATAGTTTCCAAGTGGCCACCAGATAAGCCTTTAGAGATAAACCTTTTTGAATTCAAATAAGATAAACCTTTATCTATCAATTCAAATCTATTTATCCTAACATATAATAATCGAAATTATGGATAATCCCTCTATAATTTCGTTTCCCACTTAAACTACCATAATTTTCACTTACTCAACTATTGAATAATTACAATTCAGCCCCTGCACCTTTAATTAATCAAATTAATCACCAAATTAATTCCAATTAATTCTAGATTAATTTCTAATTAATTAATATAGTTTCTAATTAATATATTATCACCATAATATATTAATAAACTATTTATTTTATTTCTATTGATTTATTGATCATATAATAAATCAATCTTTCTCTCTCCTGGATTTTCTGCTAAACCTCTAGCCATGAGAGCAACCCAAATGGACTTTGCTACTATCAATTAGGTAAATACAAATTATTAGTCATGGATTAGACACCTAATCCAACAGTCTCCCACTTGGATAAGTCTATGACTATAATTACTAATTTATCGTCTAATTGATCAGCAAACTGTAGCTTCCTAGAAACTGCTGCCGAACTCTGACCTAGTCAGTTCTGTCCATAGATAAGTGATCATATGATCCTTCGTCCAATAAGATATTTTCAGACACGAGACATGGATTGAGATCAATCTCTGTCCGATACTCTGTTTCCCGATTTCCGATTCTGCTTATGACTTTAGGAGTTCTAATTGAACACATCAATTTTGTCCAGGCTGGCCAGCACTTTAGTCAACTTCAAAATCATCGAGAGGCCTACAGATATCTTTTTCCCATCAGGGTCAAGGAACGAATAAGCTTCGACTTATATGCTTATATCTTTACCAGTCAAATCATTCACAACAACACGTTTTATAACATCGAGTTACCGATGCGTTTTCGTATTATCAATGAACAACTGCCTTTGTAAATTATAACTCATATCTCTCCACTTCAAGATCATAAGATATTATTGTCTCAACAGTGCTTGTGATATAATCCATGAAGCAATCTATTGGGTTTATCCAATACTTAAATCTCTATTTCTGAGTACTCATGAATGTTGTAGCAATCCTATTGCTATGTTTAACTCCTTAGACAGTCTACAAACCAATTCATGACAGTCTTGATTCAATACTTACTTCCCAAAGTATGAGCGACTGTGGACCTTTCTGAATAATTAAATTATTCAGGAAGTAAAACATGCGAAAGTGAAACATAAAAGATCTGACTAGTAGCTACTCTTGCTTATTACCAAGTCTCCATGAGGTAATCACCAAGTCGGATCTTGTCATAAACTATTATCGATTTCAAGATTTCTTTTAAACTTTCAATTCTAATTTTTATTTCTATATCTTCATGAATCTTTCACTCTTTTTATGTATCCAAAGTGTCTTACACAGATACACTTTATTGCAGATGGTCCAATCGGATGCACTTCCGATGACACCTCAATATATTATCCTGTCTTTTTCTCTCCTAACTCCATTCTAGTAATGTGTACTGTGACTTCCTATGGTTCTCGGGGTCTTTAGTCTACTTGACTGCACCCTAAGACTATTTCGAGGTGTCATGATGTGCCGGTGAACCACACACGCTCCATCAGAATACCAACGAGATTCTTTAACCATGATGTCCTTTAACATCATGTCCTGACGTTAATAATTACCATTTTGAAAAACTTTCAAATTATTACTATCACTTTCACCCCAATCATTTCTCAATGAATTCTCACTTGAGTTCAAACAATCTATCCAGTATTCCCAGCCAGACAATGTCCTGAATCCAACTTACTATGCCCTAAGCATCAAGTCATCAGGATATGTTCATGACATTTTGATCGATCCAAGAAACTTGAGGAACCCGATCTAATTCTATTCCAAACCCTTTTGGAATCCAAAGATTATTTATAATCCTTGTGTCATGATTTTCGAAAAAACTATTTCCTTTCGGAGACTCTTCTCATGCATCTTGAATCTTATCAAGATCATGCTTACAATGGCTAGGTCTATACTGATGATAACATCTATCTGATAGATGTCTATGGATTATGTGAGTATGTTGCACCTTCTTTATATCTCTCATGCCAAATCATCACACTTTGCAATGATAGAAAACTCCTTTCCTAGGGCAATGCATCTCGATTCTCATCAAGATCATCTTTGGCAGAGTTTCGATCTATCTCATAGACGTTTATAACCACATGAGTATGTCGTATCTCTATTAAGTCTTTCATAGCGATCCGCCTCTTAACACCAAGTCATTACACTTTATAATGAAAAGACACGTTTCCCAGAAACAATATGTAACCCACATATCGAGATAGTAGATAACAGCGACACTCCCACTGGCTTTGACACGGTTGTGGACTATTCACAAAACCCATAACTTTTGGCACATTTTGAGAATCCAAAAATTTCTGACAATCTAATGGAAATCTTTCAGCCCTTTCTCAAAATCCAATCCTTTGGCATATTTTGAGAATCTGAGTATCCTTTCTTGCGAGATGCCCGTGGAGTAATACCGGGCCTATGTACCTTTGTATTGGCACACTCTTTGTGAGTCCCTATTAGTGTGCCGGTGATCCACACACACTCCACTAACGACTTACAATGTGCTGTACAGTATCCTTTCAGATTTCATCTTCTATTGAGAGTGCTTCTCTCGGAATCAATTACTTGACTCTGAGTATTGTATCACTCAACCACATGTTCTGAAGGTATGTATCTGTCCATGTTGCTTTCTTTTGATGATTCAGTTACTCCCACTGGTTTTAGACCAGGTGTAAAATCAATTAAATTTTCACATAGACTGTGTCTCGCCCTAAGGTTCTCTTGTTTGGCAGCAACCGGGCTCACCAATGCTTCCAAGTAGTCGGATTGTAAATCCGTACCAACTATAGTGTTTTACCACCAATCGGTATGTCACCCCGATCATAACTACTTATGATGGTGATCAATACTACTGGTCAAGAGGAGATTATGTCAGTTGTAGAACAGAAATCTGATTTCTGCTCCAAGCCTAGTGATGACTAAAGGTTCTTTCACTTGGCTTATCCTGAACTCATTCAGGACTGTCCCAACTCCCACTGTTTCCTTAGAACATGAGTTCTTTCTAAAAGAGCTCTTCTTTTACAGTTGCAGCGGAATAGCCAATGAAACGACATTGCTGATCATGTTCAGGCTAGTCATGAGGTTTGAACGAACACTACAAGACCCTGGACTTTCAATGTACAAGTGGGATAGTCCCAGCTTTACATATCAGACATTTTCTGCAAGACCTACTTAGTTTAGGATGTGGTCGGAATATGGTTTATATGGACTGACTGGTATAGTATTCAAATTATTGAAAACTAATTGGCAATGTATCTCATACATCGAGGATCGAACTGTTTCGACCAATGCTCCATTATCTTCCCTAAGACATATTATAACTATTAATGTTCTTGGAAGAGAATGAACTGTGAAACATTTTTCTCAGTTTATGTTATCGCTCAGGTTCTGTTGATCTTATACTTCCTTTGAAATCCTTGAACACTTCAAGGTTTCAATCAATCGCTTATTCTGATAAGCGAAGCCATATTTGTCATACTAATTGGCAAATATCATGAAGTATAACTAATTGTGTTGTGTTTGAAGATTCAAGCAATACACAGAAACTTATGTGTATATTGCTCAAAATCTTAATATCTTTTACATCTCTATGTAAATTTATGACTTTGTTAATTTGTTCAAGATATGCAATCATCACCTGACTCTAAGTCAACTGATTCCAAAATCCTATCCTCTGGAACTTTGGGTGATTCATTTCTTGCCACATGTTCTTTATAAAGAACTTAATCATCATGTGACTCTAAGTCAAATGATTCCAAAGTCCTATCCAACTGGATCTTTGGGTGATTCATTTCTTGCCACACATGGTTTTATTAAGAACTCAATTCATCATGTGACTCTAAGTCAAATGATTCTAAAGTCCTGTCCAACTAGACCTTTGGTTGAATTGATTTTATAAAATATCTTAACAATCATAGAAAACACAATTCATGAATCCAAACACTTTGGATGCATCATCATTCAAGTCATTACCATTCATGCAATTAACACACTCATACAACATTTCAAGGATAAACATGTATTAAAAGAAAAATTAACATTTTATAAAAACCGAAATATCCTCGAACAGGTAATGCCACACGCATCTAATAAGCTAATAACAAGGTCATAGTATCTAACTAAACTCCAAAACTGCATGAGCTTCAGATCCAATCCGAATGTGCTCATTTGCAACAAAATCCCGCATCCTACCTAGTCCATGCATACAAACCAAATGTGATAAACACATCATGTATCAAGGAATTAAGGATTAGGAGTTCTGAGTTTTAAGATATTCCTGAGTTGCCAAACCGTTCGGCTTTGGAGCATTTTTCCAATCTTTTTGTGACTGTGTCCCACCTTGTGGATTCCCAGTTTGATACATCGAACAATCGGTCCAGACGATCTGGATCATTTCTTGATGTGCCTTAATACTGGACTTAATCATGAAGCAGTTGAATCAATGGAACTATGCTTCTCCATGAACGACTCATACAGAGTCGACATTCAATGCATTTCCATGATTGTCTTAATCTGGTTACCCTTTCTGTTTATCTGGATGAACAGATCAGCGAGTCGAGCTAATGCTTAACTCCCGATTAGAAGGGGTGACCTAATTGTATACAGTTTTCCCATGTATCCCTCAATCATGAGAACATGCAAACTGGTGTTACTTCTTTCTAGGTTGCAACTTCAAGCTCTTTGAATATCCCAGTTTGTTCCTTTTTCAACCAGTTCTCAGAACCTTTCCTCAACCAGTTGTGCTAACTTATCTGACCCCAGGAATTCTAAATCCCTGCGTAACTCGGGGTCAATGATAAATAGCATGAGGCAACGAACTTCCTTTGACTTGATAGTCACGGGTCATGCTCATCACAAGCTACTATGCGATGCCATGCTTTGGTAGAACAAGGAGCGGACACACAGTCAGATATGGTTTGCCAGCAAAACTAAGAATCATTCTCTAATTACAAAGCCATATCACATAGCCAAGGTCAGTCAGCCTTACCATATTGAACACTGAGACTCTCAGAAATGGGTGAAGGAGGAGAATTGACACTATCTTTAGACATCTATAAAATTTGAATTAGTTTAATTTTAATCCTTTTTAAACAATTACCCAATATATTATTTAATGAGGCTAGGATCCAAAATACCCCAACTATGGTGTGAAGAGGGATGCCGTAATCACAACATAATGGTCATTAAGGTAGATAAACATTTATCAATTTCAGTCTTATGAAATTCCTGGATCTGTTGAGATTCATTGAACTATTCAAAGGCATGTTTAATCTCGGATATGCTCCACTGTTTGTGACTGGGATGCCGAGGATCACAAACTGGATGTGAATAACCATGCAAATATGCTCGGTAACCTTAATGTCATTTATCATCTCTAATTGATACGCCTGTTAACCACACACGCTCCATCAACAATGATAAATCATGAGAAACCCATTACCACTCTTTATGATCCCCTATTAGTGTGCCGGTTAACCACACATGCTCCACTAATGTCTCATAAAGTGTAATGTGCAATTTCATGGGTTAGCATCTTTTCACATTTTTCCTAAAGTAACTAGATTTGGGATTTTATAAAGTTGTTCTAGTACTTTCATTAATAACATTATACTTTTAATGAGATTAAGTTGTCCTATCAAACCCGTTCGGCTAACGACCCTCCACTGATCAAGAGAGCGGTGGGTGAGAGTGGACACCCATTCAACCGCCATTTTATAGGTAGTTTCCTTATACCCTCCTTATAGACCATCTTCGTGAATGAGGCCTACTATTGATTTGACTGACCAATTATCTTATACATATAATATTAACTTTTAATTATAATATATATAAGATGTATTTTAAACCTTTTAAAATATTCCTGGTTTATCTTTTAATTTATTGGAAATTTAAACTATTAAATTTAAAATCAAATTAAACCTTTAAATGATTTAATTCATCTTTTAATTAAACAATTAATTAAATTAATTAAATCCAAATATTTTAGACTTTTAAAATATTCCTAGTTTTATCTTTTAATTTTTTGAAATTTAAAACTATTAAATTTAAAATTAAATTAAACCATTAATTATCTTTTAATTAAACAATTAATTAAATTAATTAAAACTAGATAGGTATCACAAATTAATCAAATTAATTTAAACCTATCTTAAACCCCCTAATTTTCGTAATTAACAAATAATGGGCTTAAGGTTATCCATTTACAGAATTAAAGTTACCAAAAATAGAAAGCCTTCTAAAACCCTAAGGAGAAAAGCGAAAATCATAGAGGGGAGGGGCTAGGGTTTCAAAAACCCTAACCCTAAAATCGATTAGGCTAAATTAGGGTTTATAAGCTTTAAACCCTAATTTTTACGAAAACAATTATAGCCATTCAACAAGAAAACAACCAAAAAGCTCTGATACCACTGAAAGGTTTTATGCAAATCTATGAACTAAAACCCTAAGTTCACATGCAACCTATGAGGATATATGTTTTCTACTATTGAACATATAAATATTTCCGAAAAGGCCACAAGAAAAATTACTAAAGAATAAAATCAGAAAACTAACATTTTAGTTGTTTCTTGCAAGTTAAGCAACGCAAGTGCTTTGCCTCAAATGAAGTCACACCCAAAACTAGGGTTTTCGAAAGTTCCAGAGAGAGAGAAGAGTAGAAAAAGTCGTGGCTTTTATGGTGCCTAGGGGTCTCTATTTATAGTTTCCAAGTGGCTACCAGATAAGTCTTTAGAGATAAACCTTTTTGAATTCAAATAAGATAAACCTTTATCTATCGATTCAAATCTATTTATCCTAACATATAATAATCGAAATTATGGATAATCCCTCCATAATTTCGTTGCCCACTTAAACTACCATAATTGTCACTTACTCAACTATTGAATAATTACAATTCAGCCCCTGCACCTTTAATTAATCAAATTAATCACCAAATTAATTCCAGATTAATTTCTAATTAATTAATATAGTTTCTAATTAATATATTATCACCATAATATATTAATAAACTATTTATTTTATTTCTATTGATTTATTGATCATATAATAAATCAATCTTTCTCTCTCCTGGATTTTCTGCTAAACCTCTAGCCATGAGGGCAACCCAAATGGACTTTGCTACTATCAATTAGGTAAATACAAATTATTAGTCATGGCTTAGACACCTAATCCAACAATACCATAGATAAATCTATGGTAAGCATTATATAAATGGAAAAGGACATGTTGACATCATAGAAATTTCTTTGAAGGATATTATAAGGTAAAATGGTTATGTTAGTTTGGTAGAATTGATCCACATATATACAATACATATATGGATTAATAAATCTATTTATTTAAACAATTCTATAGGTTGAAGGAAAGATTGGACAAAAGCAAAGGCAAGTGTAGTTGTTTGACAACCTAACTATTTTTAGTGAGTCCATGAGGATTTTCCAACTATGGGGTACGTCAAACGATGTATGTTTATGAACTCTTTGTAGAGTATTAAAGTATGTTTTCAAATAAGTTAATGACTTACATTCATGAACTCTTTATAGAGTATTCAAGTATGCTTTCAAGTAGTTAAATGATTCAAGTTTATGTAATCCTTATAAAGTATTTAAGTATATTTTAAAGTAGCTAAATGATTCATGTTTATGAACTAATTTCTAAGAGTAGCTAATATTTTGTAATAACTCTTTTGTAAGAGTAGTTAATATGTTTTATGAATTTTTTCTAAGAGTAGCTAATATGTTTATTAAACTATTCTCTAAGAGTGGCCAATATGTTTAATGAACTCTTTTCTAGAGTAGCTAATATTTATAAAACCTTTTCTAAGAGTAGTTAATATGTTTTATGAACTCTTCCTCTAAGAGTAACTAATATGGTTTATGAACTCTTTTCTAGAGTAGCTAATATGTCTTATGAAATCTTTTCTAGATTAGTAAGTATGTTTCAATTAGTTTATGGAATATAAAACATGTCATATGATTTCTTATATAATTTGTGAAAGCTTATATTGTGATGATATTTTACAAAGGTTTATAAATGTCTATTAAGTTATACAAACTTTATGTTAAGCATATCTATTATGGAACTTTAATATAATTGACCTACAAAAAGTGGTGATCATGCATACATTAAATTTTATATTCATAGTAACTATAACTGTCCAAATGCTTGATATCTGAATCGGATAACAAAGAATATTATATTGGGATGGTACCTCTAGTCATGAAGTAAATTTTTAGTGATTATGATTCCATAAATGGTTGATGTCCTCTTCCTATTTTAGTAACATTATTAGGGTGTTATTATTTGTGATCAAGCTTTATGTACAAAAATATTAATTAGTACATAACCAATAGCTATGAATAGAATAAATGAATCAGTTCATAATCTATAACTATAAATGGAACAATGAGTCAAGATGGCTCGATTACTTGCATTAGAATGTGTTAATGCATTACATACATAACTTTTAGTCATGTCATATGTTTTCAAGTGAATAGCTTATAATATGATTTATAATCTTATGATTTTAAGAAAAGCTTGCATTATGATTCGTAATCATATGCTTTCAAGTGAAGTTATAATATATTTTGTATAATTATGTTTTCAATTTAATAACTTATATTATGATTCACAAGTTATGACTTAATATCATAAAATGTTTTAAGTATTTTGTTTGAAATGTATAAAAATATGGGGTGTTTTAGTGTATTTTTATGTTTATTGATATTCTCTTAGAAGACCCACTTATGCCTAATACGCTTGCTTGTTAAGTGGAAAATTGACTAAGTTCTAACTTTGATTGTATTTATGGATTCATGTCTTTCAACCATTTTTTAGATGTGGATCCGATTTTGATTCTTGATAGCTAGCTAGTTTACAAATAATCCTCTAGTATTGGTTTTATAGTAAATTTAAGGAAGCCGTATTTCTTTAGCTATTCGGGGAATCCATTACGAATAAGAATGTCATGTGTTTCCCAGTGTACCCATGTAGTTAAGTACTCGAGCCAACATTAATTATCTTCTAGTGACCAGTGAATGTTGTGTATCTTGTGGTTCTCAGATGTCTCCAAGATCTACAAAGCTCCCACTTTCTTATCATAGTAAGAGATCTCTTTATGATTACTCAACATTCCAAGAAACAGGATCCTTTTGTTCTTGGTAGGTTTGTAGAAAATAGTTTCCCATAAATATGAGTGATAGTATTAAACTCTAGTTTTCTCAAAGTCATACATCATATTAAGGATTTTGTGAGTCAATAATTTCAAGTAAGACAACTTGGGAGGTTTAACCATGCGATAACATGTATGGTGTCTTATTTACTTTCTTTATTTTGGTATCATTTTAGAATTTGCATACTTTAAAGACTTAAAAGATAGAGTAAAGGGAGTTTTATTATCTTTTGACAAACATCAATAAGGGCTACATAAAACAATATGTATTAGTGTTACTGAACTTTGATATTTCACCCTACAGGTGACAACGCCTTAGATTTTTTTTCAAATGATGGGATTCCATCAATCAAGCGACTTACAGTCAGTTGGTATCAGTATTCCCACCAACTGGAATTTCTCTAAGCATTTACGTTTATATGAATGAGATAACCACGTCATAGATGTTTATAATCCAAGTAATACTTGAACCATTCTTGAGATTACAAGTATTTATATTGAATGATCATCATGAACTTTGACTTCAGACATAAGGTGTTAAAGGTTTACCATATTGAACGACACATACATCAAAGGGACAATCATTGAAATAATCATATATGAATATTATGCATCAAATATGAATTCATTACAAAAGAAAAAATGTTTCAAAATACGGTAAAACTCTAAGTTTATTTAAAAATTAAATAAGATAACTTGACAAGCTAGCTACTAACTTCCAACTCATCACTATCATCTCTTAAATATGTTCTAGTTCATGTAATTAACAACAAATGTCAATATCATATACACTGGAATTTATAAAAAATGTAAAGTCCTATCCTATAGACATACTTGACTTGTTGGTCTAGAGAGCTTTGTCTTTTTTGAGTTCTACAAGGTAGGCAGGAAAATTCCTCTAGTGGTATTACTTATTAGCATGGTATCACTCAGTGTCTTTTAGATGATACTCTTTCTTCTTGGGCTGAGAGGAAAACATTTTGGAAAAACCTTTGCCTTTTCCATTCGCTTAGTTATACGGCTTCTTATTCACACACCTTACCCTAATCATGAGTACTTTTTGAGACTTGGGATATTCTTCTCATCAGTCTCGATCATCATAGGCAACTATATGATTTATTTTTCCCAATCATTCATATTATACTTCATAATGATTAGGTCATATGATTCAGAAAACTATCCAAATTTGACCTTATTGCCAACTTTTTACTCTAGAGAGATCCCAACTTCTCTAGTTGGTCAATATGTCTTCATATTTAATATGTGAGTGCTAATCTATTGACCATACAACATCTTGTATGTGTGGAGTGTTTTGAAAATTTTAAATAAATCATGCTTGGCCTCATGCTTAAAGATCTTCATCAAATCAACCTTATCTCATATGAATCAAGTGACTATAAAATTCTCTAGGAGGACTATGATCATGCTTTCAGGTGTCAGGCATGCTACTTCATTCTTCTCATAAAATTTCACATTCTAAGCATTTTAAACAGTAGCAGATGAGTCATTAGGTGGTGCATTATGTAGGGGATTTTTAGTGACATGTAACTTCTTCCTGTGCTTTAGAAAATCCTCAAGTTATGATACCAATCTATGAAGTTAGAGCCTTTTAGCTTATGATTCTCCAACAAAGAACAAAGCAAACGATTGTTCACGTATGTTTTAGCCATCTATAAAAGAAATTAAATTTTAAATTTACTAGTTTTTGCTATTCATCCTTTGTAACTTAGTCACCGTTATGTTTCTGAAAAACATAATCTAAAAAAGTCTAAGATTTATGTTAAAGTTCAATGTTATGCTCTTTTGATTATTCACACAAAAAATAGTTTAACTAGTAGGTAGTGGGTGTTAGTGTATCCCACATTGGTGCGACACGGTCCTATAAGTTTGTATATATGTTGGAGTCTCCCCTCTCTCCACAAGGGCTCTTTTGGAGAGACACTTTTGGGCTCCACATATATCCAAAAGAGCCCTTGTGGAGAGAGGGGAGACTCCAACATATATACAAACTTATAGGACCGTGTCGCACCAATGTAGGATACACTAACACTCCCCCTCAGAGACGTAGGCTCGATGAGGTTTGGGGGTGCGGGACACCGGCTCTGATACCATGTAAATATATGTGGAGCCCAAAAGTGTCTCTCCAAAAGAGCCCTTGTGGAGAGAGGGGAGACTCCAACATATATACAAACTTATAGGACCGTGTCGCACCAATGTGGGATACACTAACAGTGGGTATCAATAGCGTCCACATGCAAATTTTAGATCTTTGTGCGACTCTAAACAATAATGGGTTTCCAAATTACATGTTAGCCCCCTCATTTCCACAAACTTAGGTCTTACCAAAATGTTGGGTAAATGCTCCAATTTGGAACTGTTAATTTTGGCTTGCATCTTACCAGGATGCAATATTCACTCTAGGGTTGTAATACGACTAGCTCTTACCATACCTGAAAATTATATCTACAACTTGTTCCAATGGATGGCAAAATTTAAATTTGAATGAGTTTTTTATTTTGTAAAAATATTTTACAAAAGTTATCATGCTTTAACGTTATATTGCATGCATACAAAAATATTGACCAACACATTTATTAGACCAATTATAAAACAAAGTTCGTTAAAACCACTTTTAATCAAATAATTAAAACAATTTCAGAATTTGGCGTGTTTACCAAATAAATCACTTTATTTAAAACTTAGTTTTAATGTTTATGATTTGTTTCATAAACAATATTTAAAAAAGTACTATCATAGCACACACATTTAAATAATAAATCACATTGCCCAGACCCGATCCTAAAAGTCCTAAAAGTTATTGTGAACCATCAAAATTGACTTGGTCAAAAACTAGGGATGAAATCGATTTTGAAAAGCTAAATATTAAATCAAAAAGTGATAATTTCATATATATCCTAAATAAAAAAGTAAAAATAATATTTGCCTTATCTATAATTTCAATATCATATTTGCCCTAAATAAATATCCAACATATCATATTTGCCCTAAACTTTTTTTAAAAATTTTTAGCAAGGTTGTAGAAATCGCTAGGCGGTAGGCGGGCGGTCGACTGGGGCCTAGGACTAGTCGGCGCCTAGGCGGGAAGTATTAATTGTAATAAAATTTATTTTTTAAAATTTAAATATTACCTATATCCCTACAAAATTAATAAATAAACATAAAATATTGACTAATCTAAGTGTTTAAACATGTAAGTCATCAAACATCATAATGTTTAGACTAATTAATTTGACAATTTTAATCATCAATAATCGTAAGTTAGCCACCGATTTTCATATTTTATATATATAATACAAAATTGAAATTACTAATAAAATAAAATATATATTATTAATATAACAAAATATATAAAAATATTATTATTTTAAAATTTTGAAATTTTCTAAATTTAAATTTAAAATCTAAAAATTTTATTATTTTTTTGAAATTTTGATAACTTTTGAAATTTTGATAAATTTTGAAATTTGAAAATTTTTGAAAATTTGAAATTTTTCAAAAATTTGAAAATTGAAAATTTGGCCTCCTAGACCCTCCCAGACCCGCCTAAACCCGATTTTGACTGTCGTTGACCAAATCCGCCTAACTTGACCGCCTAACACTAATCGTAGGTAGAACCCATCCGCCTAACGCCTAGGCGCCGCCTAGGCCGACTTTCACAACACTGCTCTTTAGGTTTAAGATATCATATATGTGACAACTGTCAAAATCGGTCAACAAAAGTCAATAAAAGTCAACGAAAGTCAAATGAAGTGTACATTAGGTTAACATGTCGAAATGTAATCTTCATAACCTTCATATTGTATTATTGAGTATTATAATACTACATGCGCTAGTTGAAATCAATTATCGAGTAAATGCTATAAATACGTATAATATATTACAGTAGCGTAGAAATTCGATAAACACACAAACATTATTTTGGTATAAACACGATATGTTCATGCTCACGAATCCGTAGACATATAGAACGTCGAAAACGGAGTTCGCATGTAAAAGTTACAGCAGTTCAGTCGCTGGAAACAATAAATGTATAGAGGAATTGAACATTAAAATGCATTACATGGTGCCTTAAACATTAAACATGAAATAATGGAACACATATTATAGAGCGTAATATGATCTAGAATTTAATTTCATAGCCCAATTATTTTTCCGGTAAAATGTCATATACCGTGAACCTGGAAGTTTACCACACTTTTACAAAAACCCAAGCTTTATAAAAGAGACTAGATAGTTTTTATAAAAACTAACCAAAGACATCTTTTGTCTTTTATAATCATGACTAAGCCCCCCTAATGACAACGTCTAGTAATATCACATATTTTAGTCGTTGTTGAGCCCTATTCTTAGTGAAATTATATCATATATATCGTGGTATTCTCACTTTTCGTGCCAACACTTGTTTGGAAAGAAATAATGAAAACAGGGACTAAAAGTGTGCAATTTGGAATAAGTTTGAAGATCAAAGCAAAATCAGGAAAAGACATACGAGCTCCGTGGAAATCATCAAGGCGCGACGCGGGTTCAAGGCGGTGGAAAGAATTCAAATTCCTATAAAACGGGGATAAACCCCTACGTGCGACGCGGGATCCATAAAAGCGCGGCACGGTCTCGAGATTTTTGCAACTATAAATAGAGGCTTTTAGGTCGAACAAACGAGCGAAGACCTGGTGTAAAATCGACCCCAAGGCTCTTTGACTCCGAGATTCAGCTTCAAGAACCACTTTTGGTATTCTTTATGTTTTTAGCTTTACTTTTCATTTAGTTTAATAGTTAGAAATCATAGACTAGTATCTTTGGGAGTGACAACCATTGATATTTAGTTCTAGTTTCTGTTTTGGATGTTTTGTTACTGTTTTGGAACCTTGGAATCTGTTTTGGTTAATAATAATCATTCAGTTTATGTTAAGTGTTGATTTTTCGGTATTGATGCTTATTATTGGGTTGTGAATGTTTGTTTTGTGTTTGGATGCTTGATTGACCTTGATTGGACTGATTTCCCTTGTTGATTTCAGTGACCAACTAGGGTTAGCTTTTTGGTTTGAACTTAGCTAGTGACTGTTCATTTGGACTTTAGTTATTGGTTTAGTTATGCTTGTTTGTGTTTGATGATTGATTTGCCTTTGTTTGCTTCTGAATTGGAGATGTACTTCTGATTTCAGTAAGTGACTAGGTTTGGTTGACAGTTTTAGCTTAGTTTATGTTTTTTGGGATTAGTAGTCAAAAGCTAGGAACTAGGTCCTCTGACTGTAGCGTGACACTGCAGTTGGTAATCTGTCACATGTCTCGACCACGTAACTCCTGTGGATCGACCCTGACTTCCACTGTGCTAAGTGAGAGTGAGGTTATTTTACTATTTTTGACCGTATGACGACCGCTGCGCATGTCAAATTTTGGCGTCGTTGCCGGGGAGTTGTGAGCTTGAGATTAGGTGATTTGTAGGACTTTTTAGTTTTGATTTTCTTAGTTAGTAATTTGGTTTTTGATTTTTTTCGGGTGTGTTGCTTTAGTGCATGCATACCCGTAGGGGTGAGCAATTATCCCCTTTGCGTTTTGACTCAGAGATTGAGCGAACTGCGCGCAAGATCCGTGCACGTAGGCGTTTAAATACAATGAGTTTTAGTAATATCAGTAGTAGTATGGTGAATGTTGCCCAGGAACCCTCGGGTGAGGCAACGAGGATGTCGTTTATTCCCCCGGTTTCTGAATTCCACATTGGGAGCACGAGTGCTACTAGTGGTGCAGCTTCAGCCCCTGCACCTATACCTTCATGCACTCCGCCGTCGATTCCACCATTTCAACCTGTATCCCAACCACAATCCACAAACCCATTTACATCTGCCATGTCTTGGGGAGCGCCGACCCGCGATGGCACCCCATTATCTAGACAGCAGACACCCATTTCCCAACCCATTTCTCAACCAGCACCAGTACTTTTTAAACCAGAAACCACATTCCAACCTATACCACCGTAACAACAATACCAACAACCACCTCAGCAGCAGTACCAGTAACAAGAGGCTGAGGAGAGGTATGATGAAGAAGAAGACGAAGGATGGGTTCCACCACAGCCACCATGGGACCGAGGTCGGGGACCTCTAAGAAGAGCACAGCAGCATCAACCACTACAAGGTCAGCAGAGATATAATGATAATCACTTTTATGGTAATCCTGCTCAACCCTTGTATTTTATACAACCGAGAGGGCAATCGGTTGCATCGCACTTCCAGCCACGGGAGTACGATGACTCGTCGCCCATTTACATTCCTGATGATATAGAATCTCAAGTAGAAATTAGGCCCCAGTTGATAGGAATATTAACTCAATTTAGAGGTTATAAGACTGATGATCCATATAATCACTTGTATGAGTTCATAGCTATCGCAAATGCTAATACTCCTAGACACACCAATAGGGATATCTTTAGGTTAAGATTATTTCCTTTCACATTAAAGGATAAGGCCAAATACTGGTTCACATCTCTTCCACCTAATAGTATCACTAGTTGGGACCAACTTAAGGCAAAGTTTCTACAAGAATTCTATCCAGTTAGTAAAACCACAGAAGTTAGACGCATAATTCAAAACTTTCAGCAGAAGCCTGGAGAGGCTTTTCACGAAGCGTTTGATCGATTAAAGGAGTTACTGCGTTCATGTCCGCATCACGAGGTTCCTAGATGGCAGTTAGTGAAGTTATTCTTTGAAGGAGTAAGTGAGACACATCAAGCAATGATAAATACCTCATCAAGTGGGACATTTATGTGGCAAGAGCCAGAGGATGCTTGGAATTTCTTAGAGCAGTTAAGTTTAGGATCTAAGGTCAGTGGATCCATGAAGGATAATACAGTCTACGTAGCAAACGTTGAAGCAGAAAATAAGTGGAAGATAGAAATGCAGAAGGAGCTCAGTGCTGTGACTAGGAAGTTCAATCAAATGTTCGCAAGGTTTCAACAAGAGAAGGGAGCATATGTATTGCATGGGCAAGTTATATGTAATACATGTGGTGAAATAGGACATAATCACAATGAGTGCTGACAACGCCTAGTGATATTAAGTATTTTAGGCGTTGTTGAGCCCTGTTCTTGATAAAATTATATCAAATATGTCTGGGTATTCTCACTTTTCGTGCCAGGACTTGTTTGGAGAAAAAGAATGAAAACAGGGACTAAAAGCGTGCAAAAAGGAAGAAGTTTGAAAAAGAATGAAAAATCAAGGAAACTCGTACGCGCGCCGCGGATACATCATTTGCGCGACGCGGGCTTAAGGCGGTGGAACACATTCAAATACCGAAGAAACGGGAGAAGATTAGTACGCACGCCGCGGATTTCACTTCTGCGCGGCGCGGCTGCGGGAAAATTGCAACTATAAATAGAGGCATTTCCAGCCGAAAACCCTAGCAAAGACCGGGTGTAAAATCGACCTTGAAGCTCTTTGACTCCAAGATTTCATTCCAGAAGACTCTCAATTGGTATTGGTTAGATTTAGATTTTATTTGTAATTAAATAGTTGGATTTAAGCTTGGTTTTGTATCTTTGGGTGTGACAACCATTGATATTAAGCTTTGGCTTCTGTTTTTGGATCAATTGGTTACTGTTTTTATGTTTGGATTCGGATTTGGTGAATGAGAAGCATTTGGTTACATTTAATCTTAGCTTTTCGGTGTTTTTATGCTTGTGTTTGGTTTTGGATGTTTGATTTATGTTTGGATACTGTTTTGACCTTGTTGGGACTGTTTTCGTTTGCTGAAATCAGTAGCTAATTAGGTTAGTTTGTAGGCATTAAACCTTGGCTAGTAACTGTTCAATAGAACTTAAGTTAGTGTCTAGTTTATGCTTTGCTTGGTTTTGCTAGTTTGGATGCCTTTGATTGCTTCTGAGTCAGAGATGTACTTCTGATTTCAGAAAGTGCCTAGGTCATTTGAGCTTAGCTTAGCTTGGCTTGAGTGTGTTTGATCACTGCTTTTGTTTGCTAGTGATTAGGAAGATAGAAACTAGATCCTCCGACTGTAGCTGTGACACTACTAGTTGGTAATCTCTCATCTAGTCTAACCACGAAGCTCCTGTGGATCGACCCTGACTACCGCTATACTAGTGTGTGTTAGGTTTTCTCTTATTTTTGACCGCACGACGACCACTGCGCATGTCAAGTGCTCAATGACTCATGAAGAAATTAGTCAAATGCATGGGTATGGTCAATTCCATAATGCACCACGACCATTCCGAAACAATCAACAGCGAGAGGTGAGACAGCCACCAGTGAGACAGCAGCAGATGCAACCTACGCCTCCAGTAGGAAGTATGAACATTGGCATGCAGGAAATTTTTGGAATGTTAGTTAAGCTTCAGGAAGTGGAGGATGCCAATTCAAAAGCAATTCTGAGGCTAGGGGAGTTGATCATCAAGATGGAGGAAGATAGAGCACAAGAGAAGGCACAACCGTCGAAAGTGCAAGTGAATGAGGTCATCACGCTGAGGAGTGGAAAGAAAGTGGATAACAAGGTTACAGCTCCACAACCAGAGGAGGATAGTGATGTAGAAATAATTTTTGATGAAAAAGAAGAATTGGAAAAGGAAAAGAAAAAAAGGAAGGAAGAGCAAGCAAAGCAGAAGAAACAGACAAGTACATGGGAGAAAGGGGAAACGAGTGGGACAGTTCCTTTCCCCACGGCTTTGGAAAAGCCAGAGAAAAGACCATATGGGAAGAAGGGACCGCAAGTGGAAGACATGTGGGAATTGTTTAGTCAAATCAAGGTTAACATTCCATTAGTTAAACTTATCAAGGAAGTCCCTGCTTATGCAAAGTTTTTCAAGGATATGTGTATCCACAAGAAGCATATCTTGTCCCATTTGCCTAAAATGATCAGTTTGCCTGAGAATGTAAGTTCTATTTTAATGGATGCATTGCCTCCCAAGATGAAGGATCCTGGGGTTCCTCTCATCTCTGTTAACTTAGGTGACGTGCACATTAAGAGAGCTTTGTTAGATTTAGGCGCGAGTGTGAACATTTTACCGGGACAACTTTTCGATAAGTATGATTTTGGTACTCTAAGATCTACGGATGTAATTCTTCAGCTTGCTGATAAGTCTACAACAATTCCTAGGGGAATGTTGTCAGATGTTATCATTAATATGAGAGATTTTTACTACCCAGCAGATTTCATAGTTCTGGATACCCGTCAGGCGGCCAATGGAGAGCAACCGACAATCATCTTAGGGAGACCTTTCTTGGCCACAGCTAATGCAAACATCGACTATCGTACGGGAGAGATGTGGATTTCCTTTAGACATCGACAAACTAAGATCAACATTTTTAATGCCAAAGGTAATACCATGGAGGATGAAGAATGCTACCAGGTGGACATCATAGATGAGTTAGTACAGCAGTATACGCCAGAAGTGTTGCAGCAAAAAGTGATGGATACTCAAGAAGAAGGAGAGGTTGAGTAGGAAAAGCAAGAAGATGAAGCAGCAGAAAAAGGCAAAGGCATGGAGTATGAGGAATGCGCGCACATAGAGAAGCTGCCAACAGAGATTCCCAAGACGTTAAAACCATCGTTGCAAGAACCACCGAAGCTAGAATTGAAACCATTACTAGCTCATTTAAAGTATGCCTTTCTGGGAGAAAAGGATACTTTGCCAGTGATTTTAGCAGCAAACTTGACAGAGGGACAAGAAAAGGAACTACTCAAGATATTGTCCAAGCACAAGGAGGCTATTGGTTGGATAATTGCAGATTTAAAAGGAATTAGCCCAACCACATGTATGTATCGAATTATCACAGAAGAAGGAGCTAAACCTGCCAGAGACACGCAGAGAAGATTGAATCCAAATTTGAAGGAAGTTGTGAAGAAGGAAGTTCTAAAGTGGCTGGATGCTGGGATCATATAGCCGATCTTTGATAGTGAATGGGTCAGCCCGACACAGACAGTGCCAAAGAAATCGGGAATAACTGTTGTGGATACTAAAGATGGTGATAAAGTTTCCACAAGACCCGTGACTGGATTGAGAGTATGTATCGATTACCGGAAACTCAATGCTGCTACATCTAAGGATCATTTTCCATTACCATTCATCGATCAGATCGTGAAAACGTTAGCTGGACAGAAGTATTATTGTTTCTTGGACGGCCATTCTAGGTATAATCAGATTGCCATTCACCCGGAGGATCAAGCAAAGACCACATTCACATGTCCATATGGTACTTTTGTGTTTCGCAGAATGCCATTTGGGTTGTGCAATGCTCCCACTACATTTCAACGGTGTATGATGGCGATATTCTCCGACATGATTGGTGACGCTTTAGAAATCTTCATGGACGATTTCTCGATTTTTGGATCAACATTTGAAGCCTGCTTGAATCAATTGGAAAAGGTGTTACAAAGATGTGTTGAGTCTAATTTGGTGCTTTCTTGGGAGAAAAGTCATTTCATGGTTAGAGAAGGAATAGTTTTAGGTCATGTGGTCTCTGAGAGAGGATTTGAGGTAGATCGTGCTAAGGTTAAGGTTATTTCCACATTGCCACCCCGACATCCGTGAAAGGGGTTAGATCTTTTTTAGGTCATGCTGGTTTTTACCGTAGATTTATTAAGGATTTTAGTACCATCTCCAAACCTCTTTGTGGTCTTTTGTTGAAAGACGCACCATTTATTTTCGATAAAGAATGTGTAAAAGCATTTAACATTTTAAAAAATAAATTGGTCGAGGCCCCCATTCTAAAACCTCCTGATTGGACCCAACCTTTTGAAATTATGTGTGATGCTAGTGATTATGCTGCTGGTGCAGTATTAGGTCAAAAGATTGATAGGAAGCCAGTAGTCATATGCTAGTAAAACTTTTTCCGATGCTCAATTAAATTACACAACTACCGAAAAAGAGTTACTTGCTGTAGTATTTGCGTTGGACAAGTTCAGGTCTTACATCTGGGGATCCAAAGTGGTGGTGTATACCGACCACAGTGCTGTTCGACACCTGCTGGCGAAAAAGGAATCTAAACCAAGATTGATCAGACGGATACTTCTGTTGCAAGAATTCGATGTGGAAATCAAGGACAAAAAGGGAGCAGAGAATGTAGTGGTGGATCATCTTTCTCGTCTGCCAGCAGAAGGATTGGAAGCTGGAATCAAGGATTCGTTCCCAGATGAGCAGCTGCTGGAACTCACTGGAGCCCCATGGTACGCGAATTATGTGAATTTTCTGGCCACGGGAGCAATACCAAAACATTGGACTAAACAAAGGCAGAAGCAGTTCCGCACATATGCAAAGAGATTTATTTGGGACGACCCTGACCTTTTCAAGGTAGGTGAGGATCAAATAATTCACAGAATTATTTGGAAAGAATTCAAATTCCGATAAAACGGGGATAAACCCCTACGCGCGACGCGGGATCCATAAAAGCGCGGCGCGGTCTCGAGATTTTTGCAACTATAAATAGAGTCTTTTAGGTCGAAAAAACGAGCGAAGACCTGGTGTAAAATCGACCCCAAGGCTCTTTGACTCCGAGATTCAGCTTCAAGAACCACTTTTGGTGTTCTTTATGTTTTTAGCTTTACTTTTCATTTAGTTTAATAGTTAGAAATCATAGGCTAGTATCTTTGGGAGTGACAACCATTGATATTTAGTTCTAGTTTCTGTTTTGGATGTTTTATTACTGTTTTGGAACCTTGGAATCTGCTTTGGTTAATAATAATCATTCAGTTTATGTTAAGTGTTGATTTTTCGGTATTGATGTTTATTATTGGGTTGTGAATGTTTGTTTTGTGTTTGGATGCTTGATTGACCTTGATTGGACTGATTTCCCTTGCTGATTTCAGTGACCAACTAGGGTTAGCTTTTTGGTTTGAACTTAGCCAGTGATTGTTCATTTGGACTTTAGTTATTGGTTTAGTTATGCTTGTTTGTGTTTGATGATTGATTTGCCTTTGTTTACTTCTGAATTGGAGATGTACTTCTGATTTCAGTAAGTGACTAGGTTTGGTTGACAGTTTTAGCTTAGTTTATGTTTTTTGGGATTAGTAGTCAAAAGCTAGGAACTAGGTCCTCTGACTGTAGCGTGACACTGCAGTTGGTAATCTGTCACATGTCTCGACCACGTAACTCCTGTGGATCGACCCTGACTTCCACTGTGCTAAGTGAGAGTGAGGTTATTTTACTATTTTTGACCGCATGACGACCGCTGCGATGTCACCTAACATCTTACACCTAAACTAAAATAACCATTTCCCTACACATTTGCCTTTCCCCATGCAACTACCACTTCCCCATGCAAGTCACCTCACCTCCTCCCCTCCTACTTATTCTCGGCCATGAGGCCCTTCCCCCACCCTCATAATCACGACTAAGCCCCCCTAACATCTTAAACCTAAACTAAAATAACCATTTCCCCACACATTTGCCTTTTCCCCATACAACTACCACTTCCCCATGCAAGTCACCTCACCTCCTCCCCCTCCTACTTATTCTCGGCCATGAGGCCCTTCCCCCACCCTCATTTCATCTTCAAACTCACTTCTCATATTCTCTTAAGGATCTTCAAGAATTTCCAAGTGGTTCCAAGCTTTTCCAAGTATTTTTCAAAAAGATCTTTGTAAGTTCATGTTCATTCCAAGCTTGTATTATCATTTCTATCATCACTCTTGGATGTTCTTCTATTCACTTTCTTGATATTGAACCATAGATCATCTTGAAGATCAAACCATTTCCAAGTTGCAAAGATTTGGTATTTTCTTCCTCAAACTCAAGATTTGCTTCAAGGTTGAGTTCATACCCCTCATTTTATACTCTTTTTAAGTGTTTTAAGGGGGAGAATACAAGTCCTTAAACTATATGTTTTATTCTTGAAATATGATGTGTTCATATGTTTGGTCATCTTACTACAAAAGTACTTGACATAAAAATGTGTTAAGATAAACTAAAATACATATTTAGTTCAAGAAACTAACATACAAGACTTTTACACACCTTAATCGCCAACAAAATTTCATGTTTTACTTTGTTGGTGAAATGGTCATAAAATGGTACACTATATGATCTGTTGGCAAAAAGACATGAAAATACATTTTCACTAAAATAGTCACAAAAACTATTTTGTCATATATTGTTGGACAAAACTCAATTGTAAAAGTTTACATAACTAAAATGGTCTAAAATAAATATATTGTTACTATCTTTACATGAAAAATGACCATTTATAAGAAAAACGTTATTTTCGACGTAATAACGACTATTTGGACTTACAACGTCATAATAAGTTTAGAAAATAAATTTTTACAAGGAAATTGGTATTTGACACAAAAATAACTATTTTTAAAGTATAGTGTATGGAAAGTGGCTATTTAGAAAGATTGCCATCATTTTGGTAAAAGACAAGCATTTGAAATGTTGTCATCACTTATGTAAAATGACCAAAACTAACAACTTGTCATCACTTATTTGATAAATTGTTAATTTATATTAATAGTTATATTTAGTGCCTTAGATGTAAGAAATTACACATTTCAACTACTTAACATCTTTTAGGCATAAATACGTTAACATTATGAAAACATTTATATAAATTATAATGGCCATAATTTATGGAACAAACGACACAGATACGAAAGATAATTATATAAATATATAATTATTACATACTATAATTATCATGAGTACATTTGATAATTACAAATACAATGAGTTTTCAATACATTTACAAATAAGGTTTTACGCTATAATTATCATCGATACATTTTGATAATTACAAATACAAGAGTTTTCAATATATTTACAAGACTTTACGCTATAATTATCATGGGTACATTTTGATAATTACAAATACAAGGAGTTTTCAATACATATACAATTAAGATTATACGCTATAATTATCATGAATACATTTTGATAATTACAATTACAAAGGAATTCATTTCAGTACGAACTAAGATAAACATCACGTTGGATAGTTATGTGAGACATTCCTTCACAGTACTAAAAGAAATACACATTAAATTATAACATTAATCATTTATGAGCATAAATAGTTGTATATAGATCTACTAGTTGTGAGCCCCGTGTGATACACGGGATGATACAAAATTATTCTGCTACACTAATATGTCAGGAGGCATTAGTTTATTTTTGACAAATAACTTTCCTTATGGCAATAAGATTCCTTTTAACCAGAAGAAAATAGTTTTTTTTTAGAAAAATGTCTTATTATTGCATTTTACGTTTGGGAACTTATTTTGGACTTATTTTGAGAATATTTTAAAATTAAATGATTACAACTCTAGGTTCACCAAAACACAAAGTACATAAACCGTATACCAAATCACACCACATAGAGGATTCAAAAATCAAATAATTTACTAAAAGAATTTTGGGGACAATACATGTTAAAATTGGTAAATCAAAACCATACAAAAAATTACCTAACCATAAGAACGAAAATTGTAATCACCAGTGCTATGAGATTCTCAGAGTGTAAATATGAATGTAGCAATAAAAATGCAAACATCGATAGATATTTAATTACCTAAATCGACATAATAAGCCTTTTTTAAATTATTTTTATAATATCAACTTCAAGAATTAACTGTATTAAGGAATGTTAACAAAATATTTTTCTACAATAATTTTACATATTTAACATTTATCATAGGGTTAATGAGCTAAATGGGTAACGAACTCTTGCTTTTGTCCACATTTAGGTAAGAATGTTTTTTTGTACACTTTTACCCATCGAACTTGTAGTGACCGTTTAAAAAAGGGTAATATGACCCACTATTGTAGGTTTTTGCTGATTTTAGTATTGCCGTATATTACGTGGCATTATCGAGTATTACGTGGCATTAAAAAATATTATTTGGCAGGGTCTTTTATTACGTGGCATATCGACGGAATCAATCCACCGCCCCTCTGTTTCCGGCGAGAATAACCACCACCGTCCAAACCCCTCGTCGGCACTCTTTTCTTCCTCAAAAAGACCCAGTCGGTCGGCCAGAAGGAAGTCGGCGGCGGTGAGAGAATGCAACAATGCGCTCACAACAAAGAGGATCTCGATGAGAGGAGAGGGAATCTCGCCTGAATTCTACCGTACGGCTGCCGAGAGATGGCGAACGAACAAGCGGTTCTTCCGGCAGACGACAGAGTCCGAGATGTCGCTGTCAATGCGTCGGTTTCTGCATCCTCTTCATCATCGGTTTCTTCTGCTTCGCTTTTGACATCAGGGAGTGTTTCGGATAATGCCAAGAGTGGCAAGAATACGTCGAACACCATGTACGATGATGACGATGATGAAGAGGGGGATGTTTGCCGGATCTGCAGGAATCCGGGAGACGCGGATAATCCTCTACGGTATCCTTGTGCTTGTAGCGGTAGTATCAAGTTTGTTCATCAAGACTGCCTTCTCCAGTGGCTCAATCACAGCAACGCTTGGCAGTGCGAGGTTATTTTCTCTCTCGTTTGATTTGATGGTTGTCGAATGATATTATTCTTATACATGCAATTATTTGCCCTGATTTTGTGTTTCTTTATTCTTTATAAACGAATTCCTTATTCAATTAGTCGTCAAGCTTAGATGCAGGTGTAATCATAGATTACTATTATGTATATTAATAAGAAAAACCATTTCTGATGCATAGGTTAACCCTAATAACTAGAAATAACATATGCTAGAACGTTATATTGGTCATCAAGTCATTGGAACGTAGTTGGATTTCCCTATTAAGGTCCTAATGAGTTGGAATTCTGGCAGTGTTAATGTTGAAAAGCAGTTCATCTATAGGGGCGCATTGTGTAAAGTGCATTTTAACTGTTTTTCTGAATATGTATTGCAGGTTTGCAAACACCCGTTTTCATTCTCCCCTATGTATGCCGAGAACGCCCCTGCAAAGCTTCCTTTTCAGGAATTTGTAGTGGGAATGTCAATGAAAGCCTGTCATGTATTACAATTCTTTTTACGCCTCGCCTTTGTACTCTCTGTATGGCTTGTAATCATACCCTTCATCACTTTCTGGATATGGCGCTTCTCATTTGTGAGAACATTTACAGAAGCACAAAAACTCTTCTTAGCCCATATCTCCACCACAATCTTCTCACAGACTGTCACCGCCGCCGACTTCCTTCTGGCCGACCGACCGGGTCTTTTTGAGGAAGAAAAGAGTACCGACGAGGGGTTTGGACGGTGGTGGTTATTCTCGCCGGAAACAGAGGGGCAGTGAATATGGATGGTCCATCAGGGGAGAGTATAAAAGAGTATAAGACCCTGGCACGCAATTTAAGTTAATGGCCACGTAATATTTCTGTAATGCCACGTAATACTCGATAATGCCACGTAATATACGGTAATACCAAAATCAGCAAAAACCTACAATAGTGGGTCATATTACCCTTTTTTAAACGGTCACCACAAGTTCGATAGGTAAAAGTGTACAAAAAAACATTCTTACCTAAATGTGGACAAAAGCAAGAATTCGTTACCCATTTAGTTCATTAACCCAAGCATACCCTTTTATCATATCCAAGTTTAAATAACAAATATTTTATATATCCCTATGAATATCACAATCTTTGATTCAATGCATACTACAAATCACTTATTACTATTTGTTAAATAATGAAAACACCATTCTATGAGACAAATGAGCTCGATGGACAAAAATTCACAACATCCTTAATTTTTATCCATGTTTTAAATACTAAAATATTTCGATAAAAATAGCTATAGCCTTCTAAGTACAATGACAACAAACAAAGAAATAACATTACAATGTTATAATAAGGAAAAACATGACACTTTAATGTTATAATTGGATGGATTTTTCAAAGTGCATTATCTCAAAAAGAAAAAAATAATAGTACAAATTTATTCGCATACATAAAAAAGTTTACTCAATGCATGCATCATCTTGTTTGTTCAAAGAGTTCTATTTTCACGTGAAACGGTAAGATAATTCCTTGATGTTGACACATGAATTTGTTCAATCAGACCCGGCGCAATAAGTCATAAGTCATAACCAAACCGAGAGTATAGTAAAGAACAGAAAAACTTATTCAAATGATTCATGGCTGAGCTCCAATAAACCATCTCTTTCAAAGAGCTCTTTCAATATCACTCCTGCTATATTAATATCTAGCAAATAAACTCTGATCAGTTTGAATAAAAGTAAGGAATGAATAGATTGTGAACTGACGTCACTTTCAAAGAGCTCCTTTGATACCACATTTCAAATCCTTTTCTTATTTGGACATTGTATTTTAACAAATCGGTTTTTAACAGGTTGCTATTTCTTGTATTATTGCCATGATTTTTCTTTATTTATTGGTTTTTAGGGGGCAGGGTGGAGTGATAAGCATGTAGAAAATCACGTCTGTCTATGTACTCAATCAAGAGTCTTCAATGTTTGCTTTTCCTTTCCTTGAGTTTCTGTTATAAAAAGTCACATTCATAATTTTATCCATTTTAAAAGAAAAACTAAATCAAAATTGTCTAAAATGTTATCACACAAAAAAAGCATTTTTCTTTTACGTGCACGTATTCCTCTTTCTTATGAAAGGCCTTTGTGCAGATGACATTGTCCTTGTGTTTCTCAAGATGCCCCAAATCCTTTTGTTTCTTTTCTAAATGGAAGTCATTAGTAATAGAATGTAATTTTTTTAAAACTGAAGGGCATTCCAATATGTTAATTAAATTAGACACCGACACATAATAAATAGTTATTATAAAAATAATTTTTTATTATTTTAAAAGCTTAAATCTTATAATTTTTAAACAAATAGAAATTGTTTCTAATCATGGAAATGCCTGATCACTTGTTGCATACATAAAAATTTCCATTAGATCAAGTATTGGAGGAGAATGCCGACATGGAACTCATATTTACAACTTAATACAAAATCAAATAGATAATAAATGCTTTTTACTTGTTTGTTTGAGGTTTTTGACTGACTTTCCTTTAGATCAAGTATTGGTGGAGGTGCTATTGACTTTTGGGCTGTCACTAAATTTGTTGGCTTTCAACAATTGGCTAACTCCTTCTTTCGCTTATGTCAGGTAAATTCCTTCTATCCCAGTGAGGAGTATAGAAAAATTCTTGCCTTCTGAGCTTGACTTCCTTGGGGCTGTTGATATCTTGTTGTCGTTCTTCTCTCTTTCCTGTGCGCGCTACCTATAATAGAATAAAATAAGGAATCGACTTATTTCTCTTGTGTAGCTCTCTCTTGTTTAGCGAAAGTCTTCTTTTACACTTAAATTATTGTGGTTAACCAGAAAATCTCTTCTGAATAACAGAATTTAATCCTATTCTCCAAAATATGAGCTTCCCTGTTACATATTGCGAAGAATAAAATCATAAAAGGAGAGTATATCGTAAGATGTAGATTAGATCGGGCCTCTTCATTAAACTATAACACAAATAGTAGTTAGTAAAATAACACAAAATTTACAAATCACAATTTATTTCTTGTGCAAGAAATTACCTGGCTTGTTTGATATAGCATCCTACGTTCAACAAATTATTTATAAAATATCACAAATCAATTTCTTTTCAACTAATTTCTTTGACTATATCATGATCAATTACGCATCCTCATCCATGAACAAATCTATACCTTATCCCATGATATAAGAAATAGCAATACCAATAAGCTAATTGAACACATCACTACATTATCCCAACGTTTTAGCAAGCAAAAATGTTGTAAAAGAAAATATGATAATCATTTATTGGGATTGCAAATTACAATCTAATTGATCGTCAATCTAATTGAATAACAGAATATAGTCATATACAACTCATTAAACAAAACTTACATAGATTTAAAGAGTTGTTGATGCCCACAAGTGCTGGATCGGTCGCAAAGAACATACATACTCACATAAGAAGAAGTTTTGTGGGTCCTACATTAATAAAAATCAAATATTTAATCAAAATTAATCAAATTAGTAATGGTGGTTTTCAGAAATGATAATCCTATTTTCGTATCTGATTCCTCTTCATTTTGTCCATTCCTTTCTCCAAAATCGAATCCACAACTAAAACTTTGTTCCAAGAGCACCGATGGACTGGGTGAGAGCAATAGAGAGGAGAGAAAAGAACAAAGGGTAGTGATGGCGATGGATACGGTGGTGAGTGGTGGTGGTGGCGTGTGTGTTGTGGGTAGATCAGAAGTGGCAACGTTGGTGGGGGAGAGGAAGAGCATCTTCGGCTGCAGTGGTGGTGAGGCACATCAGATGCGGGGTCATTAGTGGCGAAAAGGAAAAGCAGTTATGGCTGCGCTAGTGGTGAGGGAAAACAACACTAATGGATAATCGGTCACAATCACATAGAAAAACCGGAAGTAGACCTTAAGAGCAACATAAATACGAAGTCGAAACACGTTTCTGAAGGAGAGAGAGAAGCAAGGTTACCGCATCTATGAACTGCATTTGTGAATTTTGAACTCGAACTGCATCTGTGAAATTTGACCTAGACGGAAAACAGTGAGCAGAAAATTTAGGGCTCTTCTTTGAGATAGATGGATTTCGAGATGGATATGTAGAGATTTAAGGAATTTACACAATTTCTTCCTTCAACTAGTTGGGTCCTGGTTAGACGTGGTGAAATTTTTTTTTTATTTTAAAGGCGTTAATTTTCTTTAATCGTTATTCTTCTAGGTATTCAGATCGTTTGTTTTTGTTAGGAACCGGTTGTAGGGAAAAGTTACCTAAAACAATTGCGAAAGAACCTGGGATGAAGAAACTAAAGAACCAAAAACAGTGAACACGTGTCAATAAAGGACAACAAATATTACCTGAAGATACACGGGTTGGACCAAAACGTAATAAGTAGGTTAGGCGTGTTTTAATTCTTTAAAGATTTTGACTGTTCTTCTGTTTTTGAAATATTTGAAGGTTGCTGTGTTCACAATTTTCGTCTACGATTCAAAAGCTATTCGTATCAATTCTTTAAAGAATTTGAATATTATTTTCTTATCTTTTTTGTAAGTTGTTAAAAGACTTTAAGGTTGCTTAATGGTTTTATAATTTTCAAAATAAATAAATAAACAAAGTATGTTCACCGGTATGCATCCTCACTTCAAGCAAAGTCAACAATCGACTAAAAGCTAAAACAACTTGAAGAATTTAAAGAAAGAAAACAAACAGAGAAAAAAGAAAGCAAATATATAGCCAAAATATGAAAAAAAAAAATTTAGAGAGAACCTTTGTTGAAATTGTTTCTCCATAAGGTTTGACTTTTCTAAATCATCTTCTGATTTTTCCAATAGCTTTATAGCAACATCTTCGCCATTGTAGATCCCTTTATAAAGCTTCCCAAAAACCCTTGAGCAAAAGCGGGACCCATGTTGAGTTTTTTTTCCTCCATCGTCCATTGTTCGTGATTTTGTAACCCTTTTGTAGGAGATCTTAGTAAGTGGGTTAGACGGGTTGCGGAATCCGTATGAAATTGATCGAAATCACAAAAGGTTAGCAAAATTGCAAAAATTAGAATCTGTTTTTGGTTCGAAAATGTCATATAGATCTTACCTGGATTGTTTTGTTCCATCCGTTTAATTCGGGTTCTTTCATGATATTTTTAATGTTGCTAGTCGATCTTCCACGAAGCTGGTTAAACCAAGAAAAGAAAAAAAAATTTAAGTGTCGAATTACATAAATAAAGGTTAATCTGGTCACGAAAATTTGAGAATCACCAAGAAGAGACTTGAACTTTGCGAGAGGTTTCATTTAGAGTAATACAGACAAAGTTGGTTACCATTCTTGGTCTTAAGTCTGTGCCAACAAACTTGTTCTTATCCTAAACGAAACTTTCTGCAAATTTCGTGGCTCTTTTTGGTGATTTTCAAACTCTAGGGACCAAATTATAAATTAGCAGAAAGTTGATTATCATTGTTTGCCATTTGATGACTTACTATAGGGTGAGATGTTGATGTTCAGCTTGCTTTTGAAGCATCATCAGCACTTCTACTTTTGGTGTAATTTCGGAAGCTGAAAAAAAAATTGATTAAAGAAAATCAAGACTATTAAACGTTTTACAAGTTTTATTCAGTAAAGACACTTACCCCGTTCCAAGACCATATATTCTTTCAAGTGGTAAGGTAACTCCAGCAAGTTCCCGCAATAGAGAGTAACCCAAACAAAAAACATATAGTCACAGAGTAAAAGAATTCTTAGCTAATCTTTTAAATTTCACTCGATCATTTTGGGGTTGCATACAGAAATAAACAACAAAACACAAAGCATTGCCATCAATACAAGTACTACTTTAATGTCTAAACTGCAATCAGTGAAAGTAAGCATATGCCTCGTTCGATATCAAATATGGAACCTTACTTAGGGTATTAATGTGTTTGTAAAAGGTTAAAAGACAAAAAATCGAGGAGTCTTTCAGTAATTAGGTAATACCAATACTCAATTCTTACCTCATCCTTGCACATTATCCTTAAGGGTATATTTGTCCATCAACTGAGTCAACTCGGTATTAAACCCTTCCTCCAACTCGATCTCTTCCTTCCAGTGCCTGCTTTTCATTTCAACCTTCTTCTCTTTCATGCAATTTCATCAATTTTTCACTCTCTTCCTCAAACTCTTTCATCTCTTCAAGCTTCTCATCCCTGCATATTCCAAACATTAAATAGCAACGTACTTCCATTAATTCATTCACTATAACATCCTACTTTCACATTTTTCTATTACAAACAACAAAATGCTAAAACAAACAACAAAATGAAAGTACGTTGCTATAAGGAGTCAAAATGAAAGTATGTTGCCCCCCACACCCCAACAGTCTTCTAGAATACCTGTTGTCATTTAATCTATACAAGTTAAAAGTTAGTTACTTTAACGTGTTTAGTGTCGAGTTCCGAAGTCAAAGGGTAGTAGAAGATTATTTAGATTTGTGTCCATCTTGAAATTTAACGCAGGCATCTTTTATAAAGTCTTAGACCATACTTTAGACGACTGGGTTGATGTCGTTCTGCAATTATTCCTGCGGGTTTTAAAGATCAGTTAATGGACATTCATTCCTGCACTGATCCACACTTAAAGTTGAATTAATTTTCTGAAAAACCTAGAGGGTAAATACATTTTCACACAACCTTGTATTGTTGTCGTGGTTTTTGTTTTCTAAAACATTTACAAATACATAGAAGTTAAAAATTGTATTGCAGTTTATAATGATTCACACCTCCTCATCCCAGTTCACTCACATGCACTTTTATGACTTTCAATTAAGTAAACAATTGTAGAAAAAGTGGAATATAAACCTTTTACCAGTGAGCTTTCACTGTTGAAAACTGCAATACTCTGCACATTTTTTACCAAATAGAATTATGGTTATTTTATTAGGAAATCATGACTGAAAAACTATGGAAAGCACAAGCGAAACTAACCCAGCATAACATTTTATTATAAAGATACGCCACTGATGCTATGCGAATTCGAACAAATAGCACGAAAAGAGTCAGCTTTATTTTTTGCTGAAATAAAGATAACTAAAAGTAAACCCAAGTAAAAATAAAGATTCATCCCATCGTATATCTAAGTAAAAATAAAAATTCACCCCATCGTATATTTGTCCAAGCATAGACTTTTGAATAAATATGACATAAAGTAACCTGAATTGTTTCTTCAAGAAAAAAGTTTCTAGAAGGGCAGTGAAACCCATAATTAAAAGTTTAGTCATCTGCAAAATACACCCTGCAATTTCACAAAATGAATGCAAATAAAAGCTAATTTGAGATTGTACTATATGCATAAATAATTGTACCGCACCTGATAGATGCCAATGTAGTTGAAGTCGAGGCTCAAGTTAAGAAAACTCCTGGAAACACCATTTAGAAATCCAAAAAGAATCACAGTATTCATATCAATTTTTATCACCATCACATGAAAAAAAATCACCTTTAAAATCGTCCATAAAGTTTGGATCAATTGCCATAGAAAAATAAAAGGCTCCAAAGCGATTTCTATTGCCATTCAACATCTTTAGCAATTGATTTCTATTGCCATTAAACATCTTTAGCTTGACAGATTATTATTGGATCATGTCATCCTCGCAGGTCTATGGCAATTGATTTCTATTGCCATTCAACATCTTTAGCTTCACGGACAATGGATCATGTCATCCTCGCTTTGGAGCCTTGTACCAAACATAATCCTGGAAATTTAGTCAAAGAATTAAAACTCAGAATCAAAGGTAAATAGCATGGAAAAGATGCCTTTGTTTATTCCAAGTGACACTTACATCGACAATTTCATGTCATCCTCGCTTTGGAGCCTTGTACCAAACATAATCCTGGAAATTTAGTCAAAGAATTAAAACTCAGAATCAAAGGTAAATAGCATGGAAAAGATGCCTTTGTTTATTCCAAGTGACACTTACATCGACAATTTCCATTTATTAGTTACCAGAAAGCACTTGCACTTTCATCAAATATAAGAAAACTACAAAACCCAAAGAAAACACAAAAAAACACTAAAATGCTATACAAAGGTTATTAGTATTTAATGAATATATAAAAAAATAAAACCAATAATAATCTGGCCCGGTTCGAAACTGTTCGGTTGAAGCCTGGCATATGCCTATTCTGGTCCACAAAGAAAGCATGGCAAAGGTCTGGCATGTGGTATATAAAATCTTTGATAGTTTAAAATCTATGGAGCGGACCGGTCTGACAGGATGCCATAAAAGCCTGGTCCAAGCCTACCCAACGCGACCCAAACAGTTTGGCTTATTTATCATATCCAATCTACAATGAAGATTGAGAAGGTATTTGAAGCTTTAAATCCTTGGTATCAAGGATTAACCGAATATTGATGCCAAAGAAATAATGCCCGAAGTCCTGAAAGGACAACCTCAGTAAAGAAAATTTACCAATTACTATTAGTAATGAATGGTCAATATAAGATTCTTTGATAAATGATCCAGTTAACCCTTTTGTTAGAAAGCACATAAAATCCATTGCAAGTTCGAGAGTGGCAGCTTAAATATAGGGACTTCCATAAAACCTATATAAACCATTTGTAGGTCAAGTAAAAGTTTGAAATTTCTTCAGGTGAAAAATCTAACACCCATCTGCAGACACAATAACCCTAGTACCTAAATCATTGTAATCAATACAAATCCGGAATAAATATATACATGATCGATTGTGAAGACTAAGGTGTGATTGTGGAGAAGATTATCAGAATTATTGTTGTGTAAGCCACGAAATACTTATTTGTCAAGCCGAGAGATGAAGGCCTAGCCCTGCACCAGTTGGACTTCCAATAACTGCACCGGTTGGACTTCCAATAGAAGGAGTTGTGCATAAGTGCATTAGAAATCAAACCTCTTGTAATCAGGTTAAATCAAAATCACGGGATTCAAAATTACCTCAATACTATGAAATTGAGACACAACAGGTGGGGATTGGACCGGCCAAAAGGACCCTCCGTCCACTGCGGGCATCATCGCACTGATCACTTCCGGTTACACGCATAAACCTTACCGCCTTCGATTCTTCGAGGATGCAACAAACTGAGGGATTCTCCCTCTCGATTTCTCTCTCGGTTTTCCTTTTCAAGCAGCAAGAGGTATTTGATTTTAAGGAGAAGGAAAGAAGGAAGCTGCTACGCAGGGGAATCGCGTGAGGAAGTTTGCGGGTAGCAGAAGAAGAGCAGATGGAGTGATATTCATTTTTAAGAGGATGATGACTCAACCTGTACGTGGCTAAAGGACATACAACAAAAGAAGAACCCTCAAACCCCCCCTTACCCGTGCAATTTCGGGAGGCGTAGATCTTGAGACGGTGGGTGCTCTGATGAGTGTCCTTCCTTTTCCCCAAAGGTCTGTAGTTGAATCGGGAGGAGGAAGCTTCCATGGGATCGAACGCCAACCTCTCCTTCCTCTCTCTCGGATCGCTTCTACCCCTGAAAAAGAATTCGATTTCTCCCCTCTTTGTAACTTGCAAACAAATTACGCTTTTTCAAACCCCGGGAAAAAACCCAGCGAAATAAGAAACATGTGGAATGAGAGAAACGTGGCGGTATCCTGAAGCGAGATCGAAGAAAGATGGCGGAACGTAATTGGTAAAAAGAACGCACCCCCTTAAAATTCCCCAAACCACCCCACCCCCAGCAAACCTTCTAGAAAACCTACGGGTTTTAATATATAAGGTAATTACTGAACTACTGAGAATACATTCAATTTAAATTTAATCTTAATTTTCGATTTTATAAAAAATCAGAAAAAATGAGAAAATGACAAGTGTACTAAATAGGCTTAGGAGATGACAAGTGTCCTAAAAATCTTTATTTATTGGATAGGATATGAGACCGACAATCCCCGCCTATGGTTGTTAGCTACAACTACGACCGACGGGTCAAGTGTAAGACCCATTTTTAAATTGAAATGCTTTATAAGGTTAGTAGATTTATTACCTTATAATTGGTATGAGTTTAGCTATGAGTTTGTTTAGCGTAAAGGTGTGGCGATCCTTGTGATTTCTTTTTAGTTATGAGTTGTTGATGAGCGAGAAGAGGTTGAAATCCCTCTTATGTACTAATCTTGGTATAATTAAGATTAATTAAGTTGTTATATGTGTTAGTGTGGTTAGAGGACATTTTGGGAGAAGTTTGAGTTTGAAAAATGTCAAAAAGAGCCAACCCGGGTCGTGTAGATTAAACCGGGTCGTGTCCGAAGGAACCCGGGTCGTGTGATCTAACCCGGACCGTGTTTCACCCACAGAGTAAACGGACGTATTTTTCGTAATGGAACCCGGGTCGGGTTCTTCAACCCGGGTCGGGTTACGGTGCAGACTATAAATACGCAGCAAAACCCATTTCGAAGAAACATTTCCCCTTTTCGATTTTGAGAGCTCTATATGGCGATTTTGGGTCAAATTAGGCCTGGAGATTCATTGGAATGCATATGGAGACGCGAATCTAACCCCGTAAACATGTTCTTGCTTCCGAATTTATCGAGGTGAGTGATTTCTTCGTTTTGGGGTTTTTGAAACCCTAACTTTGATTTCGTGATTTCGTTATATTTTGTTATATATGTTGATAGTAGATTGTTAGTGGATGCCTTTAGAGTTATTGGTGAGAGTATTGTCGAGTTTCTACGGTTGAATGAGTAGAACCGCGAATTTGGGGGTTTCGGTAAACATAGAGTCGATATTTACCGTTTATACTCATTTTTCCTCTTTTGATTTATACATCTTGAGATAGATGTTATTGAAATGATTGTGGATGTTGGAGAATTGAATTGGACTATGGAGATGTAATCAAGTCTAACGAACAGGAGCCCGATACGCGTAAATTGGGGGTTCCATATACTGAAATGATATCAGATGAGTACTTACTAATACATAAGTGGAGTTATACTTACTTATTGCAGAGTATATATATGTATGTATATATATATATATATATATATATATATATATATATATATATATATATATATATATATATATATATATATCCCTATGTGTTATGTTGATCTTATGAGACTAAGTGATAGAGTGATATTGTTATTGTGGATAATGATTGATGAGTTGAATATAAACAATGATCAATAGAGAAGAATCGATATTAGCGTGATGGAGGTAACGTGTTCTTGCATTGATTATTATAACAATGAGAAATGTTATAATTGAGTTCATATATGATTTTGCTATGTTGTAGTTATTGTTGTAACCTTTGACCGAGTAAACTATTATGAGTATGTAACAGTGGCCAAGTCAAAATGCATATTGGTTGTATAATTAGAGTAAATGTTGATATGATTATGTCATATGATTTCGTGTGGAATAATGTCTTTATGAGGAAACTGAGATTAATAGATTGTTAAAATGAGTATGTGTGAGATTGCGATTGAGTTTATGAGTATTACTATTTGTGGTACTATGATTGAGTTGATGTTGCTAACAATTAGCTAGTGTTGTAAAGATAATATGGTTGCAGATTTCGAGTCAAGAGAAAAGAGATCTTGCTAATGAGAATAGCAAGAGAGGAAGATGAGGATATCTTTGAGAAAGATCTATAAAATATGATTGAGATTACTCACTAAGCTTTATAAGCTTACACTTGAGTGTTGTGTTGTTTTGCAGGTATCTGTAGCTGTGATAGGGGAAGGCATGTGATAGAGAGAGATGGATAACTTAGAGCCTGTCCTTTAGCTGTCTTTGATTTATTTGTAATGCCTGGTTAAAATTTGTAAGGACCTTTTGTATATTTACTTGTGATGATAACATCTTGATCCGTGATTTGAGTACATGTATACCCATTTAATGTATAATTGTTTGAAAATTTTTGGGTGTACTTTGTATGAGAAACCGGGTGTTACAAGTTGGTATCAGAGCATGGTTTAAGTGAACTAGGTCTTTGAGTATAGAGTCCTAGACTTGAACCAAGAAGGAGAGAGAGCCCCTATCACATGCTTGGAAAAGATACTGCTGCAGATGTTAGAGTATGAGTTGAGTATAACTCTTCTGTTATATTTATAATTTATTATATTCTGTGTGTGAATACAGGTATTGAGTCAGATGAAGAATGAGTTGAGAAATTGGTCACAGTCGGTTGGACCTACAGAGGATGATGAAACGAGATTTTGGTTGATATGAGATATCAACTAATGAGAAGACGAGAACTTCTGTTGATAATGAGATGTCAACTGAATACGAGATGAGATACTAATTGAGATGAGATTCTGTTGATGGCGAATTTCCAGATGATGATGAGATGTTAAGATGAGATCCCGGTTGAGGCAAAAGTTTAACTGATGATGAGAAAGAGTTTGAGCATAAGTTGAGTATGAGCTAAGAGTTGAGATATGTGAGTGTAGCCAAGTACACTCAAGAGTTGAGAACCGAGGTACACAAAGTTCAACTAATGAGGAGAAAGGATTTTGTTGCTATGAGGTATGTAAGTAATTTTACTTAACATGTTAGTTGTAACGTGTCGCGCGTATTTAATTGTTGATAATACATGTAATAGAATATGTATAAAATATGTAGACACGTAAAAGATCAATTGAGATTACATGTGTTAGAGAATTGTGATTATAAAGTGTAGTAATCGGCATCGAGATGAGAATCTCGTGTCCATTTGAGGTAATGTTTACATATCACATAACGAGTGCTTTGTGATTGTATATAACTGAGATTATAAGTGGTTGTTTGACGAGTACTTAACAACCATAGAGAAGTGTGTATAAAGAGTATATACATGGTAAAAATATATATAAATTTTGATATTGTATGTATAGTGTTTGTTGTTTCACAGATGTGACGAGACTTCTATATACGAGTACTTTGTGGTTGAGACCACATGTTTTGTGGGGCCACATGATTAGTACTTATGATTGATCAAAATGAATGGCTGAGATAACAAAAGAGTATGAGTTGAGAAAGACGATGAGTGTGTAGTTGATTGCACACTATAGTTGATTATGAGTTGATATGTTTAGTGTTGAATTCTATGATTTGGAGTTGTCACATAATGAGATATTTGTGACAGAGATGTCAGAGGACATTTGAGTAACCACATAAAGAGTACTTTGTGGTATAATTGAGAGAACCTAGAGTGGTTCATATAGGCCTTATTGGCCTGGAGATTGAGTTAATTATCAAGTAAATGTGGTTGAGACCACATATTCTGTGGGACCACATAACGAGTAAATGTGGTTGAGACCACATATTCTGTGGGATCACATAAAGAGTAAATGTGGTTGAGACTACATATTCTGTAGGACCACATATCGAGTAAAGTGGTTGAGACCACATATTTGGTGGGGCCACATAATGAGTAACTGTGATTGAGACCACATGTTATGTGGGGTTACATATTGAGTAATTGAGGTTGAGACCACATATTTTTGTGGAACCACATAACGAGTACCTTGTGGTTGGAGTAGTGAGGACCTTGGTGACTCAAACCGAAGGAGTGATGATGAGTCTTTATGGCTCGATACCGAGAGGGAGATCCACTAGAGTCAAAGAGGAGATGGATTGAAATCAGAAATGGTACGAGGTACCATGATTTGATTGGAGGACGGTATGAGATATCGTAACACATCGTTGAGTGGTAAAACCAGGGGATGATACGAGGTACCGTGAAATAGCGTTGAATGGCGAGTTTAGAGGACAGTACAGAGTACTGTAAAGTAGTGTTGAGTGAAGAGATTAGAGGAAAGTACGGGGTACAATGAACTGAGGTGGAGTGGCATTATAATGTTGTACTTGTGTGTAAACAAGTATGCACTGTGTAATAATGTAAAGTGCTGAGACTGTACTATCCTTAAGTATGGATAAGTATGGTGCAGAGGTGAGCTTGTATGGCTTGAGATTTTATAGGTGAGAAGAGGACGAATCCGAGGCTGAGTAACAGTACAGGATTACTATGAGATAATACGGTGAGTAATACTGTTGAGAAATGTTGTTGTGAGTAAGTACATTTGTCATGTACTCGTGTTGAAAATGTGTGAGATTTCTTGTATGTTGAACGAGATAGAGTTTTATAAATACGTAATGAGAAGATATGAGTTAAAAGAGGAGGAAAGTAATTGTGGTTGTGATTGATAGGATTAAATCCTTAGCAATCAAACCAATTACTGCCAATGAAATAAACGTATGAGTGTCGAGATGACAAAACTATTTATTCGTATGAGACGAGGGATAGTAGATTTTGCTATAATAATCTTGAATTATTTTATTGAGATTAATGAGTTAGTCGAGTGATGAGATATGATCTCACCGTAGAGATTGCGGTGTTGAACATTATAAATTCTTTACGAGTTGTGTGTAGAGATTACGGTGAGTCGTATGTATGTATGATTTATTTTGTGTCATTATGATAAATTAGAAATTTAAATGAGAATGACGGAGAAATGGCGAGGGAAGAATTCTTACTGATGATGTGTTGGGAGAAATATATGTGATTGTGTTGAAAATTTATTTGATAATAAATTGCTGAGTTCGTTATGATTATCGATTGAGTGAGAGCGTGATGTGGATTGTCCACATAAGAGATGATATAATAAGCGAGTACATTATGAGAAACAACATGAGGTATGTTGTTGAACTGAGATAAAAAGGAGTTAATTGGTGGAAGATTGTTAGTTATATATTGGGTGAAAACCTAATATGTGTGATGAGGAGGGAGCAGAGATGAATGTGTTTTCAGAGAAGTTGAAGTCGGTTGTGGTGATGAGACAACTGAAACGGATTTTGTGTGATTAAAGTGTCGAGAGTTAAATAACAAATTCAGAGGAGGCGTGAATGAAACTCGAGATAGTTTCTAATATTTTGTTATTTCTGGATTTTTATCCTAGTATTTATGAGCTATGTTGATGAGAAATCAATTATTGACATGTTGCAATATGATAAGTAAATTGAGAGAGAATGTGAGCTTGGAATCGGTGAGACCGTTTTCTTTATTGAGTTAGAGTAAACCATTTTTAGGAAATTGGAAATGGAAGTTGAATCTCAAATAGTTATTGAGATTAGTGTTATAGAAAGAGTGGATGGTATGTTGAGAATATGGCTCGATGTGAACCATAGATATAGGTGTGTGTAAGTGATGATAGTGATTGGAGTATCAATTGAAGAGTGAGGTGAGATACCTTCGTATCGGCAAAGCTATAACAAGGGAGTGCCCTGAAAGAATGAGTGGTTGTCCACGTGAAATGGTAACAACCAATGTGGTTATAGAGATCATTTTATGAGAATAATGACGGGCGTTAAAATTTTGTGGAAAGAGAAGTCGAGTGAGAAAGTTTCTAAATGTAATATGAATCGAGGGAGCTTAAATTCTATAACTATATTATGAGTAAACGGGATGTAATGATACATATACATGTCAGATGAGCTGACGAGAGGATAATATTACTATTGTGTGTCATGTGTGATTCCGGTGATGAGATAGTTGTATAGACCGTGCCTATTCTAAGAGATTCCGAGGACGGAATCTTTTGAAGGAGGAGAGAGCTTGTAAGACCCATTTTTAAATTGAAATGCTTTATAAGGTTAGTAGATTTATTACCTTATAATTGGTATGAGTTTAGCTATGAGTTTGTTTAGCGTAAAGGTGTGGCGATCCTTGTGATTTCTTTTTAGTTATGAGTTGTTGATGAGCGAGAAGAGGTTGAAATCCCTCTTATGTACTAATCTTGGTATAATTAAGATTACTTAAGTTGTTATATGTGTTAGTGTGGTTAGAGGACATTTTGGGAGAAGTTTGAGTTTGAAAAATGTCAAAAAGAGCCAACCCGGGTCGTGTAGATTAAACCGGGTCGTGTCCGAAGGAACCCGGGTCGTGTGATCTAACCCGGACCGTGTTTCACCCACAGAGTAAACGGACGTATTTTTCGTAATGGAACCCGGGTCGGGTTCTTCAACCCGGGTCGGGTTACGGTGCAGACTATAAATACGCAGCAAAACCCATTTCGAAGAAACATTTCCCCTTTTCGATTTTGAGAGCTCTATATGGAGATTTTGGGTCAAATTAGGCCTGGAGATTCATTGGAATGCATATGGAGACGCGAATCTAACCCCGTAAACATGTTCTTGCTTCCGAATTTATCGAGGTGAGTGATTTCTTCGTTTTGGGGTTTTTGAAACCCTAACTTTGATTTCGTGATTTCGTTATATTTTGTTATATATGTTGATAGTAGATTGTTAGTGGATGCCTTTAGAGTTATTGGTGAGAGTATTGTCGAGTTTCTACGGTTGAATGAGTAGAACCGCGAATTTGGGGGTTTCGGTAAACATAGAGTCGATATTTACCGTTTATACTCATTTTTCCTCTTTTGATTTATACATCTTGAGATAGATGTTATTGAAATGATTGTGGATGTTGGAGAATTGAATTGGACTATGGAGATGTAATCAAGTCTAACGAACAGGAGCCCGATACGCGTAAATTGGGGGTTCCATATACTGAAATGATATCAGATGAGTACTTACTAATACATAAGTGGAGTTATACTTACTTATTGCAGAGTATATATATGTATATATATATATATATATATATATATATATATATATATATATATATATATATATATATATCCCTATGTGTTATGTTGATCTTATGAGACTAAGTGATAGAGTGATATTGTTATTGTGGATAATGATTGATGAGTTGAATATAAACAATGATCAATAGAGAAGAATCGATATTAGCGTGATGGAGGTAACGTGTTCTTGCATTGATTATTATAACAATGAGAAATGTTATAATTGAGTTCATATATGATTTTGCTATGTTGTAGTTATTGTTGTAACCTTTGACCGAGTAAACTATTATGAGTATGTAACAGTGGCCAAGTCAAAATGCATATTGGTTGTATAATTAGAGTAAATGTTGATATGATTATGTCATATGATTTCGTGTGGAATAATGTCTTTATGAGGAAACTGAGATTAATAGATTGTTAAAATGAGTATGTGTGAGATTGCGATTGAGTTTATGAGTATTACTATTTGTGGTACTATGATTGAGTTGATGTTGCTAACAATTAGCTAGTGTTGTAAAGATAATATGGTTGCAGATTTCGAGTCAAGAGAAAAGAGATCTTGCTAATGAGAATAGCAAGAGAGGAAGATGAGGATATCTTTGAGAAAGATCTATAAAATATGATTGAGATTACTCACTAAGCTTTATAAGCTTACACTTGAGTGTTGTGTTGTTTTGCAGGTATCTGTAGCTGTGATAGGGGAAGGCATGTGATAGAGAGAGATGGATAACTTAGAGCCTGTCCTTTAGCTGTCTTTGATTTATTTGTAATGCCTGGTTAAAATTTGTAAGGACCTTTTGTATATTTACTTGTGATGATAACATCTTGATTCGTGATTTGAGTACATGTATACCCATTTAATGTATAATTGTTTGAAAATTTTTGGGTGTACTTTGTATGAGAAACCGGGTGTTACATCAAGGGTGACAAATGTCTTAACACTGCGACGCCTGAAGAACGTCGTGCCAGACCATCAGGTCATAGCGAGGTTATAATAACTCACATGAACAACAACGAATATCATGAATTTGGGGAAAAATATCTTCAAATGGTTTTATGTAAATATAAAACTACATGTTGCTTTATACAAAATATAAGTATGGTTTTACTTATACATACGGGTTTTATCAGATTAAAACTACATTTATCAAGATACAAATATAAGTATAGTTTTACTTATAAATACGAGTTTTATGGGATTAAAACTACATTTATCAATATACAAATATAAGTATGGTTTTACTTATACATACGGGTTTTATGGGATTAAAACTATATTTTATCAAGATACAAATATAAGTACGGTTTTACTTATACATACGGGTTTTATGAGATTAAAACTACATTTTATCAAGATACAAATATAAGTACGGGGTTTACTTATACATACGAGTTTTATGGAATTTAAATTTATATTTTATCAAGATACCGATAAGGATGGTTTTTACTTACACAATGGTTTTATGGATTTAAAACTACAATAACGTTAAAGAAAATATCGTTTTTTCTTGGTACATACACCACGAGTTTTCACAAAGGAATTATTGAGTTTCTCATTACAAGAATCTTATGAACTCACCAACATAATGTTGACACTTGCAAAATTACTTGTATTATTAGGTAATAATTAGTTAGGTACGACTAATCTTTTGGGATGGGACGCGAAGACGTCTCTTTTGATTATTTTGTTATCATACTATAATTGGGTTGAAACGATACCGTTTGAACAATGTAACTTTCCAATTATAATGTATGATGGTTGTTTATCTACTTATGTTTCAATGTATGCAATGGTTGTGATACTATGATTCGTTCTGCCCTCTGACGATTCTGTCATCGTGGTTTAGGGGTGTGACAATATATCCCTACTCCTAAAAAATCATGTACACATATTGGTAGCGTAAACAATCACAAAACAATGAAGCACCGCCCTTGGATTAAACACAATAAGATCATCTTCTTCATCTAAGCTGGTATGTGTCGCAACAGGTTCCCTCCCCACAAGAGAATCATAACCCGGGTTGTCTTTGTCACCCGAGCATGGGTCGCAACCAATCCGACACGTTATGACCCAACAGACAATCAGACAATCATTGTCTGTTTTACGTTCATGGACCTGAACTCCTCCTCAATGCCCTTAGGGAATGCCACATGTCCCCTCCAGCTATTTGATAAAGTGGATATACCATCCTATTTTGGTGAAAACTCGGATCCGATTATCTCACACACGCTATCACAGGCGGATCTGTATAGAAATGAGAGGGGGATAGGACACCACTGGGTTGGTCTTTATTACTATATTTTAGTTGAAATTTTTTTAAAATATTAAGAAAAAAGAAGAATAACACTGATGTTTTTTCCGGTGACACAGCTTGATTAATTTTCTAGATCCGCCACTGCATGCTATGATACTCGTTGCCACAAATGCTAGAATTACCGTTTTGCCCCAGGCCACACACGTAAGTGGTGCAGTAAAACCATAGCAACTTGTTACCGTCTATGATACATCGCTCGTCCCTCAGTCGGGATCCACCGGGTAGCGCGACCTTCGACATGACACTCTCCCTGTATTCTTCAAACTAGGCGAGCATTTTTGGGCTGTTGTGGATCTTCATAATCCGGGAGATGCATGCTCACTGTTAACCAAGATCAAGAAATTCAGTTTTGGAAAATGTCATATCATGATGTACAAAAAGTCAAAAACGATAAAACCAACAGAATTGAGTGCAAAATGAGTTTGAATGCATGCCATTGTCATCGTCGATTGCACAAATTGTCACAATTGATTGAAGGATATTTGTAATCCTTCCTGGATTTTCACCAATTCCACCTTTTTACACCTGACATGGCGTACAACCATTGGCATGCAAACGGACATGGGATTGTTGTAATCACAGATGTCCCTGCTAGTCGATCACTAAAACCCCTAATTTATCCTTCCAAATCATAGCATTCAAATCGGGTTTCAGTGAGAGTGAAAGAGAGAGACATGAATGAAGGGAGAAAACGGGATTGAGAATCACCTGTTCTAAATTGTGATTTGGCAAAAGAAAACACTGCTGAAGAGAGAACCGGCGACAGTCGGCGACTTTCGGTCGATTGGGATCAGAACCTTCGATGATAGATGGAGAAAACGGCAGCAATGTCTGCGAAGGATGGAGCAAACATCAGAACCTTCGATGATTCATGCGTCGATTGAGTTTCTTGATTGTGATCTTCCAGATGTGGTATATTGAAGCAATTTGAAACAAAGGGTATTATGTTCAATAATATCTTTTTGTAATTAAAATGTTTTTGAATAATCAAAATATGATTTAAAATGTTTATAAAATATTTAAAAATATGATTCTGGGTATATATGATATTTTGAAGATTTATCTAGGGCAATTATGATATTTAAAAATAAATCACATTGCCTAGACCCGATCCTAAAAGCTATTGCGAACCATCAAAATTGACTTGGTCAAAAACTAGGGATGAAACCGATTTTGAAAAGCTAAATATTAAATCAAAAAAGGTATCAAAATCCCATTGCCAGAAAAAAACATCGTCGTTGAGAATTGTCGTATGGTGCAACTTTGCCCGAGCCTGTTGCCATGCCGCCTCTGCCCCCTTTCCAGACTCGCCACTGGTGGGTTAGAGTTGTACTTGGGCCGAGACCACGAAACCAACTGGGGTGCCAGTTTGTGGGCCGATTTCTAGCTTTATTTTTAGGTTTGTTTGGTTCACTATGGTTTATCGTTTGCATTTTCGTCTCTTCTAATTGCTTTGGTATCCTTTTATGTTACAAAAATACACACAACGGAAATATAGTCTTTTGTAATAATAGTCTCAAAACTGCTAAACCAATTACAACATAATTAATTTAAACAACCACATCCAAACAAACTGTCCAAGAATGGGTTAGTCAGCACATAAAAAATTCATAAATTCAAGACATGTTTTTTATGGGTTATGCTAAAAAGTTCATGCATGTGAATTTTATAAATGTTGATATTAAAACTAGCAAAAAAACCCAACCATAAAAGTTTAAATATCCATATTGTTAAAATGTTGAATTTTCTGTTTCACTTTTGTCTAGTTGATGAAATCGATGAACATAAAAGTAAAACAAAGAATTCAACAAGTAGTCGATAGATCCAATGAAACCTATGATTTCACTATCAACTCGTACATTGTACTTAATTTGTTTTATCTTACATTCTTTAAACCCATGGTACAAGTATGTCAATGTATGCTTCCAAACATTACATTAACTTAGTATTTTTTTAGAATAATCATGTATATAAGCTAGGGGTGGAATTGATACGGTATCGAGTTTTCTTCTCCTATACCGTATACCGTACCAACTATAGTTGACAGTGGAATTTAATTACTAGTACCATATCAAATATACTTGGTACCAACTTATTTGGCTACCAACACGTTTGATTAGTACATATCGGTATTTGTATATATCAAAAACTGTTTTTTTAATATTGTTTGCCCTAACTGATCGTTAATAGTTAACTATAAAATAGTAATTATATTTATTTATGTTTTCAATAATAATAAGAGTAAATTACAGTTTTGGTCCATGTGGTTTACATCATATTACAATTTTCGTCCAAGTTTTGAGGATCTTACACATGTGGTCTATGTGATTTTCAAATCTTGCACTCTTGGTCATTGATCCATATGAAAAGACTATTTTCTAATTTTTCAGTGATTTATAGATTTAATATTACCGAAAACTAAAATTAACCCCCACCCCTCTAACAACCCCACCACATACACATACACACATACACTCACTCACTCACTCTGTGTCAACCATAAGGAAACCACTAAATCTTATTGACCATCTCAAGAACATTAACTGGAATGAAGATTTAAACCCATCAAAATTGCAAATAGGTATCCTTAATAAATATGCTCAAGAATACGACTATGAAGATTTAAGCCCTACACAAGAAAGTCATCAGTAGCTTCGTATCCCTTATTCAACAATGTCAAAAGCATGTTAACATGTAGAATTCGCAGATTTACACAAAGTAAAAGTGAAAAACATGATAAGAAAAAACTAAAGAAAGTTGACTCAAATAGCATATAGAGGTGTCCCAGAAGCCATTGTTGTAACTTGGCCATACATCTAAACAGGGGCGGAGCCAGGGACCGAACCAAGGGGTAGCACAATTTTTTTTTCCGCATACTAAAACTAAAATATACAGTTTAATTAAACATTACAAACCGACAAACTAATCTTAAAACTAGTACTTACATTGCAAAGCTATCCTCTTCGTGTAGTCAGTTTATAAAAACGATCAACTATTTTGTCATCCGTAGCCGCCATAAGTGCTTCCTTTTCCACCGTACAAATCAAAGCACCATTCAAAAATTCGTCACCTATTTTATTACGCAAATCCGTCTTCACTAACTTCATCGCAGAAAAACATCGTTCAACGGTCGCGGTGGCGACGGGCAAAATCAAAGTTAACTTTAATAACCTATAAACCAAATGAAAAGAGAGATTTTTTCTCGTTTTCACCATTAAGCGAGAGGGTTCCGAAATTCCTTTCAAGTTGGCAAATTTATCATCATGTATCAAAGAGTGATAATATACTTTTGTTTGGGACTTTGACCCTTTGTATCACATGTGTTTTTTTTTCAATTTTTGTTGGGTATTTGCGAGAATAAGGTGGCAAGGAAACGATATAAAAAAAGTCTTGGAGCGCTGCTAGCAAGATTCGAACATGAGTCCTTCTTGTTTCAAGACAAGGGATTTATCAGCCAAAGTAAACTCATATTTGTGCTTTTTAGGGGTCGCACCTGATATTATCTAGGGGGAGCACCAATACATAAAAAAATTTATCGCGGATTTTTTTACCCTTTGTGACATAATTTAAGGGGTAGCACGGGCACTCGGGTGCTACCCATAGGTCCGCCCCTGCATCTAAACCTTGCAAAACCTCTTTTTCTCTCTCTGCATCAGCACTGCTTGAGCAGTAAACTTCGCTTCCATTTCGACCCCCTCTTCTTCCTTAACTCTCCAATGTCGATATGCATAGTTTCCATAATTTTTCAATGACGTTACATTTGAAAACCTCGCCTGGGTCATCTGTTGCTGATCCTAATCAATATGGAGGAAACGGTGATAGAATCCTAATTATCACTCTGGAGGACGGAATTGAAGGACTTGATGATTCATCTGACGAGCTTGTCCACAAAGTATTCAAATGGAATTGGAATGACATAACGTCAGTAATTGTCTAACCACCATAATCTGCCACTATGAAGATCAAATGGTACGTAGTTTGACTTCGACTATGTATTTGTTTATAGGAGAACAACAACAACAAGAAGAATCATCTACAGATCATAGAAACTTGGGACGTGATAGCAGAGATAAAGTTCATGATGATGATATAAATCTGGAAAATGGAAGAGAAGTAGTTCAATCAATGATTCCACAGTTTAATAAGCAGTTAAATTTGAGGAACAATAGAACATCACATTCACTGACTTCATATTCCAATATGACAAGTTTTAGGCAAGAAAGAGACGAGATGATAGTGCCTGTGTGGCCATCTGGAAAGTCTAGTTATTTAGAGGCACTTGTAAGTGAAGATCATTCGTATTTGCAAAGGCATCCACAATCACATCAAGTAATCACCTGGAGGCAACTTCCCAAATCGGTAAACTTGGATCATGGCAGTGAGAGAGAGATAGAGAGAGAGAGAGAGAGAGACAGAAAGAAAAGGGGGTGGTGAGGTTTTTTTTAAATTATCATAGTAAAACCGTTTTTTTAAAGGAAAAAAATTAAAAAAGGTAATACGGTCTTTTTATATAGACGAGAGATCAAAACTCCCTGATATGAAAACTACAGGAACCACCGGTACCATATTTTCAAAACTAAGAATAAAACTACAAATTTGATAGAGACTAAAGGGACGAAAACTTTAATTTAATCTAATAATAATAACTTAAGCAATGAATGGAAAACTAATAAGAGCAAGCGGAGTCGAGACCCCTTGGGGTGCGGTATCCTAGTTGGCAATACCACACCGCACGGGAACACCATCCCGGTTGGTGTTTTTGGTGTGGGGTGTTCTCCCATGCGGTTTGGCAACACTGCATCTTCCCTTTCTCACTCTAATCTCCTTTTCTCTTTCTATACACACATAACACACACACATATTAAGAATTATATTAAAAGATGTTGCTTTATCATCTAATGATGATTATTGGAGATGGAATTGTGGGTCAAATGGGCTTTTTTCTGTGCAGTCTTTGAGAGGCGAAATTGCTAAAGCTAGATGGAGCTCCAGTAGCAACTTCAGATGGTTAAGTATTGTTCCTCTTAATGTTAATTGCTTCCTTTGGAGATTCATTAAGAATCGCATTCCTGTTATAGACAACATTGTGGCTCGTGGTGTTCGTGTTGACTCTAGTAATTGCAGCTGCTGTGGTTCTGAGGCGGAGAAACTGCAACATCTTTTCTTCGAGTGTAATTTTGCTAAGGATACGTGGGAGGCGATTGATGGCTGGTGCCCGATTTTCAGTGGCATTCCAAATTCACTGCAAAGTTTTATGGATATTATAAATTATAAAAATGGCTCGAAGAAGGTGGATAATTTGATGCTTGGAATTTCATATGCAACGGTATGGTTGATCTGGAGAGCACGGAATGATGCGATCTTTAAGAAGATTAAGCCGCAAGCTTCTCGAATTGTGGATGACATTAAAATTACTGTTTTTAATTGGTTCAAGTTTAGATATAATAGTAATTGTGATTGGAATGTTTGGATTGATAATCCGTTAAACTGCTTCTTGTAATTTTCCTGCTCTAGCATCTTGCTAGTTTTTTTGTTTTATTTATATATCGTTGCTGTTCAAAAAAAACATATATATATATATATATATATATATATATATATATATATATATATATATATATATATATATATATATATATATATATATATATATATATATATATATATATATATATATATATATATATATATAAGTGAGAGGTAGTGTGGGTATACAATTTCCAACAATTTAAAGGGTGAGGGATTCCTGAGGGGAAAGTGAGATGGCGCCTACGTGGCACACAAACCCTTTGAAGTAAAAGGTAATGACTCCATTTGTTCTAATGTACGCTAGACGATGGCAAAACCACATGAAATCCTAGCTTACTTTTTCAATATAACTATTCATCTCAGTGTTAATTATATATAACTAGTATTCGGACAGTCCGCGTGATGCTGCGGAAGCCCCGTATATTGAAAAAACGCAGCTCGACAAAGACAAATTACGTAAAGGACGGAAAATGTAACTTTAAAATATAATAAGGGACTGGAATCGTAACTTACGAAATACCAATAATATAACTTTATAATAAATAAGGTGAAAACAATTAATTCAAAATTAGTTGAGGGAAAAAAACGTAAATATAAAAGTTTACTATAAAAAGAATCAAAATTGCTATTTCCAAATCAAAACTTATTTACAATTTGTATCCTATATTTTACCAATAATACTATGATCTGAATTTAATAATAATGGTTCTGGAGATAGCAAAGCCAAATGAATAGTACTGTTCTCCTCACAAACGAAATTTGCTAATTAATATATATATAATAATAATAATAGATTAAATGGTAGTGAGGAAAAGGATAATACAAGGGGTTGATTTATTCTTACATACAATTTTTTTTTAAATTTAGAAGTACATTTGGCTTTATGTAAAATTAGGATATGTGCATCGCACGATGCAACATAGACCCTGTGTTTGTTTGAAAATACAAATTGACATGAATATTTTTTGTGGTATTCACTTTATAAACCAATTTCTAAATACGGAAAAAAATTCAAAAGCACGCAAAAAAAGCAGATGTAAAAAGCTGCAAAAAAAGACAATAATTTTTTATGAAACATATTTGCGAAAAGTAAAGTTTTTAAAAGATATAAAAGAATCGCAAAAATACGTAAAATAACTTGTAGATCTTTGGACTAAATTTGCAATAAAAGTTAAAACTTGGACTAAAATTATTAAAAGAACCTTGAAAATTTAAAAAGGTGTTTTCGGTTAAATTCGTAACCAAAACTAAGACCTGAGCCAAAATTGTCAACTTAGAACATTGATGGGGCGGATTTAGGTCTCCCATGCATTGCACCTCACTTTTGTGTATGTACAATACATAAAAAGTTATGCGTAAGACCGCGTTGCTTTAAAAAATATGTAGAAAAAATAGATTCTTTTATGTATTTACAAATTTACATGGATAAAAATAAAATGTAAAATGAAATTTGGAAACAAATTCATAAAAAAATAATTTGTATAAACGAAAAAATCTTAAAAATACATAAAAATAAATATAATAAAGGGTTGTAAAAATTTAATCGATACAAAAATAATCTTCATAAAAACACTTAATTGTAAAATAGAAAGTAAAAGTTGGATGAAAAAAATTTACATCTAAGAATAAACTTGGAAAATATTAATGAAAAAGGTACACACAAATTTATAAACTAAACAAAACTTGTTGAAATTTAAAAAGAAAAAAAACGTTGAGTGCCCCATCTTGACTGAGGAGCATGGGCGGGTCGGGTTTTATGTTGGGTGGACGGATTTTTGTCCAAATAGAAGGAAGGGGCAAACTCGTACGTTTAATGAAAAAGAAAGAGATGGTGGAAATCGAACTCCCAATTTAAATAGGAGAAAATGACTAAAATAGTCTAATCCCATAAGGATTTTTCTCAAAATAGCCAAAAAATCGGACCATGCCACGAAATAACCAACGAAAACGCAGGTCGCAGCCAAGGGCTGCGTTTTCCTCCTGACGGCTGCGTTTTCCTCTCCCTCTTCGGCGGCTGCGTTTTCCTCTCCTTCCTCTGCGTTTTCCTCCCCTTCCCCTGCGTTTTCCTCCGTTTTCCTCCCACATGTTCTTGAGGTTCTTGGTGGCTGATGAGTTTAATTGTAATTTTTGTCCAACTTTGAAGACTCGTCATTTGTTCATACGAACTCGGATTGAATTGAAGTTTTTTTTAACGTAAAGTGTATCGGTAAAAACAACGTTAGTGTGAATCATTAAGGTTTTCGAAAAAAAAACGACCATCTAGCAGCTACCGGGCATCAGCTGGGTTTTGCTCAGAGGAAAACGCAGCTAAGGGACTTTTCTGCGTTTTCCTCTGAGCAAAACGCAGCTGATGGCCCTTAGCTGCGTTTTCCTCTGGGCAAAACGCAGAGCATTGCGCAGCTAAGGCCCTTGGCTGCGTTTTCCCTCAAGCCAGCTGCGTTTTCCTCTGGAGTACTCATAAACCCAGTTTTTTGTGCATCGAAAGCTTGTACATTGCGCATAATATTTTGTACATTCAATAATCTATTATCTAAAACGATAAGTAATACATAAAAAACAACATGAAATTTGAGACTTGCGTGTTTCCATGAGGAGAAATCTTACGAAGCCATTTCGGAGCGTTTCTCGTTTACGAGATCGAAAAATTTGACGTTTTTTTCCCCGGGTTTATATACCTGGGCTGAGGGGTGGGTAGCCTATGAAAACGCAGCCCACTATGCCAAAAACGCAGCCAATATGATGAAAACGCAGCCCGTAGGCGGCCCAAAGGAGCAAAACGCAGCCCGATTGAGGAAAACGCAGCCCATGAGGCCCAGCTGCGTTTTCCTTGGTTATTTTGGGGAATATCCTTAATTTTTGGCTATTTTGAGGAAAACCCCTAAGGGATTAGGCTATTTTAGTAATTTTCTCTTTAAATAGTGAAAGATGCATGGCTAACCACTAAGCCAATATATTTTGGTCTAAATTTGCCATCTTTTAAAGTGAAATAAAATTACTGTTTTTCATGCTTTACTAATTGTAAGAATTATATATACTCATCACAATATAAATAAAAAAGAAGAAAATAAAAATTAAGAAATAGGCTAAAAGGTCTCTCTTGTTCCCTAGTACAACCAAGTGAGATTACCTCACCCCATGATTAGAAAACAATATATTTATTTAAGTACAAGACCATGTATGCTATGGGTGGTCTTATTTATGTCAAGACATATGTGAGTTTGTTATCTTGTTGTACCATAGTAAATGATAGAAAAAGGTGCTTCAAGATATGTAATAATTCGTTATCGTATATATTAAATAGTAACTATATTTTTATATTATTAATGTAATATTGGATATTCGACAATAAAAAACGATATCAATCTACACATAACCAACGTTATATCTACATCAAATCGAATTTTACATTTTTAATAAAAATTCAATATTTTGTAACTTATGAAATATAATATCTATTATATGATAATAGTTATATAAATTTAGAAAGTTATAAGGACGACGATGTATAGGTTGATACATCTTCACATATCACAAAAGTGTTATAGAAAGCAGAACATTTGGCTTCTATAAAACGTCATCATAGCAGAAATAAAAAAGTAGAAAAGCAACATGAAGAAAAATTAAAAAGAAGGTTATATACCCCATATGTAGACAATGTCACTGTTATGTCGTTTTGTATCATTGCCATGCTTTTTAAAACCTTTAGAAATGATCTTAAACTACAGTCGATTAGTTATTAGAGTCAACATCTGAATAGGATACAAGGAAAAATGATCAATGTTTTAGATGTATAATTGTGTTGTACACTTACATATGGTTGTATCCTATATACACCATGGTGTAAAAGCATGCAACAAGTAAATAAGAATGCATAGGAATTACCCATAAATTGAGAGACAGGGGCAATTTGGACTGTCGATGTTTAAATTAATCCTAGTAAATGTAAATGAAGGGGATTTTGTTCATTGGCGGTTTAGCGTTTTTAGTTTATTAGTTAGTCTTCGACGATTTAATAGTTTTATCTTTGTCTTTTTCTTTCTTAGATCTTCATCTTGCACCTTTGCTCCATTTTGCCAGTACCTTGCTGGCTTTTCAATAAACTCTTACTGTTAAAATAAAAAACCTAAAGGGTAATTTGTTGAAAGATGTACATACAACATAACATGTTAACATCCATTATGCCAATGCCATCTAAACCAATTGGGTCTCACAATTCAAAAGAATAATCAATAAATGAATAAAAGGAATTGATAGGAACACATAAATAATCAATTAGAATAATAGGTGGATAATTATTGAAAGAGAAAAAGACAAAAATAGTCTAAACCCATAAAATTTTACTTCAAAATAGTAAAAAATTAGCAAAACACTCAAAATAGCCAATGACATCCTAGGTTGGCTACTCCCACCTGGCGAACTTGCCTCATCACCTGCGATTTCCTCCAGTTGAATAATTTTTTTTCAGACTTCCATTTTCAAAATCGCCACCTGCGATTTCCTCCATGCCACCTACGAACTCCCTCTACCCACATGCGATTTCTTTTTTATTTTAAGGGAGAAATTTTTTGCCAAAGTCAATAAAAAATAAGGTTATTTTTATGGTATATAGACTTTGGGCTGATGAGCTAAACCCACCAATGAAATCGCAGCCCACATGAGGAGATCATAGGTGAACTGAGAACAGGTGGGAGGAAATCGCAGGTGGTAGCTCACATGCGATTTCGTTAGTAATATTGGGGAAATTGCTAATTTTGTGGATAAATTGAGATAAAACATTATGAGATTAGACTATTTTAGTAATTTTCTCTTATTTAAAAGCTTGAGAGAATTACTATCTTAGAGGATGCCTAAGGATGGGGGTTGCATCAATTAGGTACATTATTTCTTTTTGAGCTCAACTAAAGAAATGGTCCATGAAGTTTAGTAAATGACAATATACAAAAGATAAGATGAGTAGAAAATTATTATTTTAATTGTTGTTAGCTGATTTGACTGACTGTAACGGCCAAAAGAACCAACTACGATGGATTTTATAACCATAAGAAGTATCCCTATCAAAATTTCAAACTTGGATGATTTACTCTTAAATTTGTTAGACATAGAATTTATATTCTTATAATAATATAAAATTTAAAACCTATAGAAAAAGGATGTAGAGATGATAAAAGGGGGTTTCTAAATCCTCACACGCCACCAAAATGTTAAGAAGAATACAAAAGTGCTTTCGACTTTTAGAAAATGTCACCATAGCAAAAGTAAATATGCAGAAAAACAAAACAAACAAAAACCTAGAAAGACAGTCTAGGGAAACTACAATATACAACTAAGAGCCATTGAAAACTTGAGCAACGAGAACAATAAAATAAATGGATGGGAAGTGATCCGTACACAACAATGTTTCTTCATACACAACAATTCATGTTTTAGGAGTGTTGTACATTATGCATGAAAAATGTCCAATTGTTGTGTATGGAGAAAAATTGTTGTGTACGGATCACTTCCCTAAATGGATAGAAGAAAATGAACAATCACCAAAAAAATGCCCCAAATGCAGCTGTCTGTTTGAAATCCAACCGCGATTGTCTATGTTGATCAACTCATCGTTGAGGCGTCGTTATTTTTTATGAAAAATTGTATTTCTTCCTACCTTTTATTCCTACCCATATTTCTACTTATGTTAAATTATTATATGTGTATTAAAATATTTTTAATTAAATTAAATATGACACTTATCACTATTTAATACAAATATAAATATGAATAGGAATAGGAATAGGAATAAGAATAAAAGGTAGGAAGCAATAAAATTACTAATTTTTTTATTGATATCAATGTGATGACCCATCTTTCTCATTCTTGATGCCTCGTAGAGTCGCCGCATTGGACCTACAATCATTCCTCCTAGGTAGGATAGCCTTTCTTTCACGTAAACCATTTCCCATGTCACCCACTATATATCCTCCATTACTTTTCATATCATCCCTTTATCATAAAAGCTTCTTTATATATTTACACTATAGATAATCATGTTTATATGGATTACATTATTATTACACTTATCATTGTACTATAGTATTACATTTACCTTTTTGATAAACGTAAATTATAACTAAATTAATTATATGGCTTACATTATGTGTGTGATCCATCTTTCACAATAACTATAAAAAGAAAATTTTGACTAATCTTTTAAGAGGGTTTCCAAAAAATCGACAAAAAAAAAAAAAATCTAGGGTATCAAAATAGCCTTGATTTTTGCATGTCATGACTTGCGAAAATCTATGGTGCTTGGGAAAATGTTGATTGTTGTTAAAGTGTTGTCGTTTTGATGAAAAAGGTATTCGAAGATTCGTATGATCTACGAAAATCTCATTTTGGTCTTTGAAAAAATGCTATTAGGGTTTAGAGTTCAGGGTTTAGGGTTTAAGATCATATTTATGGGTTTGGATTTTCGCAGGTGTGGTCGGCGAAAAAGTTTGGTGACCTACGAAAATCTCAGGTACAATTTGATAAAAGCCTATATTTTCCAGAAAATCAAACCGAGAAAAAAATTCAAATTGACTACGAAATTTGGAAAATCGTATTGTGAAATTCAGACTTTCGTACAATGCATTGTTTGATTATTTTATAAGAAATAAAGTTGTTAATTTTTTTTATCAGAATTATTTGTTTCATATCTTTTTATCTGAGAAAAACAACGAGTTCTAATTGTTCTAAAGAGTATTTTGTTGTGGCTTGTGTAGGTGGTTATCCGGAATCAGTGAATGAATAACTTCATTATGTTTGGCTATTTGTAAAAAAATTATGATGTAGAGTTTCCTACAAATATATATTTATTCGATTTATTGTATTTGGTTAAGATGAATACGGGTATAGAGAACAAACATAATGTTGGGTTTGTCTTTCCAACATCCTATACATAAGTATGTTGTAAAGCTAGTCGATGAAACTAACTTAGAGGGGTGTTTGGGATCACTTATTTAACTCGATAAGTACTTTTGGGTAAAAGTGCTTAGTAGCTTATGACTTTTCAAAATATGAGTTTTTAAAAAAGTGTTTGGATTAACTTATGTAGTGGCAAGAAGCTATAAGTTGTACGTTGTTTATAGAAAAGTGTTTGGGTAAATAAATGAGGGTATTTTTGTTTAAAAAGAACTTCTAGCTTTTCCAAAAGTCAATAAGTTACACCATCCTTACTTCTAACTTATTGACTTATCAAGGGTTTCAAAAAGAAGGTTTTAAAAGCACTTATTTGTTTCCCAAACACTTTTTTAACTTATTGACTTTTCAAAAATTCAAAAAGTCAACAAGTTAATTTCACCACAATCCCAAACACCTCCTTAAAGCATTTGAAGAAGGTTGTTCTGAAAGTTTTAACTGTTGTGCATCTGTATCTGGTAGATAATGATCTGATGGGAGACGCCCCCGCTATACAATATAATACACAAAACCGATCGATTGTCGGGGGAAACCGATCTGACGATAAAGGGTCTGCTGATTGACGATCTACTGGTAGAGGGAACAAGTCCATTAAAAACCGATCCAACGAAAGAGGTAGCAATAATAGGGTAGTTGTCAATATCTCACAACCAAAGAAGGCTAAACCCATATTGTAAGTTGATCTAGAAACTTATAAGTACGGTAGCAATGATGATGTCTGCATATATCCCAATGAAGATACACATGGTGGCAATGACGATACACATGAGGGCAACAAAGATCACACATATTACAAAAAATACTTCTGCTGGTCGATGATGCGAACTTAGTTGGTTATGGGGAGCCAGTAGATTTCAAAATTGGCATATCTGACCACGAAAAAAGTGATATAGAAAATGAGTGGTCGGATAATGAAGACATCTACCAACAAACGCCATTTTATGGTATGCCCTCTACATCACAATTTTCCAGACCCAGTATACACATCTACTCCTTCACATAATCGAAACTAGAACGAAAAAAATTAAAAACCCGAGTTTGTTGAAAAACAAAGCTGCTTTTCAACTAGCCCTCTGTGTGAATATTGTTAATGAGGGGTTTTAGTACAAAACTATAAGATCAAATAAACAAAGGATTCAAGCTTCTTGCAACTATGAAAATTGTAGTTGGTGTATATCGGCTATTAGATTTGAAGATTGTGAAATGTTCCGGGGGAGGAAATTTGTGGATAAACACACCTATTCTTCAACCCAATTGAACCCAAACCATCGACAAGCAAATAAGAAAGTGTTGGGTTATTTAATTGCGGAGGTATTGAGCAGTAATCATAGTCGAGTGTATCATGGCACTAACATCCAACTTAATTTCAGTTCTCAATACAAATTAATGTATCATACAAAAATTAGACATCCGTATTGCAATCTTGAGACATCCATACTTGCTATTCTTAAATAATTTCTATTGTTGCATTGGCTACGAAAATCAGACATTCGTACCGCGATTCTCAGAAATCCTTAATATGATATCTTAAACAATTTCTGTTTCTACATAAGCAACAAAAATTAGACATCGGTACTTCAGATTTCAGAAGTCCGTACTACGATATTACTAATTAATTGTTATGTGCATTGGCTATGCAAATCAAATAGCCATACTGTGATTTTCAGAAAACGGTACTACAATATCCATAATTAATTACTGTCTCTACTCTATATCGCATAAACAGGTTATTTAATATTCACTCGAAGAAGTAATGTATTCTACCACATTCTGGCATTTAACTTTGTGAAACAACTAGAAAGATGAGTGCACCAATTGAAGTTCAAGAACAAAGTTTGCCAATCTACCTGCCTACTTGCATAACCTACAATGAACAAATCCTTTTGCTATTACCCATATCAAGAAAGATTTGGCTGACTGTTTTGAGTTTTCTTTTGTTGCTCTCTTATATGCGGTACAATACTTTTTTGATATACCATTGCTTTTTTGCTATTATAATTTTGTCAACAACGTTCTGATTGATTATTTGATAAATTATAGATACATGCGTTTTTGTGTTGCTTGCGACCACTGATATTATTAGTGATATTATTAGGCAGTAACCTGATATGTTTTATATACACTGGATTCAATTATCATGGCAGCGGAAACATACAAAATTAATCTAAGACAAGTAACTTTTACTAAAACCTACAAGGATCCTACCTAATGATATTAACAACTACAAGAGGGGTCAAGAAAACCAACATTAAGCAAAACCAATTTGCTTGAAGACCTTTGTTGAAGAACAATTCCTAAATGCAAGGAATGTAGTATCCAAAAGAGAATACCTCTAATGGTTCACACCCAATAAGTACAGATTATTAGGTTAATTAAGTAATAAAGAATGCTCGCTACAAAACCCTAGAGAGGGATTATAGATTCTGCTGATAGAGAAGAGAAAATTCCAGGTATATAGGAGCTCTGGAATGGGACACAATTATGGTGCCATGGAAGGGGTATTTATAGCTTTAAAGAATTCTTAGAGATAAATCTGATTTGAATTCAAACTGGATAAAGATAATTGGTTAAATAATCAAACTTATCTTTAATTCAAATCCTTATCCCTATCCTTTTGCCTTAGACGAAAATCATGAAGGGTTATCCTTCATATTTTCATCCCCTATCCCAAGGCTCCAACATTATCCATTTGTCCAACTATTGAACTATTAATATCCACCCCTGCACTTTTAATTAATATCAAATTAATTCTAATTAATTCCAAATTAATTCTAATTAATTCCAAATTAATTCTAATTAATTCCAAACTAGTTCCTAATTAATTTATTATCACATGAAAAATTAATAAATTATTTGTCTCTCTCTCTTAATTAATTCTAATACCATTTGGACTAGTGAGTGTAACCCGAAAAGGACCCTACTTTTAATTGAAAGTCCTTACAAATTAGTTATGACCTTGGACCCTATTCCAACAGTCTCCCACTTGGAAAAGTCATCAACTACTATTGGTCACAAATCTCTCACTTAATCCATAGAGCGTGCTTCCTTAGCCATTGTCGAACTCTGAATCATATTCTTAAAGACAACCCTTAGATAAATGATGAGCTATTCCTTTGTTCTACAAGATTCGTTTGAACCTGAGACATGGATAAGAATCAATATCAAGGTTCAAGATTATGTTTCCCGATTTCTGATTTATGTTGACCTTATTTAGAGTACAAGATTGAACACATAAATCTAGTTCAGGCTAGGACCAACACTATAATGTCAATATCAAATCACCGAGGGGCCCATAATATCACTTTTCCTGTTTAAGGAAAAAGGAACAAATAAACTTTGACTACATAGCTCTAGTCAACTCATCATATCATACATGCACATACCTTTAATAACTCAGTTACGGTTGCGTTTAGGTAAACTAATGCATAACAGAATTGTAAACTAAAACTCATGCATCTCCGTTTGAAGAATAGAAGATATTATCATCTTAGAATTACTAGTGATTGTATCCATGAAGTAATCTATCTAAGTGGGGTTTATCCAATACCTAAATCTCCATTTATGTACTTATTAGTGTTAGTTACATCCCCATGCAATGTCCAGTCTCCATAGACATAAAAAAATATCCATGACAGTCTTAAATCAATACTTACTTCCAAGAGTATGACCGACTATGGAGGTTTGAGTAACTTAATACTCAGGAAAGTGGATTCTAAACATGCAAAACGAAAACACAACAATAAATAATTACAAAATGGTAGTTCACCAACTTATAATCAAATCTCTATTTATTTATCACCAAATTCAATTACAATCTATCATTGTTACAAATGTTTCAACTATCAACTACTACTAAAACTAATATCATCTCTCATGCCTATGCTCCTAGCATGCTCATCGTGCTTGATTTTACTCAATGCCTTAGTGAAAGGATCAACGGATTATCTTCCGATGATACTCTATTCACTATGATGTCCCCGCTCTCCACTATGTGACAAACATATTGGTATTTCCTGAGTATGTGTCGTGATCTTCCATGATCCTTAGGTTCCTTAGCCAAAGCGACCGCACCTTCTTTAAAGGGAAATTTGGTTATTTTGGATGAATTTAATCTCATTTCAATATTTTCATGTATGAATGTGTTATTACATGTAGTGGTGATCATTGTGAATGAGTTTAAGAGCCATATGATAAATAATGGAAGATTGGTAAACGTTATAAAAATTGATAAGTATGGATGAATTCTAAAGAGAAAATGTGACGCCTAATTGGAAGATTACACGACTCATTGGAGTAGGTTGCTATTTGGAAGAGTGACTTTCAAAGTAGGATGCTACTTGGAGGAAAAGCTTATTGTGCGACATGTAACTTAATAATCACATGTCCAGACGGCGATGAGAACGCGATGTGTCCAAGAGATAACGCGGCGCGTCCCATAGCCATGTAAATGACGTTAAATTGAATGGCATTGGAGACATGATAAAAAATTTCCAAATCACGCATCGAGTGAGGGAACACGATGCATTTTTCTGTCTGACAATACACGTCACCAGAGGAACCTTGATAGTTGTTGTTGTTTTAAGTTGTCAAAGTGGAAAATGATGGGTCAACCTGGTGGATAATCGGATCACCCGACTACCTATCAAGTTAAGTGACTTAATTCACCCACAAATTAGTTGATAAACATCCAAAAAGCCCTCTCACAAACTTTGTGTGTGTGTGTGTCCTTTGTGAAACTAGTGTGTGTGGTGGATTCTTGAAGATTTAAAGGTTGCTTCAAGGGCTTAAAGTTCTGAGTCCAAGGATTCCGAGAATAAGAGGTGAAGAGAAAAGGTTCATTCAAGACAAGGAACTTGTCTTAACTAGTAAATCAAGTGCCAAGTTGAGTATATAATACCACACTAAGTTGGATACATGTCATAATTGATATAGATTGTTGATGTATGTTTATATTGAAATTCTTAGTGCGCTCTAATGATAGATGACACGCCTTGGTCGTCGTGCGGTCAAAAATAGTAAAATAACCTAACACACACTAGTATAGAGGTAGTCAGGGTCGATCCACAGGAGTTACGTGGTCAAGGTAGGCAATAGATTACCAATTGTAGTGTCACTCTACAACCAGAGGATCTAGTTTCTAACTTTTACCGAAAGCAATCCCGAAATCACAAAATCCAACAAATCCAAAAACTAACTCGAACATTAACCAATCCAATTCAATTTCTAAACTAAAAGAGGTTACTAAAATCAGAAAGTATAATTTAATTTCATAAACACAAGAACATCCAACACAATCAAACATCCAAATTCATCCCAAAGCATAAAAATCCGTAAAAAGAGCAATTAACAATAACCGAATGATTAACTATTAGAAACTCAGATCCAACTTGTTCCAAAACGGAAAACATAAACTTTCAGAAACTAAAAACTAATGCCAATGGTTGTCACACCCAATAACACTAGCTAAAGCTACCAAAACTACTAAACTACTTGGAAATTAAAAGAGAAAACAATAAATACCAATTATGGTTGACTGAAAACTAAAACTCGGAGTCAAAGAAGCCTTGGGGGGTCGTTCCTATACCAGGTCTTTGTTGCTGATTTCGACCTAAAACCCTCTATTTATAGTTTTGAAAAATAAAAGACAGCGTCGCGCGCACTTAGAATCTGCGGCGCGCGTACGAGTTTTCCGCGCGCACTTAGAATCTGCGCCCTTGTACATCTCTGCGGCGCGTGTGCAAACTCGACTGTGTTGTCTTTATCTTCAAATTTCTTCCATTTTGTACGCATTTGGCCCCTGTTTTCATCATTTCTTTCCAAACAAGCACTGACACAAAAAGTGAGAATACCACAACATATATGATATAAATTCACCAAGAATAGGGCTCAACAACGACTAAAATACTTGATATTACTAGGCGTTGTCAAACACCCCACACTTGTGCCTTGCTTGTCCCCAAGCAAGAGAGTTTTTAACAAATTCTAACTAAGACTCAAACAATTTTTGAATGCGTTCAACTTCAAAGCTTATTGCTCTAAGAGTTAGAGTGAAATAGTTTGTGAAAACATAATTGGAATATTCTTTGGAATTCATGACTTTCTAAAGAACCCTTGATTACAAATTTTATGTCTACAATGAAGTGTACTTACTCATTCATATTCTAAAGGCCATTAAAGAATTTTCCATGACTTTCGATGTTGTCCATGTAACGAGCTTTCAGAAATACCATCCCAAACCAGACGATCTTAGGTGGCAAGGTGCATAAGTCCCACCCATTTTAGACTTACCGGCTCGAACAACAAAGGCCACTGATTGACAATCCCTTCCTAAATTCCAATCCTAAAACACTCAAATCTTCTAACTCCTAAAACTCAACTTATTTAACTAAACTAATAGCATGATAATAACTATACAGTATCTCTTGAAAAATACCGATGCTAAAACATTCAGAAACCATTCGTTTCAAAATTACAACCTATTAAAAATTTTGAAAAAGTTGCTAAAAATTTTAAAAATGACTCATTTCCCACAAAAATTTTCAAAAACACTCTTTCGACCGTCCACACCCCACACTTAAAACCGTATAACGCCCTTGTTGTACATAAAATAATTTCAGATCAATGGAGAAAAAGTTATCCTTTTAGACGGTAGATTGCTTGATGGTACTTGGTTGTCACAGGTACAAAAACACGAACAATTTCTCGACTCAGAATTCAGGAGTTGTAGCGCAACAGTGAAACACACCGGTGATCAAGGCAAGTGGAGGGGGCACGGTGACCCCACACTTGCCTGAAACAACTCCTCCATTTGGTATTACATGCATAACTCACAAAAACGTTAAATGCAAACAAAACAACAAATGAAATATAAACAAGCAAGCAAAAATAAAGTAGTATCAAAAGTACAGTACATATATCCCAAAAAAAGGAAGATGAGAAATACATCAATCGTCCCTAGGTGGCCTCGAGGGACCTGCCTCATGATCATGAGCTTGGGCTGGGAATGGTCAGGGGTGCTGTCCCTGTGCTGAAGCAATCTCTAAAAGTCCCTCCCCAATCCACTCCAACTAATCCTCAATCCGAGCCACCCGATCCTCCAATCGACGGATGGCCTGCATCTCCTCCTGCTGTGGCTGTGGCTCTGCCGGTGCATCGACTCTCCTGTGTCGCCTCGCTGGTCCCTCCTCGTGGGCTAGTCGTGGTGCCCTAGTGGCCTCCGTCGCCACTCTCATATATCGCCCAGGCTGTATCTGCTGGATCAGATGCATGTTCTCTAGAGCTCGCACCGATGTGCGAACTGGAGGCACAGCCGTCAGGGAAGCCATGGTAGTAGCAGTGAGTAATCTGAAAGAGCGGGCCAGGCGGGTAATGTAATGCCCGCCGGTCAAAGGACTACTGGATGACGCACCCACTGCCTGGGTAGATAGGGAGATCGCTAAGGCGTACGGGAGGTGGAGGAACCTGGTGGGGTCAAGGAGAACCCACATATATGTCATGTCCTCACCAGATATCTTCTCACCCCCTCCTTCTGCACGAGAGAAGTGGAGATGATGCGATATATGAGCCGGTGAAGCGGGTTGCAGAGCTGGCTCTCCCTAGCCAGCCCCGCCTCAAAGAACACGTTGGACAACGTGGCCCAAATAGCTGCATTGGCCTCCCTCGCGGGCTGCCCCTGAATACACGCATGAAGGAAAGGCGTGAAGTGACGGCTCTGGAGATCCTCCTCCGTATATATGCCCGTGCGTCTCCTGAACTCCCTGAGACTGCACTCCCTGGGGACTCCCCTCAATCGAAATCTGACCAGCCTGGATCGGGCCTCCGATGAAGCTGGTGCGTAGCGGACTGTGGAGAGAAACTCTAAGATAAGCTCGGTGTAAACTACATCGTCCTGGTTGGCCATAAGCCTGTGCCAACCACGACATGTGAATGTAGCCTCCCCATGGGACCACGTGCGATGAAGAAAGGGCTCGATCTTAGCCCAGAGCCCGACATCCCTCAAAATATCCCGATCCAGAATAGTCGCCTCCAAAACCCGACGACCCATAAGTGCGTCTCTCCTCTGAATATACTCGATCGAACTCTCCAGAACTGGAGAAAAGGGTGATCGCACTTGAAAGCCATCTGCACAAAAACAGCCACACAAAACAAAAATTTTTCAAAATAAGTCCTTTGTCCTCCCCACCGAACCGCGGCGCGGCCCAAGAACCAGGGCGCGGCGCGGCGAGTGTCTGTTGCGAAATCCAACCCTAAAACCACTGATTTTCACCTGTTAACTCGATCTAAACACACTACAAGGTAGCCTAAGCACCGACTAGCCCCTCTAAGGTGATCATTTGGCAAACAAAACACCCTACGAGCCAGCATTGCCGATTTCTAAGTTTTTTTTAGTTTTTGGAGAAATCACTCAATTTCATGGCCTAATCGCCTGTTCTAACAAGTAAAAACAAGTTAGAATGACGTACCTTAATCGTAGGAATGAAATAGACGAGAAAAACTTTGATTGATCGGAGCTCTGAGGAGCGGCGTGGGTTTGTGTGTGTGAATAGTGAATGCGACGTACCTTATAAAGGAAGAATCTGACCGATCGATTCCCACGGTGTGGATAAGTAGTGACCGCGGCGCGCGTGTTCCCAAATCAACCCCTGCGCATCGGGTTGGTTTGCGACCCCGCGGCGCGTAAAACACCTAACCGCGGCGCGTATGCAATTTTTTCAAATTTCCTTCATAATGAGCCCACACTTGCCTCGAACCAATAACACCTGCAATGACGATGATAATATCTTCCTAATTACTCCTAAGAAATACAGTACCTAACCTATAAAGATGAGTTGCCTCCCAACAAGCGCTAAGTTTAACGTCTTCAGCCAGACATATTGTTCCTGCTTCTATTCTTCTCGATCCTCTTGTGGCATCGTCTTATAGTCTGGTGCGAAATTGTGGACCATTGTTGCCAGTAGTAATGTCAACTGTGTCATCCTATCACTAACCTGGCTAATCCATTGCTGCTGTGCTTCTAGAAGTTGGAAGACCTTCGCTCCCTATCCCTCGCATCCTTCTCATATTGCTGATGCCTTGTCTCCATCATTTCCATCAAATATAGCAGCTGCACTTTGTCAATGGTTGACAACGGATGCTCTTTCGTTTCCTTTAAAATCTCTTCTTTTCCGCCTTCTCCTGTTCGGGTCCATATTTTTCCTTTATCTGTGATCCCTGGTTCCATCAACGGACTGCTGCTCCAATACTTATCATTATACCCTTGAGGTAGAGATATGGGACTCCCAAACATATTTAACCTTCGTTTCCTTGACCCAAAGAATATATCCAAATCTCCCGTCTTGCAATCAATAATAGCACAGACTGTAGCAAAAAACGGACGTCCCAGGATTATCACATTTGTTAACTTGCCCCGTGAGACCTTAGTTGACTGATCGGCTAACTACAATACTGTCTTTGCCGGCTCCAACTCCTCATTCTTGTATTTGTCGTACAAGTATCCGAGTAGTATGTTAACACTTGCCCCTAAATCTAGTAAGGTATTCCTAATGACCACATCTCCCACCGTAACAGTAATCAATGGCGATCCAAGATCCCTCTCCTTATTGGGCAGTGTTCCCAACAATGCCTCACTAGCTTTAGTTGTCAACCTCACAGTATCAGGTGTGGGAGTCTTGCTCTTTCCATTTTTCTCACACATCTCCTGAAGAATTCTTGTATCCTCAGGAGCGTTCTCAAGCTCATCCCACAAAGGTTGGTTCTTTGATGGCCCAGTTGATTTGTTTGGCACTTCCTGCTTTTTCTTTTCCTTCTTACCCTTCTTCCTTTGTTTAATGCCAGCCACCATTGGCTGCTCCTCCTCTTGGACATCCTTATCCTCCTTTAGTTGAGGTTCCTTCTCAACCTTAATTTCCTTTTCTTCTTTAGCCTCCTTTTTAACTTCCACTTTTTCGACTTCAACCTTAACATCTTCCATGCTTTCACTTTCATCCTTAACTTCCTTCTCTTTATTCTGACTCTCAATTTCAATTTCATAACCTAGCAAATCTTCCATGGTCACCTTCCTCCACTCTGACTCAACAACATTGACATGCTCCTTTCCTGCTCGCTAAGTATGGTTTGGGTTGATTTCCATGGTACTAGGTAGCCTTCCATTATCTATCTTTCTTTGATCCTCAGCCATTTGAGCGATCTGCCTCTCCATGTTGGCAATGGCCTTGGCATTGGCCTGAGACTGCTGCTGCATGGTGTTGAACATCTCGTACATCTTTGCGGTCAAGTCTTCCTGAACTCCTAGGGTATTGTTGTTTCTGGCATTATTCGGCCCCCTGTTGTTGTTGTTACCGCTCCCACTTGTATTGCCATTGTTGTTTGCTGGTTGATATTGCATGGGATGATTAGATGACTGGCCCTGATAATTGTTCTGCCTTTGGTTGTTGAAATTTTGCTGACCCTGGTTGTATAGTCTATAAGGTCGTCCATTATTGTATTGACCTTGACCCTAACCATAAACCTGATTTGCTTCCTGAATTCTTTGCCCTCCTTGGCCTCCTTGTTGCTGAGTCTGAGGTCCGTTCTGTAGATTAGACATCAGTCTATTAAACTTCTTGTTGAGTTCATTTATTTCCTTCTTGACCTCTTTCCTCCAATCTGCATCAGCTCCCACTGCTGTAGCTGTGCCTATAGTCTTCCTAGTAGAGAAATTCTCCTTAGACCCGTTACTCAACTGCTCCAAAAATTTCCAAGCCTCATCAGGATCCATCATCATGATAGTGCCACTGGACGATGCATTGATCATTGTCTGATTCGTCTCACTTACTCCTTTGAAGAAAAGTTTAACCGATTGCCATTTCGGAATATTGTGATGAGGGCACGACCTCATCAAATCCTTCAGACGATCCCAAGCTTCGTGAAAGGCTTCTCCAGGCTTCTGCTGAAAATCCTGGATGGCTCTCCTAATCTCCGTCATCTTACTTGCCGGATAGAACTCTTGCAAGAATTTAGCTTTAAGCTAGTCCCATGTAGTGATACTATTGGACTAAAGAGACGTGAACCAATACTTGGCCTTGTCTTTCAAAGTAAACGGGAACAACCTCAACCTAAAAATATTATTATTCGTGTTCCTAGGGGTATTGGCATTTGCTATCACTATGAACTCATACAAATGATTGTATGGATCATCCTGTTTATATCCCCTAAATTCAGGCAATATTCCTAAAAGCTGTGGTCGAATTTCTACTTGAGTATCTATATCATCTGGAATATAAATGGACGATGAATCTGTTGGATTAGGTGTCTAAGCCATGACTTTATATTTATATTTATCTTGTTAATTGAAGCAAAGTCTATTTGGGTTGCCCTCATAGCTGGAGGTTAGGATAGAGTTCAGTAGAGTAAAAGGTTGATTTATTAATTGTTTAATAAACCAATAAAATTAATTAAATGGTTTATTAAAATATTTAAGTGTTAATATATTAATTAGAAACTATAATAATTAATTGAGATTTAATCTAGAATTAATTGGATTTAATTTAGTGATTAAATCAATTAATTAAAGTGCATTGGCTGACTTGTATTTATTCAATAGTTGAATAACTGGCAAGACATAAGCCATGGGCCAAAATGGCGCCACCCTGGAGGCTTCTCCTAGGGTTGGCGAAAACCCTAATAGGGTTTAAGGAAGCCTGGTCCAAGTGGCCAACAGGCTTGCCCACCTTGGAGGCTCCTTAGGGTTTCAGGTGAAACCCTTGGAGGCTATAAAAGGAACCCTCTGGCACCCTTATTCTCTGCGCCTTTTCTCACTGTGATTACTCTGCTGGACTCTCTTCTCCATTGCTTGGGTGTGACACCATTTGAGGCAGGACATTTGTGCTGCTAGCTTCAAGGATCATAAGATCAAAAGGTTGGGTTTTCTCAGTTTTGATCTTTAGAAATAATTGTTTCCTTTAGGCTTTAGTTTATTATCTTCATAGAAGAAAACATAGATCTTTCTAGGGTTGCATGTGAACCATAAGATATTATTTGTTCATTGTTTGCTAGAAAACCTTTCAGTGGTATCAGAGCTGGTTTGTTTTCTTATGAATTTGATATAAACTGTTTATATGTTCTTCATGCTTGGGCCGCGTCAATGCTTTGGTGAACGGGTCAGCCGGATTATCCTCTGACGATATTCTGCTCAACATGATGTCCCCATCTTCAACTTGGTTTCGAACATAGTGGTACTTTCTAAGTATATGTCTGGATCTCCCATGGTCCTTGGGTTCTTTAGTCAATGCGACTGCACCCTCGTTATCATTGACAACGCCTAGTAATATCAAGTATTTTAGTCGTTGTTGAGCCCTATTCTTGGTGAATTTATATCATATATGCTGTGGTATTCTCACTTTTTGTGTCAGTGCTTGTTTGGAAAGAAATGATGTAAACAGGGGTTCAATGCGTACAAAATGGAAGAAGTTTGAAGATAAAGACAAAACAGTCGAATTCGCACGCGTGCCGCGGATATGTGCAAGGGCGCGACGCGCTGAGTAATGATTGAGGCAGTGGAGAAGATTCAAATGCCGAAGAAACGGGGATAAACCCATACGCGCGCCGCGGAATTGAAGTGCGCGCAACGCGGTCACTTATTTTTCAAAACTATAAATAGAGGGTTTTATGTCAAAATCAGTAGCAAAGATCTGACATAGGACCGACCCCCAAGGCTTCTTTGACTCCGATTTTTAGTTTTCAGTCGACCATAATTGGTATTTATGTTTTTCTCTTTTAATTTCCAAGTAGTTTAGTAGTTTTGGTAGCTTTGGCTAGTGTTATTGGGTGTGACAACCATTGGCATTAGTTTTTAGTTTCTGAAATTTTATGTTTTCTGTTTTGGAACAAGTTTTATCTGAGTTTTTAATAGTTAATCATTCGGTTATTGTTAATTGCTCTCTTTTTGGTTTTTATGCTTTTGAATGAGTTTTGGATGTTTTGATTTAATCTTTATTGCTTCTGATTCGGAGTGCATTTCTGATTTCAGTAAGTAATTAGGTTAGGTATTGGTTTTAGTTTAGTTGATGCTTGATTTGGAATTGTTGGATGTTCATGATTTCTGGATTGTTTTGGTAAAAGTTAGAAACTAGATCCTCTGGCTGTAGCGTGACACTACAGTTGGTAATCTGTTGCCTACCTTGACCACGTAACTCCTGTGGATCTACCCTGACTACCGCTATACTAGTATGTGTTAGGTTATTTTACTATTTTTGACCACACGACGACCTAGGCGTGTCAAAATTTGGCGCCGTTGCCGGGGAGTTGTGAGTTTGAGAGTAGACGATCTGTAGGACTTTTAGTTTCTGATTTTGGTTTTAGTATTGAGATTTTTAGTTAGTTAGTATTTCATTTTTTTTTGGTTTTGACGGGCGTGTTGCACTAGTGCATGCGTATCCGTCGGGGTGGGCAGTTATCACCCTTGCGATTTGACTCAGAGATCAAACGAACCGCGTGCAAGAACCGTGCACGTAGGCGTTTAGGTACAATGAGTTTTAGTCATGTTAGTAGTAGTATTGAGGATGTTACCCATGAGCCTTCGGGTGAGGTAACGGGGGCAGTTCCATTGATACCCCCGCTTTCAGAATTTCAATTTGGGAGCACGAGTGCTACTGGTGGTGCGGTTTCAGCCCTCGCATCAATATCATCATGCACTCCACCTTCTGTTTCACCATTTCAACCACAATCTACAAACCCTTTCACATCTGCTATGTCTTGAGGAGCGCCGACCCGTGATGGCACCCCAGTGACCAGACAGCACACTACTATTTTTCAACCACAATCACAACCATTACAACCACCATTAATCTTTAAACTACAAACCAATTCTCAAACCATACCACAACAACCATATCAACCGCAACCTCCACAGTAGCAGTAGCAGTACCAGGAGGTTGAACAGAGCTATGAGGACGAGGAAGAAGGATGGGTTCCGCAGCACCAACAACCACAACAACAATGGAACCGAGGTTGGGGACCTCCACGAAGAGCACCACCACAACAACAACCGCAAGGTTAGCAAGGGTACAACAATGATCTTCAATATAATGGTAATTTAGTTAGACCTTTGTACTTTACACAACCGAGAGGGCAGTCGGTTACATCGCACTTCCAACCGCGGGAGTACGATGATACATCGCCCATTTATATTCCAGATGATGTAGACACTCAGGTAGAAATTAGACCACAACTCTTAGGAATATTGCCTGAATTTAGGGGATATAAACAGGATGATCCATACAATCATTTGTATGAGTTCATAGCAATAGCAAATGCCAATACCCCTAAGAACACGAATAAGAATATTTTTAGGTTAAGGTTGTTCCCGTTCACTTTGAAAGACAAGGCCAAGTATTGGTTCACGTCTCTTCAATTCAATAGTATCACTACTTGGGACCAGCTTAAAGCTAAATTCTTGCAAGAGTTCTACCCGGCGAGTAAGACGACGGAGATTAGGAGAGCCATCCAGAATTTTCAAAGAAGCATGGAGAAGCCTTTCACGAAGCTTGGGATCGTCTGAAGGATTTGATGAGGTCGTGCCCTCATCACGATATTCCGAAGTGGCAGTTGGTCAGGCATTTCTTTGAAGGGGCAAGTGAGACAAATCAGGCGTTGATCAATGCATCGTCCAGTGGCACTATCATGATGATGGATCCTGATGATGCTTGGCAATTTTTGGAACAATTGAGCAATAGATCCAAGGCGAATTTCTCTACTAGAAAGACGGTAGACATAGCTGCAGTAGTGTGAGCTGATGCAGATTGGAGGAAAGAGGTTAAGAAGGAAATTAGCGAGCTAAACAAGAAGTTTGATAGACTAATGTCTACTCTACAGAACAGACCTCAGACTCAGCAACAAGGAGGGCAGAGAACACAAGAGGCAAATCAGGTTTATGGCCAGGGTCAAGGTCAATACAATAATGGACGACCCTATAAACCATACAACTAGGGTCAGCAAAATTTCAACAATCAAAGGCAGAACAATTATCAGGGCCAGTCATCTAATCAGCCCAAGCAATATCAACCAGTAAACAACAATGGCAATGCAAGTGGGAGCGGTAACAACAACAATAGGGGGCTGGATACTGCCAGCAACAACAATGCCCGAGGAATTCAGGAAGACTTGACTGCAAAGATGTACGAGATGTTCAATACCACGCAGCAGCTGTCTCAGGCCAATGCTAAGGACATCGCTAATATGGAGAGGCAGATCGCTCAAATGACTGAGGATCAAAGAAAGAGAGATAATGGAAAGCTACCCAGTACCACGGAAATCAACCCGAACCATACTGAGCGAGCAGGAAAGGAGCATGTCAATGCTGTTGAGTCAGAGTGGAGGAAGGTGACCATGGAAGATTTTCTAGGTTATGAAAGTAAAATTGAGAGTCAGAATGAAGAGAAGGAAGTTAAGGATGAAAGTGAAAGCATGGAAGATGTTAAGGTTGAAGTCGAAAAAGCTGAAGTTGAAAAGGAGGTTAAAGAGGAAAAAGAAATTAAGGTCGAGAAGAAACCTCAAGTAAAAGAGGAAAAGGATGTCCAAGAGGAGGAGCAGCCAAAGGTGGCTGGCATTAAATAAAGGAAGAAGGGTAAGAAGGAAAAGAAAAAGCAGGAAGCGCCAAAAAAATCAACTGGGCCATCAATGAACCAACCTTTATGGGATGAGCTTAAGAATGCTCCTGAGGATACAAGAATTCTTCAGGAGATGTGTGAGAAAAATGGAAAGAGCAAGACTCCCACACCTGATACTGTGAAGTTGACAATTAAAGCTAGTGAGGCATTGTTAGGAACACTGCCCAAGAAGGAAAGGGATCCTGGATCGCCATTGATTACTGCCACGGTAGGAGATGTGGTCATTAGGAACACCTTGCTAGATCTCGGAGCAAGTGTGAATGTACTGCCGGGTTACTTGTACGATAAATATAAAAATGAGGAATTAGAGCCTCCTAAGACAGTGTTATAGCTGGCTGATCAGTCAACCAAGGTATCCCGAGGCAAGTTGACCAATGTAATAGTGAAAGTTAGCGATTTCTCTATCCCATGGATTTCTTAGTTTTGGAATACGAGAGTCAGGAGGATGCGCCTGCGCTGATACTAGGATGTCCGTTTTTGGCTATAGCCGGTGCCATTATTGATTGCAAAACGGGAGACTTGGATATCTTCTTTGGGTCAAGGAAACGAAGGTTAAATATGTTTGGGAGTCCCATATCTCTCCCTCAAGGGTATGATGATAAGTATTGGAGCAGCAGTCCGCTGATGGAACCAGGGATCAAAGATAAAGGAAAAATATGGACCCGAACAGGAGAAGGCGGAAAAGAAGAGATTTTAAAGGAAACAAAAGAGCATTCGTTGTCAACCATTGACAAGGTGCAGCTACTAGTTATGATGGAAATAATGGAGACAAGGCATCAGCAATATGAGATGGATGCAAGGGATAGGGAAGCGAAGGTCTTCCAACTTCTGGAAGCACAGCAGCAATGGATTAGCCAGGTTAGTGATAGGATGACACAGTTGACGTCACTACTGGCAACGATGGTCCATAATTTCGCACCAGACTATAAGATGATGCCACAAGAGGATCGAGAAGAGTAGAAGCATGAATAATCCGTCTGGCTGAAGACGTTAAACTTAGCGCTTGTTGGGAGGCAACCCATCTTTATAGGTAGGTATTGTATTTCTTAGGAGTAATTAGGAAGGTATTATCATCGTCATTGCAGGTGTTATTGGTTCGAGGAAAAGTGGTGTCATTATGAAGGAAATTTGAAAAATTGCATACCGCGCCGCGGTCAGACGTTTTGCGCGCCATGGGGTCGCAGACCAACTCGATGCGAAGGGGTTGATTTGGGAACACGCGCGCCGCGGGAATCGATCGGTCAGATTCTTCCTTTATAAGGTACGTCGCATTCACTATTCACACACACATCACCACGCTGCGCCTCAGAGCTCCGATCATCCAACGGTTTTCTCGCATTTTTCTCGTTCATTTCATTCCTACTATCGAGGTATGTCATTCTAACTAGTTTTTACTTGTTAGAACTAGCGATTAGGCTGTGAAATTGGTTGATTTCTCCAAAAAAATAAAAAACTTAGAAATCGGCAATGCTGGCTCGTAGGGTGTTTTGTTTGCCAAATGATCACCCTAGAAGGGCTAGTCGGTGCTTAGGCTACCTTGTAGTGTGTTTGGATCGAGTTAACAGGTGAAAATCAGTGAGATTAGGGTTGGAATTCGAAATAGCCGCTCGCCGCGCCGCGCCCTGGTTCTTGGGCCGTGCCGCGGTTCGGTGGGGAAGATATATAAGGACTTATTTTGCAACATTTTTGTCTTGTGTGGTTTCTATGTGCAGATGGCTTTCAGGCGCGATCATCCTTTTCTCCAGTTCCCCGAGGGTCCGGAGAGTTCAATCGAGTATACTCAGAGGAGGGATGCACTTATTAGTCGCCGGGTTCTCGAGGCGACGATCATAGATCGGGATATTCTCAGGACGGCCGGACTCTGGGACGAGATCGAGCTTTTTCTTTATCGTACGTGGTCCCATGGGGAGGCTACATTCACGTGTCGTGGTTGGGACATGCTCATGGCCAACCAGGACGATACAGTTTACACCGAGCTCCTCTTGGAGTTTCTCTCCACGGTCCGCTACGCACCAGCTTCGACAGAGGCCCATCCACGCTAGTCCGATTCAGATTGGGGGGAGTCCCCAGAGAGTGCAGTCTTAGGGAGTTCGGGAGACGTACGAGTATATATACGGAGGAGGATCTCCAGAGCCGTCACTTCACGCCGTTCCTTCACGCGTCTATTCAGGGGCAGCCCGCACGGGATGCCAATGCAGTTGTTTGGGCCACGTTGTCCAACGTGTACTTCGAGGCGGGGTCGGCTAAGGAGAGCTAGCTCTGCAACCTGCTTCACCGGCTCATGCACCGTATCGTCACCACCTCTATCATGCACAGGGAGGGGGGGCGAGAAGGTGTCCGGTGAGGACATGACATATTTGTGGGAGCTCCTCGACCCCACCAGGTTCCTCCACCTTCCGTACGCCTTGGCGATTTCCCTATCCACCCGGGCAACGGGTGCTTTAGCTAGCAGTCCTATGAGCGGCGGGCATTACATTACCTGCCTGGCCCGCTCTTTCAGATTACTCACTGCTACTACCATGGCTTCCCTGACGGCTATGCCTCCAGTTCGCACATCGGTGCGAGCTCTGGAGAACATGCATCTGATCCAGTAGCTACAGCCAGGGCGATATATGAGAATGGCGACGGAGGCCACTAGGGCACCACGACCAGCCCATGAAGAGGGACCAGCGAGGCGACGCAGGAGAGTCGATGCACCAGCAGAGCCACAGCCACAGCAGGAGGAGATGCAGGCCATCCGCCGATTGGAGGATCGGGTGGCTCGGATTGAGGATCAGTTAGAGTGGATCGGGGAGGTACTTTTAGAGATTGCTTCAGCACAGGGACAGCACCCCCGACCATTCCTGGCCCGAGCTCATGATCACGAGGCAGGTCCCTTCAGGCCACCTAGGGACGATTGATGTATTTTTCTTCTTCCTTTTTTGGGATATATGTATTGTACTTATGATACCACTTTATTTTTGCTTGCTTGTTTATATTTCATTTGTTTGTTCTGTTTGCATTTAATGTTTTTGTGAGTTATGCATGTAATACCAAATGGAGGAGTTGTTTCAGGCAAGTGTGGGGTCACCGTGCCCCCTACACTTGCCTTGATCACTGGCGTGTTTCACTGTTGCGCTACAACTCCTGAATTCTGAGTCGATGATTTTTGTTCGTGTTTTGTACCTATGACAACCAAGCACCATCGAGCAATCTACCTTCTAAGGGGTAACTCTTTCTCCCTTGTTTGAAATATTTTTATGTACAACGGGGGCGTTGTATGGTTTTAAGTGTGGGGTGTGGACGGTCGAAAGAGTGTTTTTGAAATTTTTGTGGGAAATGAGTCATTTTCAAAATTTTGAGCAATTGTTTTCAAAATTTTTAATAGGTTGTAATTTTGAAACGAATGGCTTCTGAATGTTTTAGCATTGGTATTTTCAAGGAATACTATATGTTTTAGTCAAATAAGTTGAGTTTTAAGAGTTAGAAGATTGGAGTGTTCTAGGATTGGAATTTAGGAAGGAATTATCAATCAGTGGCCTTTGTTGTTCGAGCCGGTAAGCCTAAAATGGGTGGGACTTATGCACCTTGCCACCTAAGATCGTCTGGTTTGGGATGGTATTTCTGAAAGCTCGTTACACGGACAACATCGAAAGTCATGGACAGTTCTTTAATGGCCTTTAGAATCTGAATGAGTAAGTACACTTCGTTGTGGACAGAAAATTTGTAATCAAGGGTTCTTTAGAAAGTCATGAATTCCAAAGAATACTCCGATTATGTTTTCACAAACTATTTCACTCTAACTCCTGTGGCAATAAGCTTTGAAATTAAACACATTCAAAAATTGTTTGAGTCTCTATTAGAAATTGTTAAAAACTCTTTTGCTTGGGGACAAGCAAGGCACAAGTGTGGGGTGTTTGACAACGCCTAGTAATATCAAGTATTTTAGTCGTTGTTGAGCCCTATTCTTGGTGAATTTATATCATATATGCTGTGGTATTCTCACTTTTTGTGTCAGTGATTGTTTGGAAAGAAATGATGTAAACAGGGGTTAAATGCGTACAAAATGGAAGAAGTTTGAAGATAAAGACAAAACAGTCATGATTGAGGCGGTGGAGAAGATTCAAATGCCGAAGAAACCGGGATAAACCCATACGCTTGCCGCGGAATTTAAGTGCTCGCGGCGCGGTCACTTATTTTTCAAAACTATAAATAGAGGGTTTTAGGTCGAAATTAGTAGCAAAGACCTGGCATAGGAACGACCCCCAAGGCTTCTCTGACTCCGAGTTTCAGTTTTCAGTCGACCATAATTGGTATTTATGTTTTTCTCTTTTAATTTCCAAGTAGTTTAGTAGTTTTGGTAGCTTTGGCTAGTGTTATTGGGTGTGACAACCATTGACATTAGTTTTTAGTTTCTGAAAGTTTATGTTTTCTGTTTTGGAACAAGTTGGATCTGAGTTTTTAATAGTTAATCATTCGGTTATTGTTAATTGCTCTTTTTTCGGTTTTTATGCTTTTGAATGAGTTTTGGATGTTTTGATTTAATCTTTATTGCTTCTGATTCTGAGTGCATTTCTGATTTCAGTAAGTAATTAGGTTAAGTATTGGTTTTAGTTTAGTTGATGCTTGATTTGGAATTGTTGGATGTTCATGATTTCTGGATTGTTTTGGTAAAAGTTAGAAACTAGATCCTCTGGCTGTAGCGTGACACTATAGTTGGTAATCTGTTGCCTACCTTGACCACGTAACTCCTGTGGATCGACCCTGACTACCACTATACTAGTGTGTGTTAGGTTATTTTACTATTTTTTACCGCACAACGACCTAGGCGTGTCAATCATAGAAGACTTCAAGGGGATCCTTGATGCTGGGAACAACGGCAAGATCACCGATGAAGTTCTTCAACCATGTAGCTTCCTTTGCAGCTTGACTTGCTGCTATATACTCTGACTCGCACGTTGAGTCAGCTACCGACTTTTGCTTCGAACTTTTCCAGATGACAGCTCCTCCGTTCAAGATGAACACCCATCCTGACTATTAGCAATAGTCATCTCTATCTGTTTGGAAACTTGGGTCACTAAACCCAATTACTCTTAGTTCATCTCTTCCTCCATATAACAGGTACATTTCTTTAGTTCTTCTTAGATACTTAAGAATGCCTTAACAACTGTCCAATGACTATCGCCAGGATTGTCCTGATATCTGCTCACCATGCTCAAAGCATATGAAACATCGAGTCGAGTATATATCATGGCATACATGATCGATCCTATAGCCAAAATATGTGATTCGACTCAAACTATCCAATTCACCATCAGTCTTGGGACATTGCTCTTTACTTAGCGTTATCCCTTGCTGTATGGGCAAGAACCCTTTCTTGGAATAATCCATCCTGAATTTCTTCAAGATCTTGTCCAGGTATGTACTCTGGCTAAGTCCAATTATACGTGTTGATCTATCTCTATAGATCTTTATACCAAGTATATAAGATGCATTTCCCAGATCCTTCTTAGCAAAACACTTCCCAAGCCAGGCCTTTACACTTAGTAAGGTTGGGATGTCGTTTCTTATAAGGAGTATGTCATCAATATACAGTATCAAAAATACTACATTACTCCCACTTGATCTGACATATACACAGGACTCATCATGACTTCTAGAAAATCTAAACTCTTTGACCTTTTCATAATAATACTCTGACGGTATAAGGCACGTGGGGGTATTCTAACAAACAAAGCAAACAAAAGGTTAACACAGGGACTAAGCATGTAACAAAAGTAAATGTTGAGGACCATACGAGTTACAAAATAACTTAGAGACTAGGTGCACAAGTAGCACCTAACCACAACGACCATTTATGTGATTAATTAAAAAATATATATTCTCATTACTCTTGATAATGGATAATGAGGCACAAGTAACACCTAACCACAACGACCATTGAATTACTTTAAATATTTTAAACATAATTTGACACATTTTTACCATCACCATATCCACCTTTATACATGTCCCCCTCATTTTATCTCTATTCACAGTCTATTTTGAAGAGAAAATCGATTACAAGGTTGAGTGGAGACTAAAAAAACTTTTCACTAGCAACTTTGTAGATGAGACGGTGCCTAAGACCGCAAGAAGAGAGCCTATTATGATCAGTATCAAATTGAGAGCCAAAACGAGTTTTGATATTTGGTTCGAAAAGATCTTGATATAAAATATTGATGGAAAAATGAGTGCAATTGCCACGCTAACGAGTGAGCCTGTAAGACCAAGGACATACTGAAAATATGGCACTGATAGGGCTAAGACAAGTATGAGTAGCAACAATGTTGAGCCTATGGTGCCCCTTATGATCATCTTGGTTTGAGACTTCATAGAGTAAAGGAAGCGGTGTTCAAGTTCTCTTGCAATGGGTGTAAACTCGAGTGCATATTTAGTCATTGGTGTCAAAACTGTAGCCCATAGTGCGATCTTAGTGAACACAAGGCCTCGAGGCATGCTGAGGGTAATTTGGGGATTTACTTCTGGCCCAAATAGTTTGGCTCCCATGAATGCTAAAGATGTATACAGGAGGATCACAAATGTGAAGCTTACAATAGATACCTGAAAAAAAAAAGGCAAAATTAGACAAAAAATAAAATACAATGTTAACTTATATCGTCAAAAGCTACATAAAAAGTTTCGTTTTTTTCTACCATTTTTTTTTCATACCTACTACATTAAACATACAAGATCAAAAGATGTTCAATAATTTAGTAAGGCATAGCATAGTTTAATCATTATACTAATTTAATAAAGCATAAAAAGAACACTTATAGCATATTGGCATTATGAGTTAAAAAGTATGTTCTTTAGACGTGTTCTTTTCTAAAGGGTTAATAGCATTCTCTTTTGAATTTGTTCAAATAAAAGAGATAAAATTTTAATATAAAAAAATATATTTTAAACATCATTATCGATACTGAACTCATTTAAAACTCTTGGACGGGATTTTTTTTATAATGACATCTTATGCAAATAATATTTTTAGTTTGTACGTGCAAGTCAAAGGGCTTCTAACTTAGCGCCATCTGATATTGCCTTCCTTATTTAAGGTTGAAAGTACAAGTCTCCTATGAAACATATGTGATATAGTTTTTTTTTTTTTTTTTTTTTTTTTTTTTTTTTTTTTTTTTTTTTTTTTGGTAACGGAGGAACCCAACTAACCCATCCTTTGGATGACCCAGCTGAGCCAACCTCCGGGGTGCACTGAACCCCCCGGTAGTGCCCGTGCTCCCTTTTAAAGCATCCCCATTGGGAGACCGGTGGCCATCCCTGATTGAAACCTATGTGAATCGAACCCTGGACCTCCTCTATGAGGGGCAAGAGCCGTAACCACTAGGCTATCAGGAGATGGTTATATGTGATATAGTTTAAGTATTGTTTGGTGGTATCGTTGGAGGCATGTTAAATAAAAAATGATGTTTTGCTGAATGATTTAAGTTGTTTTAAATAAAAAAAATGTTTTGTAATATAAATGGTGATATCTCATTATGTTATGACATATTTGTAAATATGTATAAGAATGCCCCAATTATTATTAATTATTATTTTATTAAATTTATTTTAAGTGCTCTATTTTACAAACTTTGATAAATTTTAAAATTATTTTATTTTTCATGCAATTTATCATTTAATTTCTATATTCCCTTTTAACTTTTTAAATGTTAACGGATTGATACTTAGCATCCTATTTGTATTATTTAATTTGAAATGACGGGGAGTTGGGGATTACTTTAGAAATAACCCTATAACTATGGTTTAGGTCGTTTTTTGGTTAAGCATTTTCTTTAGAAATAACCCTACAAAAATCTGGCTAAGCATTTTCTAGACATAAGTATGCATCGATTTAGGTCGTTTTTTGGTTAAAACTGAACCCAAACTGATAAAGTCAGTTTTTTGGGTGCAAAATCAAGATGGGTTCGGTTTTTGATCAGTTCGGTTTTACAGGTTTCCGATTCCGTTTTATGGGTTTTCGGTTTTATAACTGTGGGTTCGTGGTTTCACGGTTTCCGGGTTTTTAGGTTCGAAACTGTGAGTTTGTGGATTCAAACCCACTGAAAATATGTTGTTATAAATTATAAACACGTTTGTGAATTCAAACTTATTGAAATCATGGGTTTAAAAACTGTTGGTTTGTGCCTTTTTGAAATCTTTCCTTTCTTCCCCCGACGTGAAAGTACATTGTTATAACGTAAAAATTGGTTTATGTGTTCAAACTTCAAACCCACTAAAACTGTGGGTTTAAACGAGAGTTTGTGGGTTCAAACCCATATGGATCAGTTTCGGTTTTAATGTGCAACTTTTTCATACAAAACCGAACACAACCATACAAATCGGTTTCTTCAAAAAATTCAAACCCACACAGTCGGTTTTTGTATTATTTAATTTGAAATGACGGGGAGATTGGGATTACTTTAGAAATAACCCTATAACTATGGTTTAAAACTTTAAGTTGGTTTAGGTCGTTTTTTGGTTAAGCATTTTCTTTAGAAAAAACCTTACAAAAATCTGCCTAAGCATTTTCTAGACATAAGTATGCATTGGTTTAGGTCATTTTTTGGTTAAAACTGAACCCAAACTGATAAAGTCAGTTTTTTGGGTGCAAAATCAAGATGGGTTCGGTTTTTGATCGGTTCGGTTTTACAGGTTTTCAATTCCGTTTTATGGGATCTTGGTTTTATAACTGTGGGTTCGTGGTTTCACGGTTTCCGGGTTCTTAGGTTCGAAACCGTGAGTTTGTGGATTCAAACCCACTGAAAATATGTTGTTATAAATTATAAACACGTTTGTGAATTCAAACTTATTAAAACCATGTGTATAAAAACTGTTGGTTTGTGAAAATACATTGTTATAACGTATAAATTGGTTTATGGGTTCAAACCCACTAAAACTGTGGGTTTAAACGAGAGTTTGTGGGTTCAAACCCATATGGATCAGTTTCGGTTTTAATGTGCAACTTTTTCATACAAAACCGAACAGAACCATACAAATCGGTTTCTTCAAAAATTCAAACCCACACCGTCGGTTTTTGTCGGTTTTTCGGTCTGATCCGTTTTTTCTGTTTTCCAGTTCAGTTTTGCTTATCCCATACCGTCGGCTTTTCGGTGAGCGGTTGATGGTGGGTTTTACCGGGATTAGCCATGGACCATAATTTACTGAAAGAACGCATGGATAACTTTACGGACTGACTTATAACGGAAACTTAGCACCCCTTAAATGTGCATAAGGACCAATCTGCGCTTGCGGATGGGATTAAGTATACAAACCTTCGTGAACTTGGAGGGGTCTTTCATAGCCCTGTGTATATCAGGAAACACAATATGGCCAGCGAAGCTGAACATGTACAGGCCGGAGATATGAGGTATGTTCTCTAGCCGGAGAGCCGGGATCTTGTGATTGGCGGTAACACCTCCGAACACTGCAGTGCATGCTACTGTCACAAAAATCATTAGCGACATGATGATACCAGTAGTAGAGAGGAATGAAATGGAACCAAGATCTCTAAGCCAGAGGCTAGGAAGCGCCACCAACACCGCGAACACTGTAAGAACCTGAGATGTCGACAAGTGATGAGCCCAGGAGAAGTGGACATGGGTTCCAAGGAAGACCATTTTTAAGTTGTCATGCAATGATATCGTGTAGGAAACAAGAGACATGAAGATCTCCATGTAGATGAACGCGGCCGTAATGGCTCTTCCATGCCTCCCGAAGGCATGGTGGCCGATATCAGTGTAGTTTCTTGCTTTGCTGTTGTTTTCAAGGCATTTTCCGAGCAGGTGGGAGGAGTATGCACACGCGATTCCGAGGGCTACAAGTAGAAACGAAGAAATCCACCCTCCATTTTCTAGTCCATATGATGTCGATAGTTGGCCAAGACCTGTTACACATAATAATAAAGGGTTTAGCTATTCATCTATCGAAATTGCAACGGCTAATTAAACCGTTGTCGTAAAAACGACCTGATATTAATGTCCATGGTAAAGAGAAAGGGCTTACGGGCACTTTTTGGAGAGCAAACAAATGATGCAAGTAAAATGGAAAAAAAAAAAAAAAAAAAAAAAACGTATACCTATGAGCATTCCGATCATATTAGCGACGGAATGAAGAAAAGAACTTTTGGCATCACTTGCATGTGGATCCGTTTCATTTATTTTGTTTTTATCTTCGAACTGCACCTCATGATTGGCAGTACCGTCATTACTGCCTTTGCATGGCTGCTTTCCGTCCTCTAAACAAGTTTCACAATTATCGACCCATTTCACCGCCAAGTTCACTCCATTAGTCGGCTCACTTACAATTTTTCTAGAACTATCGGAGCTCTTTGAGTTAAAAAATATGGTCCATATCTTCATTTTCATTTTGTGGGTGATGTTGAAATTTCCTCAAAACTGTGGAGACAAAGAACCGTAGGATTCTATTTGTTTATGACGTTCTCTTGGGTGTATGGGTACAATGATACTTGGGACGTTATTTATAGGTGGTGCAAAGTGTGAAACACACAATAGTGACATAAGATAACACGTTAAAACTATGAGACTTTATGATTGCGTAATCATGTACATGTAATTAATAAAAATAAGATATTAATTGGATAAAGAAGCGAAAAAGTAAGGCATATATAAAAATAACGGATAGCATCGTCGATATATTTTTATTTATATAATGCTTGTTTTTGTAAAAAAAAAAGGATTAAATTTTTATATGTTTAAAACCAGAGTAATTATAGTTTTAGTCTCTCAAGTTTACCAAATGTTGCATTCTAGGACAAACTATTGGAAATTCACGTTGATGTTCCCTAAGATTTGTGAAACTCTACAAATTGGTCCATGGGTCAGGTTAAAAGACTAACTTGTCATTTTTAATTTTTTTTTCTTTTTTCTTTGAATTTATTATTTACTTTATTAATATAAAAAATACACCCCATAAAAAATACTCTCTCTCTCTCTCTCTCTCTCTCTCTCTCTCTCTCTCTCTCTCTCTCTCTCTCTCTCTCTCTCTCTCTCTCTCTCTCTCTCTCTCTCTCTCTCTCGAATCTAGCACCATTGATCTCCTCTCTCCTCCAACACATGTACACACACATCATTTCGATTTCAGATTCGTGTTTAATTCCCCAACACATTAATACGAGTATACGGTTTTACTCAAGATAATTTTCTGGTAAGGTTTGAAATCTTGATTTCTAGCGATTCACTTAAGAACACGATTTCTGGACCGGGTTTCACCCAAGAAAACCATATTTAGGTTTCGAACCTGATGAGTCTTAGAACACCATATATCCATCCTCTCCAAAACATGCACATATTTCAAAAATGGATGATGGAAAAATAGAGAAATGCTGCTACAGACCATGCACATACCGTAACGCAGTGAAATATAAAATTGGATCCAAAATCAAATGAGCATCACGCGTGCATGTTTGATCAATTTTGCTGGACTTGATTTTGTTTAAATTTCATAGGATTATACATTTTTTAGGGTTTGAATCAACCAAAAGTCAGGGAGAAAAATGTCAGTGTGAGAAGAATTAAGCTCGGATCATAGGGTCTTGAGGTTTCAGCTATCGGACTAGGATGTATAGGCATGTCTCACGACTATGGACTTGTCAAACCTGAAGAGGACATAATCAAAGTCATCCACCACACCTTTAACTCCGGCGTCACTCACCTCGACACCTCCGACGTCTACGGACCTCACACTAACGAAATTCTCATCGACAATGTGTTAAGCTCAAAATGGGTCGTTGACCAACCCGTGATTTGTATGGAGATTTGATATGTATGTTTTGGTGGTTCTTGAACAATTACTTTGATGGAATGTTTGTTTGATTACTTGATGGAATGGTTTGTAATGTCTTGAACAATAGTCTTTCTTAATGAATATGATCATAGTTTGTTTCGTGCATCAATGAATATGATTGTTTCTGAATGTCGAATTATAATTATTTTATATGTATCCGAAAATATATAGTACAGAAATCCACTCTAGGATTTCGGTATGTGCTACATGTTTAAATCGGAAGCTAGCCCAAGATCAGAATATCATGTTCTGAAGACATCAAGATCGGAAGTACGCTCAAATTCAGAAGACTGACTGATTCGGAAGCCCATGTTCCGAAGTTACCATGTTCTGGAAAAGTCAAGACACCAAAATCCACTCAAGATTTCGGTACAGCAATCCAAGTTAAGTCAAAAGACTATTGTACTCAACATTCTACTATCAACATCAAAGAAGACTGAAGACTGATAGTGAAGATAAGATAAAAGATAAGAGCTTCAAGTTATATAGAATGATTAGACTAGATTTGGCGTGTCTTTTTAGAAGCATGTTCATGTACTGTTTGCATTATTATATTCTAGATAAGCCACCCTAGTCTGACATTGCATTATTATATTAATTAGAACCATCTTGTCTGACTGAAGAGAGACGTGTTGTCTACTCTTCAGTCCTTAGGATATTGTCTAGAGGTCTTCCCTTGCACTATAAAAGGGAGACCAAGTCTTCACTTAGTCCATATGTTTTAAGAGCTAATTTGTAACAATTTTTCATTGATATATAAAATCCTCTCATTCCATCAAATCTCGTCTTGTTCATATATGTTCTTACTTTACTTGTCTTAATTCTAGTATTTCAATCTTACTATCTTTACCTTTCTATTTTGTTAACAGTTTGTGCACTTATGTTATTGTTGAGCTCTTAAGATCCATCTAAGTAAAACATCAAGTTTCCGAACGTGTCCATATTTCCGCATTCCACATTCAAGTCTTCAGACTTGTCCTACCCTTCCGAATCTTCCCAGTTTTGGACTCTATCTTTTATTCCGTAACCTTACTTAGATTTCGGGTTCCAACACAATATCATTAGATTATCGTTATTTACTGTGATTCGTAGCTTCAATATGATTAGAGTAATGATTTGACTGATCTGTGTGTGTGAATTCCTGATTGGTACAGGCTTTGAAAGGAGTGAAGAGAGAGGACGTTTAATTGGCTACGAAATTTGGCATCAAAATTGGGAAAACTATGGCTTAGTCGGAAATCCATGGGGAACCGGGGTATGTGAGGGCTTGTTGTGAAACCAGCTTGAAGCGACTTGATACTGATTACTGTTCCTATTGAAATTTTACAATATAACAAAGTATGAAGGAAATTGAGATAAAGGTAGGGCTAATTGTTACGTGTGTATGTGAGAGAGAGAGAGAGAGAGAGAGAGAGAGAGAGAGAGAGAGATACAGGGTGGGATGGGGTGGGGGAGGGGGTGTGGGTATTTTATTTTTTTATTAATAAAGTAAATAATAAATACAAAGAAAAAAGAAAAAGAAATTAAAAAGGACAACTTAGTCTTTTTACCTGACTCAGGGACCGATTTGTAGGTTTCACAAACTTTAGGGCCCACCAACGTGAATTTCCAATAGTTTGTCCTAAAGTGCAACATTTGGTAAACTTGAGGGACCAAAACTGTAATTTACTCTTAAAACTATAATGTTAAAATTTTTAGACGAAAGACCAAAGAAATTAAAATTTATTGAACTATTAGAATTATCTATCTCTTCTAATAAAGCAAAGCATTTTTGCCACTTGGCATGCTCTTATTAAGTCTCGCCCTTATTTTCCCGCCCAGATGTTCTTTACCACAGTTCCTATTTTGCCCTTGATCTAACCATTCCTCATGTTATAGTTTGAAACCGATAACAGTTTCCAATTTGTGCCCGATAAATCAGGATTCCAGTTATCTAATCTCTGAAAATTGGTGAGTTGATGGGGAAGATTCAAGATTTAAGTGAGGTATTTTTTGAAACCGATAACCACGATCGCAATATCCTCAAGATCCTCAAGTGATAAACCCTAGATTCTCCATCGAATGATGATTTCAACGCCACACAATCGAAGCATCCATTGTCTGTGTCGTCGGTTCCTTCATCATCAGGAAAGATTTGTTTGGGTAATCACCACTACTCACCATCTCTCTGCCTCTCTAAAAACATATGCCACTGGTAATATTCTTACTCCGTTTCTCTCCCTGATATTTGGTTTTTACTATCAGAGACTTGGAGGTCGAATGTTTTGTTTGATTTTCGATTGTAAACGGATTTAAGTTATGTACGCTTGCAAACCAGTAATGTTCTGTTTGACGTAAGTTTATTGCAAACCATTCCATGTCTGATTTCTTATTGCAAGTTGATTTTTATGCTTACTTCGTGTTCATATTTTTTGCTTCTAGGCAAGTTATATGCTTGAATAGATCTATGCTTCACCACCCACCATAGCCCATCACCGATAATCATCGCTTATTTTCTCTCTGCACGTAAATAAGGTATGTTAGTTATATTTTTTGGTGTTTTATTTCCTAAATCTACACTCCCACAGACACACCTATGTACCTACACGAACCAACTTGGTAACATCGATACTTCTCACTCCTTTTTTGTCTCCAGCTTTGGATCACAAATCCGAAACACACCAGAATTTGGGGTTTTGTTGATTGAAATTATAAGAAATGTCAAATTAGTGACCATATGTAGCCGGATCTACAATATTTATTTCATCATTTTGTCTCTAATAACCGGATCTGACTGAAGAATATGTTAAATCATTCTTTATTTTGTAGATTATGAGGGTTTTGTTTTGAGTCATCTATTGAGCAATTTCGGGTATGCTTTGTTGCCATTAAAGTTTCATGTTTTTCTCTCCGGGTCAGAAACTACTATCCTTCTATTATAATTTTGTGTCTATTAAGATTTTTGTAACACCCAGTTTCTCATACAAAGTACACCCAAATATTTTAAAACAATTTCACATTTAATTGGGTATATTTGCACTTAAACCAAGGATCAAGCTGTTATCATTACAATAATTACACAAAAAGGTCCTTACAAAATATATGACCAAGTGTTACAATTAAATCTACTTCGGCTAAGGACAGGCTCTAAACTTGTCCGTCTTTTCTTATCACATGCCTTCCCCTATCACAGCTATAGATACCTGCAAAACAGCATAACACTCAAGTGTAAGCTTATAAAAGCTTAGTGAGTAAATATTAATCATACTCCACGAATCCTTCTCAATGAACATCCTCATCTTCCTCTCTTGCTATTCTCACTAGCAAGTAACCATCTTCTCTTATTATCGGAAACCTGCAACACATTAACTTACTTTGACAATTAATAATTAACGTTCATCAACTCATCAATACATACCACAATCGGTACTACTCATAAACTCGATCATATTCTCGTATTTACTCATGATCACAAACAAGTTACACTTAATCATAGTAATTTTTATGGTTATAACAATCCATACAAGGACACTTAACCACAGCCACTCTAACATCTACTCATCTTTATTACTCAGTATTCATATCAAATTCATTGTTTGTTATTCACGGATAACGATATTTCTCTACTATTCAATCTTCATAATAACAGCACAATACATAGATGTTCTTGTAAAAACATATACACTTTGCATAAACAAGTATAACTCAAGTCAAATACTAATACGTATTCACCTGATATTGGTTTAGTAAGTGAAACTCCCAAAATACGCATACCGGACTCCTGATCGCTAGACTTGGTTGTATCACCATAGTCTAAAACAAATTCTCGTCTTAATTAAACTTAACGGACTATCTCAGTCCCGAGTGTGATATACACACTATAACTCTTTATTCCATATACTCAAATTTGGTTATACTCAACCAATCAAAACATAGCATACTTCTTATCTGTATTAAACATATCAACAAGCATAATTCTTCTAACAATTAACTACTCACCTGATGTCTGTTCAGTCCGTGGTCCACCCGTGTCTCGTATATCTTCTTCCTTCCTATGTGTATCTGCTCAAAACGACATCACACATCATACTTCAACATTCTCAAAACAATTTAACCACATCTAACTCATTAGATCAAGAATTAATAGCTAACAAGAATCACAACTATGAACATCATATACAATGACTTCAAAACTTCCAAGATTTGCGGGTTTTACCAAATCAACCGATAAAACTTCTCAATAATCATAATAGAGACTCAATACAACATATAATAACAACCTACTAGCAACACATGAGCTAATTTCAAGCATACCGTCGGATTTGAGCAACTAGGGTTTGAAACTCTAGAAATCAAAATCACATACCTTTGAAAATCAAGGATTCAAGAACGTGATTCGGGTTTTAATCCACTTCCCCAACCTTTTCCTAAGCAAAGCCCTCGATCAAAAGGACTAATTTTTACCCTCCTTGCTCTAAAAATCGCGTTTTGGTGTTTGTGGTTCGTAAAATGACGAAATGAGGTCCAAATGGGTATTTATACCTGCACAGGAACCCGCCCCGGGTTGGTCAGAACCCGACCCGGGTTTCTGAACCCGCCCCGGTTTACGTCACGCATCCACCGCCCTTGATTCAAGTCTCACACGGTCCGGGTTTATCGACCCGACCCGGGTTCCCTTCGAACACGACCCGGGCTCACAAACTCGACCCGGGTTGGCTTGTTTTTCATTTCCTTTTTAATTTGACTCGACTCGTGTCACACAACTTGGCCCGGTTTGACTTTTTTAAGCATTTACTTTGTTTCTTTTATCTATTTTAGCATCCTACTTCTCTTAAATTAGTTTCTAAACATCATAACTCATACTTTTAACTCATCTTATCTCATATAAGTATATATATTTAACATAACTTTATTATAAATTAAAGTTAGGTATTACAAGTTCTTACCCCCTTCAGAAGATTCCGTCCTCGGAATCTCTTAGATTAGGCATGACTCATACAACCATCTCACCACCGCAATCATATATATCACGTATGATAATGATATTATCCTCTCGTCAACTCATATAACATGTACTTACTGTCGCATCTTATTTACTCATAATATAGCTATAGAACTCAAGCTCTCTCTCAATTCACATTACATTTAGAAACTTTCTCATTCAACTTCTCTTTCCATAAAATCTTTACGCCCGCCATTATTCTCATAATATGATCTCTATAAGCACATTGGTTGTTACCATTTCGCATGGACAACCACTCACTCTTTCAGAGCACTTCCTTGTTATAGCTTTGCCGATACAAAGGTATCTCACCTCACTCTTCAAGTGATACTCCAATCACTATCATCACTTACACACACCTATATCTATGGTCCACATCGAGCCATATTCTCAGCATACCATCCACTCTTTCTATAACACTAATCTCAATAACTATTTGAGATTCAACTTCCATTTCTAATCTATTTGAAATGGTTTACTCTAATTTAATAAGGAAAACGGTCTCACCGATTCCTGACTCACATTCTCTCTCAATTTACTCTTCCAATAGCAACATGCCATTTATTGATTTCTCATGTTTGCACACTCTCGTCGATTAGATAGGAGAAACACTCATACAACACAAAGATGCCGACATTCAACTGTCTCAATTACGTTACATAACTCATTAACACTAGAATATAAATCCAGAATAATAAAATATCAGAAACTATCTCGAGTTTCACTCACGTCTCCTTTGGACTTAACATTTAACTCTCGACACTTTGGTCACACAAGACCCTTTTCAGTTATTACATCACCTCAACTGTACAATGATTCTCTACCAATAATAGCTCCACTTCATCTCAGTTTAACAACATAACTCATGTTGTTTCTCTCGATATACTCAGTCATTACATCCTCTCTTATGTGGACAGTCCACATCACATTTCACTAAATCATTAGCTCTATCAAACTCGATGATTTATTATCAAATAAATTCTTATCACAACCGCATGTATTCTTCTTGACACACCATCAGTAAGGATTTTACTCTCGTCATTTCTTCGTCATTATTATCTCAATCTCTTATTCATTTGAATGACACAAAATAGGTTATATATACAAGTCACCAAAATCTCTACACACGACTAAAAATACTAACATCTAACACAACAATATCTATGGTGAATCATATCTCATCACTTGACTAGCTCTTTAATCTCAAGAAAATAACTCAACATTATTATAACAAAAATTCACTATCCATCGTCTCATATGAATAAGTAGTTTTGTTATCTCGACATTCACAAATTTCTCTCATTGGCAGTAATCGATTTGATTGCTAAGGAACGAATCCTATCAATCACAATTACAATTACTTTCCTCCTCTTTTTAACGCATATATTTTCATCATGCATTTATAGAATTCTGTCTTATTCAACATGAAAGAAATCTCACACACTCTCAACATGACTAAGTGACAAACGCACTTTCTCACTACAACATTCCTCAACAGTATTACTCACTATACTATCTCATAGTACCCCCATACTGTTACTCGGCCTTTAATTCGTCTTCTTCTCAATCTATAGGTTTCAAGCCACACAAGCTTACCGCTACGTTCGTATCTACCCGCACGCAAGGATAGTACATGTCTCATTACTCTGCATCATCATAAAGTGCATGTCTATCTACACGCAAGCACAATACTATAGAACCACTCTGCCTTAACTCTTGGTACCCCGTACCATCCTTTGGTTTCATCATTCAACACTATCTCACGGTACCTCGGACCGTCCTCTTATCAGATCATGGTACCTCGTACCATTCTGAATTTTCCATCCATCTCCTCTTTGACTCTAGCGAGTCTCCGCTATGGTCTCAAGCCATATAGACTCACCGTTACTCCTCCTTTTGTCTGAGTTACAACAATATTTATTACTCTAATCACAAGGCGCTCATTACGTGGTCTCCACCACGTTTATTCGTTATGCGGCCCCACAATATATGTGGTCTCAACCACCTTTTCTCAATATATGATCCCACAAAATATGTGGTCTCAACCACATTTACTCAATATATGGTCCCACAATTATGTGATCTCAACCATATTTACTCAGTAACTAACTCAATCTCTAAGCCAATAAGGCCTATATGAACCACTCTAGGTTCTCTCAATTTATAACCACAAGGTACTCTTTATGTGGTTACTCAAGTTTCCTCTGATAACGCTGTCACAAATATCTCATTTTGTGACAACTCCAAACCACACAGTTCAATTCTCAGTATGTCAACTCATAATCAGTTATCGTGTGCAATCAACTACACACTCACCGTCTTTCTCAACTCATACTCTTTTGGCTATCTCAGCCATTTATTTTGATCAATCACAAGTACTAGTCATGTGGCCCCACAGAATATGTGGTCTCAGTCACATAAGTACTCGTGCACAGAAATCTCATTTCATCTGTGAAACAATAAGCAATATATATATTTTCATTAGCAAGATCTCTCTTCTCTTAACTCGGAATCTGCAACCATATTAGCTTTACAAACACTAACTAATTGTTAGCAATATCAACTCAATCATAATACCATATGCAGTAATACTCATAGACTCGATTGCAATCTCACATATACTCATTTTAACAATATATTAATCTCAATTACCTTATGTTGACATTTTTTTTTTCAAACGAAACTTTATAACACAATCATATCAACATTTACTCTAATTATACAACCAATATGCACTTTTGACTCGGCCACTTTTACATACTCATAACAGTTTACTCAGTCAAATGTTACAACAATAATCACAACATAGAAAAATCGTATATGAACTCAATTACAACATTTCTCATTGTTATAATAATCAATGCAAGAACATGTTACCTCAGTCACGCTAATATCTATTCTTCTCTATTAATCATTATTTATATATATTCATTATACACTCTCCTCCATGGTTGCTAAGTATTCGTCAAGCAACCACTTATAATCTTAATTATAAAATCACAAAGCACTCGTTATGTGATATGTAAATCTTACCTCAATTGAACACGACGTTCTCATCTCGATGTCGGTTACTCATAGCAACAAAATCTTGTTTTCTCATTAGTTGAACCTTGCGTACTTCGGATCTCAACTCTCGAATGTACTCGGCTACACTCACATGTCTAAATTCTTAGCTCATGCTCAGCTTATACTCATACTCTTTCTCATCATTAGTTGGAATTTCACCTCAACCGGGATCTCATCTCATCATCAGTTGGAATCTCGTCATTCTGGAATCTCATCTCACTTAGTATCTCATCTCGTATTCAGTTGATATCTCATTATCAATTGAAGTTCTCGTCTTCTTATTAGTTGATATCTCATATCAACCAAAATTTCGTCTCATCATCCTCTGTAGGTCCAACCGAATGTGACCATTTTTATCAACTCATCCTTCATCTGTCTCAATACCTGTATTCACCCATAGAATATAACAAATAATAAATATGATAGAAGAGTTATACTCAACTCATACTCTAACGTCTGCAGCGGTATCTTTTACAAGCATGTGATAGGGGCTCTCTCTCTTCTCGGTTCAAGTCTAGGACTCTACACTCAAAGACCTAGTTCGCTTAAACCATGCTCTGATACCAACTTGTAACACCCAGTTTCTCATACAAAGTACACCCAAATATTTTAAAACAATTTCACATTTAATTGGGTATATTTGCACTTAAACCAAGGATCAAGCTGTTATCATTACAATAATTACACAAAAAGGTCCTTACAAAATATATGACCAAGTGTTACAATTAAATCTACTTCGGCTAAGGACAGGCTCTAAACTTGTCCGTCTTTTCTTATCACATGCCTTCCCCTATCACAGCTATAGATACCTGCAAAACAGCATAACACTCAAGTGTAAGCTTATAAAAGCTTAGTGAGTAAATATTAATCATACTCCACGAATCCTTCTCAATGAACATCCTCATCTTCCTCTCTTGCTATTCTCACTAGCAAGTAACCATCTTCTCTTATTATCGGAAACCTGCAACACATTAACTTACTTTGACAATTAATAATTAACGTTCATCAACTCATCAATACATACCACAATCGGTACTACTCATAAACTCGATCATATTCTCGTATTTACTCATGATCACAAACAAGTTACACTTAATCATAGTAATTTTTATGGTTATAACAATCCATACAAGGACACTTAACCACAGCCACTCTAACATCTACTCATCTTTATTACTCAGTATTCATATCAAATTCATTGTTTGTTATTCACGGATAACGATATTTCTCTACTATTCAATCTTCATAATAACAGCACAATACATAGATGTTCTTGTAAAAACATATACACTTTGCATAAACAAGTATAACTCAAGTCAAATACTAATACGTATTCACCTGATATTGGTTTAGTAAGTGAAACTCCCAAAATACGCATACCGGACTCCTGATCGCTAGACTTGGTTGTATCACCATAGTCTAAAACAAATTCTCGTCTTAATTAAACTTAACGGACTATCTCAGTCCCGAGTGTGATATACACACTATAACTCTTTATTCCATATACTCAAATTTGGTTATACTCAACCAATCAAAACATAGCATACTTCTTATCTGTATTAAACATATCAACAAGCATAATTCTTCTAACAATTAACTACTCACCTGATGTCTGTTCAGTCCGTGGTCCACCCGTGTCTCGTATATCTTCTTCCTTCCTATGTGTATCTGCTCAAAACGACATCACACATCATACTTCAACATTCTCAAAACAATTTAACCACATCTAACTCATTAGATCAAGAATTAATAGCTAACAAGAATCACAACTATGAACATCATATACAATGACTTCAAAACTTCCAAGATTTGCGGGTTTTACCAAATCAACCGATAAAACTTCTCAATAATCATAATAGAGACTCAATACAACATATAATAACAACCTACTAGCAACACATGAGCTAATTTCAAGCATACCGTCGGATTTGAGCAACTAGGGTTTGAAACTCTAGAAATCAAAATCACATACCTTTGAAAATCAAGGATTCAAGAACGTGATTCGGGTTTTAATCCACTTCCCCAACCTTTTCCTAAGCAAAGCCCTCGATCAAAAGGACTAATTTTTACCCTCCTTGCTCTAAAAATCGCGTTTTGGTGTTTGTGGTTCGTAAAATGACGAAATGAGGTCCAAATGGGTATTTATACCTGCACAGGAACCCGCCCCGGGTTGCAGAACCCGCCCCGGGTTGGTCAGAACCCGACCCGGGTTTCTGAACCCGCCCCGGTTTACGTCACGCATCCACCGCCCTTGATTCAAGTCTCACACGGTCCGGGTTTATCGACCCGACCCGGGTTCCCTTCGAACACGACCCGGGCTCACAAACTCGACCCGGGTTGGCTTGTTTTTCATTTCCTTTTTAATTTGACTCGACTCGTGTCACACAACTTGGCCCGGTTTGACTTTTTTAAGCATTTACTTTGTTTCTTTTATCTATTTTAGCATCCTACTTCTCTTAAATTAGTTTCTAAACATCATAACTCATACTTTTAACTCATCTTATCTCATATAAGTATATATATTTAACATAACTTTATTATAAATTAAAGTTAGGTATTACAATTTTGATATGTATAAAGAATGTTGCAGATCTAAAATCTTGGAAAATCAAAAGGCAATAGATCTCAAATGCATATCTGAAAGATATGAAAAGCTTTGCTGATAAAAAAATCTTGATATTATATGACTTTTTATTTTTTATGATTTTGTTTGTTTTGATATTTGCAGGTTTGAAAAACTTTGCATTAGAGGACTTTGAAACCATTTACAGAGCTTGCCATCTTGGGATGTTCCGAGCAATCAATGAGTTCTACAAGTATTTTATTGTTCTATCTCTCATCCCCTATTTTAAATATGATTGTATTACCAGTATACCCTCTATTGGCATGATTTACAACAAACAATTAGCCATATTTTTACTGCTTGACCTTTTTGGTACAAAAGGGATACAATTTGCGAGAATATAAGGGCTATCCAGTAACACAAACAGTTGGTCATTTGACCACACAATTCTAATCTCTACATTTACATTGCTTTCCTGCTAATGTGGTGACAAGGGTATTTTTGTCTTTTGATAAATTTTAAAGTTTTTGGCACAGTGCTATATTTCAAAGTATTATGCCCAAATGAAAAAATAATTAAACATATGATGTTATGCATAATGATCTTGATGCAAAATAATATGGATGGTCTTTATGCAAAATAAGAAGGAAATATATCAAGAAGCAGGTATGGCCTGGTGTAATTTTTTAATCATTTTTCATTTTTTTCACGAGGTCTAAATAGGCTCCTACTCTTCCTTTTGAAGCGACCTCTAAAGTTAAAAGTTAAAGAAAAAAGGAAATATATGAACCAAGTAGCTCTTAAAAGAGAAAGCTTATGAAAATTGGGGTTTGTGTTGTTGATCTATTCATCCAGTTATTTATAGGTTTTTGGATAATTGCCTCTGCAAAAGTCAATGCCTTACCACATGTGTCTAGAACCGACAATGTTGGTTCTCACTTTGATTGATGAGACATCTTTATTTCCTCTACTGAAATTAAGGGAAAATTCTTTATATTTTTGTGGGTTTAAGTTTCGCTATGCTTAATTTTTAGAAATCTCAAATATTTTTAAACTGTGTTTGTAAAGCCACATGTTGTGTTTCTGGTTTTTCTCCATATGATTTATGAATAACAAAAAGGAGTTGGGAACTTACTTGTTCAAAGAAAGATCCAGACCTTTTTAATTTAAATGGGTATTGTGAGTTTGAAAATATGGAAAAATTACATCTGCTGTTTGTGTTTAAAATAGCATAAATGTGAATCTTTACCATTATGTGTGTATGAATATGTGTTATGTGTGTGTATGTGATGTTTATGTATGTGTTGTATGTATGTGTGTGTTTTATGTGACTGTGTGGTGTGTGTATATGTGGTGTGTATAAGTGCGTGATATGTGTATGTGTTGTATGTATGTGTGTGTTTTATATGACTGTGTGGTGTGTGTATATGTGGTATGTATGAGTGCATGATATGTGTATGTGTTGTGTGTGATGTGTTTATGTGTGTATTGTGTGAAAAAAAGCTAACACGGTTTATCTTTGTGTATTTTTTAGAATAAGAGATCCAACAAATAGATTTCCCTAAAGGAAATGTTACAATAATTTTAGTTTTTTCTGTTCTTTTTTACGTTGCTAAGTATTTGATATCACTTAAATGATTTTATGTTTAAATAGTTTCTCAAATCATTTTCTTGCAATATATATATATATATATATATATATATATATATATATATATATATATATATATATATATAGGGATGAGTTCAATACAGAACTAAATTATATCACCTAACCACAGAACCACATGAAAATGGTCTATGTTCATTTATGAACATTGACAATTTTCATGTTCATTGATGAACATGTTCATTAATGAACATAACATTCATAAATGAACATAGACAATTTTCACGTGGTTATGTGGTAAGGTGATATAACTTGGTTCTGTATTGAACTTATATATATATATATATATATATATATATATATATATATATATATATATATATATATATATATATATATATATATATATATATATATATATATATGTATATATATACACATATATATATATACATATATATATATATATATATATATATATATATATATACATATATATATACATATATATATATATATATATATATATATATATATATATATATATATATATATATATATATATATATATATATATATATATATATATATATATATATATATATATATATATATATATATATATATATATATATATAAGAAGGATAAAATAAGAAGTAAAATTATGGTAAGAAGTTAGGAAGTTTTTTATTTACTTGATTTTTTGATGAATCACCAAAATGAATCAGTAGATGAATAAAAAATAACATGATTCATTGAAAAAAATTCCTAAAAACATATTGATGAATTATTTTTTAGTAAATCAAGTTTTTATTCACGTTACAGACAATTTTAGTGAATAACAAAAAAACATCGTAAAATTGAATCATCGAGTTATTTTTTCGAGATTTTTTTTGTGAATCATGTTATTTTTGCATCATCTATTAATTCATTTTGTTGTTTTGTTGAAAAAATATGTAAATAAGAAACTTCTTACTTTTTTACCAAAAATTTCCTTCTTACCAGATCCCAATTATATATATATATATATATATATATATATATATATATATATATATATATATATATATATATATATATATATATATATATATATATATATATATATATATATATATATATATATATATATATATATATATATATAAACTTATGAAAAAAAAAGAAGTTTTTGAAAATAACGCTTTTTAGATACCACATTTAATTTTGTACAATTGTAAGATTTTATAAAATATTTTTGAAAATGATATGATCCAAAATGAGATTATCCAAAGTATTTATGATTCAAAAATGTTATGATTCAACAATTTTAAGAGCCTCAATTTTTTATGATCCACAAATATTTAGATTAAAAAATATTATGTTAATTAATCTTATTTTTAAATTTATTATTCAAAATTATATGAATGAAAAAGTATTTTGAGCCACATCTTGTTACGAGAGAAAAATGTTGAATATGTTAGTATCTAAAATATATAATTTAAAATCATATGACCCAAAAGGTTATGAGTTAAATTGATATGATTCGTAATAGTATAATCGAAAGTTTTATAAAAGAATTTTTTTTTTTTGAATCAAACTCTTTATGAAAAAACTTTTTTTTAAAAACTGATTAGATGCAAAAATATTATTATGGAATATATTTATGATCATTGTGTCTTATGATCCAAAAATTTTATGATTCAAAATGTAATGATTCAAAAATGTTATGATTATTAAGCTCTTATGTTTTAAAAATAGTATGTTCATTGAATTCCAAACATCAAACTCATGCAGTTAAAAAAAAAATCTAAAATAAGTTTAAAAATATAAAAAGCAAAAGACAGAAAAGAAAAAACAAAGAAACATAAAATGCAATAAAATATGACATGACTATTTGGAAGAACCTTGCAAGCCGAGTGTAGATGCTTTTAATTAGGACGGTTCCATATTTGGATAAAACTGAATTGTCCAATTGGACAATTTGGATTAGACTATTTGGTTCGGATATTCGGATTTTTGGATTGGTTTTAAGCAAAACCGAATTATTATTTTGGATTGGTTTTGGTTTATAAAACAAGAACTGAATAGTCCAAAAAAACCGAACAGACAATTATTTATTTATTTATTTATACTTTTATTCTTTAAATATAACTTTAATTATTTATTGAATTCTAATAAATTGTTTTTAATAGATTAGAAATTACCGCCCAATGAAAAACCTTAATATATACTTTTTCTTAATGGTTTTTTTTTTTGTAAAATATAAATTGTAATTTATTTTTGTTAGTAGTTTTTTATAAGTTTTTTAATTCACAGCTAAATAGTTTGTTTTTGTTTCTTTATTAGATTTGACTAATATTCAAGTTATATATATTTGTTTAAAATGACTCGATGCATGAAAACCGAATTAAAAGAACCGATCCAACAGAATTGTAATTTGGTTCGTTCGGATCGGATCAGATTTTTAGTTTGGACTATTTGGATCCATGTTTTGAAAACCGAAATCTATTTGGATTCACTAGATTGGATCGGATTGAACCGATCCATCCAAAAGAACACCCCTAGCTCTTGTACCCCCAAAACATTATATCATAACTGAAATTAAACGTTCGATATAACAATAGCTTTTTTGTATATGATGTAATGATACTTATATATTTTGTTCTACGTTATTTACTAAAATAATCGTATTTGGATGTATATAGTATTTCTTTCATCCTTTATCTTCAAATGAGCATACGAGGAAAAATGGTTTATAAATTTGTATTGTTATTTTTTACTTAAAAATTGTATGAGTTTTAGGCGTTTGAATATTCTCCAAATTTTTTGAACAACCTTTGTTGAGTTGTGGAGTATTTTGTATATTAGGATCATCTTCAAATTTTAGAACTTTGAAGTTTGAGCAGTAGGCCGTGGATGAGTAGTCTGAAGCATATCTACAAGGATGATCAAGAGCAAAGTTGCGGACAAGCCAAAATGAGTGGTTGCAAGAAAGATGTTGTTGTTGAGTTTAGTGTCACCGGTACATTTAGTGTAATGGATTTAACAAGTGTATCGAGGGTAATGTTATTAGTTTTGATACAAGTTGGGAGGTGCGGGAGTGCACGCTTGTATCTACTAAATATTGTCGGTACGCAGACTAAATGGGGGTTCAAGGGGGCTGGCCCCTTTGTGCGGGGTTCAAAGGGGGCTGCGCCCCCTTTGCGGGGTCTTAGGGGCAGCGCCCTAGCAGGGTCCAGGGGCTGAGCCCCTGGCGGGGTTTGGGGCAGCGCCCCAAAACCTAAACAAACTTGACATTTTGAACTATAGATTCGTTATATAATTCTATGAAGTTCAGGGTTTATTTTGTCAATTTCTAAACTAACCAACTCCCTCTAACGTTCAGAATAGTTATCAGGATATATCCTGATTTCGGTTTTTGATTTTTCGAGATACACAAGAAAAACGGACGAACTTTTCTATCATCTTCTTCAATTCCAATATCATTTTTCTGCCTTAAATTTGATCTTGTTCCTTCAGGAAATATCCTAGTTTGAAATTCGTGAACCCAAGGCTATTAGGGTCGAATTGTCAAACGAGGAAAGTGTGTTCACACGTTTCCTGATTTGATCCAGATTTCCTCATAACCCTAATTCGAATTCTCCCAACAGAGGTCATGGATGGCAGATATCGAAGCACGGTTGCATGCTATGGAGCTTTACACTTGAGCTTCACCTTTGATGATCAAGAGCAGCTCCAAATTACAAGTTGAGGAAGTGAATTAATAATATGGGGACCAAGTTTGCTTTGTACGAACAAAAGCCAGTTTATGTCAGTGGTGTCATAGGCTCATGGGTGATCGCTACTCAACAATACGATCAACCACACCTAGATATGTAAGGTAAGTCGAGTCGAAACACATGGAGCTCCTGTTTAAACATCATGTTTAAAAGTAATCAAATATAAAAACTATAAATAATCTTCGTGACAATGACTAAGAAAAACAAGAATATCAAAACAATGTGAAACGATATGATAAAAAAATAAGATCGCTTTTAGTTATGTTACTATTCAGTTATACTTATAGACCTATCTTACCTTATATTTAGGTACGATCATCTATACATGACTATATTTGCGAACGTCAAGTAATCCAATTTTAGGTACACGGTATCTTAAATTTTTTTTTTTTTTTTTTTTTAGAACGGCAAACCTATCCTACTCCTAAATTACTCCTTGTTATGTTAGTGCCATGGTTTGAACCCTAGACCTCCTTGTTAGTAACACTCATTGTTAGCCAAGTGGGCTAGCCGTATCTTAAATGATTACCTCTATTTGTCACTATATCTACTGGATTCGGCACATATAATGGCTTCCGGATATTACGTCTACCATTTAAGATAAATAACATTCTATGTTATTACCGTTCTCTTGGACACGATGTATATTAATCAATTACTTCTCGTAACTTTTAAACTAATCAAACTTGAAACAAATAATGAGTGGAAATACAATGTCTTACAACCAAGCCAACAAACGTAAACATAAAACACAAAGATTAAACCATTACTATAAAACTTGATAATGTTTAAAACATGAGAATAACGTAATCTTCATTCGAAATCAAAGTAATAATCAAATAATATAGTCTAAAATTATAAGCACTTTACTAAAAGTGATATTGAATAAATTCGCCTTCCATATGAAGAAAATATGGAGATGAAAGATAAATAATGTTCTTGAAATCTTCCAGTGATGATCTTAAACGGATGTGAAGAACACGATGAACAAATGATGAACACGATAAATAAAGGCTTGGATCTTCAAATTGAATGAATGAAACTGTAACATCCACGTTTTATGTCTTAGTGATAGAAAAATAAACCTTTTGAAAAATAAAATTAGATAAATTAAATAAACTTAATCAAATTTGAATAAATAGAATAAAAGTTGCAGATAAATGAAAGATATTTATAATAAAAGTATAAAGTCATTTAGATGCTATAATATTATATAAAATGGATAAAAGGTAAATAATGAGAAAAGGGACTAGATTTGAAACTTAAATGTTATGAAATCAACATTAAAAAGTATAGAGATGAGATTCATAAGTCAAAATTAGGATTTCAGACCATTTGGAGAAATTTTAGGACGATAGTCTAAATTTTTTAAATTCTTGAAACCTAACATTTGTGACAAAATTCATTTTAGGGACTAATGTTGTTATAGTTAATTAAATATTAATGATGAGATTCTTAAGTTATGAGTTGTTGACATGCATCTATTCGAGGAAAATATCAAAATAGGGATTAAAAGTGTCATGTTACCAAAGTTGACTTTGACCATCTTTAACCAATCTTTGACTTATAATTTCAGGTAGCGTTTGGTATGAAGTAATTGGAGAAGGAATGGAATGGGGCATTATAATGAAATAAAAAAAATCATGTTTGGTCACCACAAAGGAATAGAATGGAGCATTTATCGTGGAATGCGATTCGTTTTCCAGAACTAATTTCCATTACACAGGGGAGGGTTTTTTTATTCCTTCTGGAATGGAATGGTATATACTATAATAATAATTTTTTATTCCTATAATCTTTAATAAATATATATATATATATATATATATATATATATATATATATATATATATATATATATATATATATATATATATATATATCTTCAAAGCTTTAATTAAAAATTTTTTGTTTAAAAAAAATGTTTTTTTATTAATTATGTTTAAGATTTTTTATGTTATCGTGTTCTTTTATTTTGTAATATTTTAGATAATGGACAATTATATGTTAATGATATGTAAAACAATAATATATACTTTAAACGAAATAAAATATGTTTATATCTAATTTATTTAACGGCCTATCTTTAGTAAACTATAACATATTTTATAAAATAACATTTTCTTTTATTTATTTACTAATTTAATGTATTTTATTATGTAATTATTAATAGCACATGTTTGAATGATTCATTCAATTCCTTCGAGCCAACCAAACAAGATAACGTAATGTAATGATTCATTTCATTACCTTGCTCATTCCATTAGGATATCCATTCCATTCTTTCACCATTTTATTCCATCATACCAAACAGACCCTAAATGTATCTTTTTTAAGGAGACTTGTCACTTTTTTCTTGAGTTTTCTAAACAAATGAAAATGAATTTAAGGAGAGCGAGGGGACGGAATGGAAGAAAATGAAAGGGAAATATAAATACTTAAGGGTTTGTTTGGTATGACGGAATGGAATCATGATGGAATGGAATGGACGGCGTAATGGAATTAGCAAGGTAATGAAATGAATCATTAATTGCATTGTCATGTTTGGTTGGCTCAAAGAAATGAAATAAGCCATTCAAATACATTGTTCTTTATTAATATAAACAAACTAAATAAAGTAAATTTGATAAATAAAGAAAATAATGTTATTTTATAAAATAATTTTTTGTTAAATAATGATATATATTTAAATAAATTACATATAAACATATTTCATTTCATTCAAAATACATATTATATATTCTACAAATAGTTGAAAAAGAATTATCTATAATTTATTAAAAAATTTACAGAATAAAAAGAATAGTATACCATAAAATATTAAAATATAACTATAGATATAAAATTATTTAATTTCTAAAAATAAAAAAAATTATTTAAATGAAGTTTTGAATTTATTTAAAAATTAATATTTATTGAATATTATAAGAAAAGAGTAATTTAATTGTAATATATATATATATATATATATATATATATATATATATATATATATATATATATATATATATATATATATATATATATATATATATATGTCTATATATATATATATATATATATATATATATATATATATATATATATATATATATATATACATATATATATATATATATATATATATATATATATATATATATATATATATATATATATATATATATATGATTCCATTCCATTAGGGAATGAAAAAAACACCCCTCCCCATGGAATGAAATTCAGCCAAAAAGATGGAATCACATTCCATGATGAATCCTTCATTCCATTCATTCAAGCAACCAAACATGGTTTTTTTCCATTCCGACGAAATACTTCATTCCATTCCTTCCTTGATTACTGTATATCCAATACTACCTACGTGTGTTCTTGAGTTGGCAGAAGATGGAATGGAATGGAAGGTTAAGACTATTTTTACCTTTTCTTTTTAGCAAACTAATTTTGGGCATATGGCTCCTTAGCTTTTTTTTTCTTGTCTTCTTCTTCCCTTCCATTCCATCGCCTTTCATCTCTTAAAAAACTTGAGAATACATTTTCCTCTAATCTTCTTTCTTTTCCCTTCCATTCCAATCATAATAGAAAAACTCAAGAACAAGGTGCAAATTTGATGAAATAGACTTTTTTTAGTTTATAAAAGGTTCATTAAGGGTATATGTGTAAAAAGTTTAAGTTTTAAGGGTTTATGGTTTCATTTAGACAAATATATAAAAGGAAGTTGGGACTTGATCTTCTCAATTTTGTTAGAGAATTTATTCTAAAGAGAGAGAGAGAGAGTGTGTGTGTATGTGTGACTGTGAGAGAGAGAGAGTGTGTGTGTGTGAGACACAGAGGTTTGTACCATGGTGGTTTTGATGATTTTGAGTGGAATTAAATTGGTGATCTGTGATTATGTGTTTCGGGCATCGAGCACACAACTGCTCGAATCTTTCCCAGTAGGTGTGCACGGCTTCCCTCTTTTGTTGCTTGATTTCGATTATCTCTCTGTGTAATGCAAAGGCTTTCATTTCAAGGAAGTAATTTTAGAAACATATGTGTCAGCTCATTCCACGTGGTAACGGATCCAGGTGGAAGGTACTAGAGCCAGTCTCTTGCAAAATCTTGGACTACGAAGTGGAATGCCCTAAGCTTGATTTGGTCTTCAGTTACGTCATGAGGTTTCATGCCAGTACATACCACATGAAATTCCTTTAGGAACTTATGTATGTCTTCATTTTCGACACCTCTTAAGGTTGACAGCAGATGGATGAGTCCTGATCTGACCACGAAGTTCTTCATTGCTAGGTAGGTGATACATAATGGCTGTTGGGAAACATCCTATTTTGCCCATGTTGGGATTCGATCATATAAACACATAATATACCTAAACAAGTATCCTTTTTTGGCTTCTGGTCAATGCCACAATTGCATGGAATGATCAAGATCAAAAGTAGAATCCCTCTAACGATTCACACCTAAGATCTCTAGAAAACCAGACAGATCAGTATTTGACAACGCCTAGTGATATCAAGTATTTTAGGCGTTGTTGAGCCCTGTTCTTGATACAATTATAGAAAATATGTCTGGGTATTCTCACTTTTCGTGCCAGAACTTGTTTGGAGAAAAAGAATGGAAACAGGGACTAAAAGCGTGCAAAAGGAAGAAGTTGGAAAAGAATGAAAAATCAAGGAAACTCGTACGCACGCCGCGGATATATCATCTGCGCGACGCGGGCTTAAGGCGGTGGAACACATTCAAATACCGAAGAAACGGGAAAAGATTAGTACGCGCGCCGCGGATTTCACTTCTGCGCGGCGCGGTTGCGGGAAATTTGCAATTATAAATAGATGCATTTCCAGCCGAAAACCCTAGCAAAGACCGGGTGTAAAATCGACCTTGAAGCTCTTTGACTCCAAGATTTCGTTTCAGCAAGCTCTCATTTGGTATTGGTTAGTTTTAGATTTTATTTGTAATTAATTAGTTTGGATTAAGCTTGGTTTTCTATCTTTGGGAGTGACAACCATAGATATTAAGCTGTGGCTTTTGTTTTTGAATCATTTGGTTACTGTTTTTATGTTGGATTCGGATTTGGTGAATACAAATCATTCGGTTACATTTAATCTTAGCTTTTCGGTGTTTTTATGCTTGTGTTTGGTTCTGATTGATTGGTTTGTGTTTGGATATTGCTTTGACCTTGTTGGGACTGTTTTCCTTTGCTGAAATCAGTAGCTAATTAGGTTAGTTTTTAGGCATTAAACCTTGGCTATTAACTGTTCAGTAGAACTTTAGTTAGTGGCTAGTTTATGCTTTGCTTGGTTTTGCTAGTTTGGATGCCTTTGATGGCTTCTGATGCAGAGATGTACTTCTGATTTCAGAAAGTGACTAGGTCATTTGAGCTTAGCTTAGCTTGGCTTGAGTGTGTTTGATCATTACTTTCGTTTGCTAGTGATTATGAAGGTAGAAACTAGATCCTCCGACTGTAGCTGTGACACTACTAGTTGGTAATCTCTTATCTAGTCTAACCACGAAGCTCCTGCGGATCGACCCTGACTACCGCTATACTAGTGTGTGTTAGGTTTTTCTCTTATTTTTGACCGCACGACGACCGCTGTGTTGTCAAATTTTGGCGCCGTTGCCGGGGAGCTGTGAGCTTAGGTTAGGTGAGTAGTAGGAACTTGTTTCTTGAACGTTTCATTTGGTAAGTTTTGTTTTTGATTTTTGTGGGCGTGTTGCATTAGTGCATGCGTACCCGCAGGGGTAAGCAATTATCCCCATTGCAGTTTGATTCTGAGATTGAGTGTCCTGCGCGCAAACTCCGTGCCCGTAGGCGTTTAAATATCATGAATTTTAGTCAGGTTAGTAGTAATCCAGTAAGTGTTGCCCAGGAACCATCAGGTGAGGCAATGGGGGTGTTTTCTATTCCCCCACTGTCAGAATTTCAGTTTGGGAGCACGAGTGCTTCTGGTGGTGCAGTTTCAGCCCCTGCACCCATACCATCATGCACTCCACCATCTGTCCCACCATTTACACCCGCTTCACAACCACAATCTACCAATCCATTTACCTCTGCAATGTCTTGGGGAGAGCCGACCCGTGATGGCACCCCAGCTCCTAGACAGCAGACACCAACATCTCAACCACAACCAGTTCTTTTTAAACCTCAACCCACATTCCAACCAACACAACCGATACACTTTCAACAACCTCCTCAGCCACAGTACCATTACCCAGAGACAGAGGAGGGATATGACGAGGAAGACGAGGGATGGGTGCCACCAGCACCACAACCACAGTGGAACCGAGGTCGGGGACCTCCTAGAAGAGCACCACAGTATCAACCACCAGGTCAGCGAGAATATAACGATCATCTTTACGGTAACCCCGCCCAACCTTTACATTTTGCACAACCGAGACGGCAATCGGTTGCATAACATTTCCAACCGTGGGAATATGATGATTCATCGCCAATCTATATTCCTGATAACATTGATTCGCAAGTAGAGATAAGACCTCAGTTATTAGGAATATTGCCAGAGTTTAGAGGGTATAAGCAAGACGATCCTTATAATCATCTATATGAATTCTTAGCGATTGCTAATGCTAATAACCCTAGTGGATAAGGCTTAGGACTCTTTCTCTTCCCCCATAAAGAGGTTCCAAGTTCTAATCCCACTCCCTCCCTTTCCCCATAGGGAGTGTTAGGTTTAACCATCACCCTGATGGCCTAGTGGATAAGGCTTAGGACTCTTTCTCTTCCCCCATAAAGAGGTTCCAAGTTCTAATCCCACTCCCTCCCTTTCCCCATAGGGAGTGTTAGGTTTCAATCAGGGGATGGCCACTGGCCACCTCTCTACCCCCGTAGGTGATTGACCCGGAACACCCTGTTGCCAGGTGTGCGTGGGCCCCGAGGTTGCTTCATCAGGGTCATCCAAAGGATGGGTCGGGTGGGGTCCTCGGTTATCATAAAAAAAAAAAAACCCTAGGAACACCAATAGAAATATTTTCAGGCTTAGACTGTTTCCATTCACCCTTAAGGATAAAGCCAAATATTGGTTTACATCTTTGCCATCGAACAGCATTACTACATGGGATCAGCTCAAGGCAAAGTTTCTTCAGGAATTTTATCCAGCAAGTAAGACAACTGAAATCAGAAGGGTCATCTAGGACTTCCAGGAAAAGCCAGGAGAGGCTTTCCACGAAACCTTTGATAGATTAAAGGAGTTGTTACGATCTTGTCCGCATCACGAAATTCCTAGGTGGCAATTAGTTAAGTTATTCTTCGAAGGAGTCAGTGAGACGCATCAGGCCATGATAAATGCCTCATCAAGTGGGACATTTATGTGGCAGGATCCAGAGGAAGCTTGGCAGTTCTTGGAGCAATTGAGCAATGGCTCCAAAGCAAACTTTTCTACTAGAAAGACTGTAAGTACGGCGGCAGCAGTAGGAGTCGATGCTGACTGAAAAAAGGAAGTGAAGAAGGAAATTAGTGAATTGAATAAGAAGTTTGACAGGCTCATGTCAACACTGCAGAATGGACCGCAGAATTCATCGCAAGGAGGTCAAGGAGGACCTAAGATTCAAGAGGCGAATCAAGTTTATGGCCAGGGTCAAGGCCAGCATAATAATGGACGACCCTACATGCCATACAACCAGGGACAGCAGCAAAATTTTAGGCAAAACAATTACCAGGGCCAATCGACTAATCAGCCTAGAACACATCAGCCTGCAAATAACAACAACCACAATGGAAACACCAATGGAAATAGCAGAAATAACAACAGGGGGCCCAATAATGCTACCAACAACGCCCGGGAACTCAAGAAGAGATGATTGCTAAGATGTATGACATGGTCACTGCTACGCAACAACAATCTCAAACAAATGCAAAAGCCATTGCAAATATGGAGCGACAAATAGGTCAAATGGCTGCAGATCAGCAAAAGAGAGACAGTGGCAAATTGCCAAGTGCTACAGAGATCAACCCTACTCATAATCAGCGACCAGGAAAAGAGCAAGTCAACACTGTTGAATCAGGATGGCAAAAAGTCACTCTGGAAGACTTGTTTGAAGTAGGGAGTGAAGTGAGACTAGGGGAAAAAGAGAAGACTCTAGGAAATGAGGAAGGTAAGGAAGAAGGAATTCCTGTTGAGAAGGAAACTCAACCAGAAATAGATAGAGAGTTCCAGAAGGAGGAGCAACCAACGATAGCAGGAATCAAGCAGAAAAAGAAGAATAGAAAAGAAAAGAAGAAGCAGGAAGCACCCAAATCAACGGGACCCTTAATGAACCAGCCCCTATGGGATGAGCTTAAGGATGCCCCTGAAGACACCAGGATTCTGCAAGAAATGTGCAAACAAAATGGGAAGAACAAAGCACCTACACCAAAAACTGTGAGGTTGACTGTGAAAGCAAGTGAGGCGTTATTGGGAACACTGCCCAAAAAGGAAAAGGACCCTGGATCACCATTGATCACTACAACTGTAGGGGACGTGGTTATTCGAAACACCTTGTTAGATTTGGGAGCAAGTGTCAATATCTTGCCAGGATACCTGTCCGATAAGTACAAAAATGAAGAAATTGAGCCAGCAGAAGTTGTATTGCAACTGGCTGATCAATCAACTAAGGTATCTCGGGGAAAGCTAACAAATGTCATAGTCAAAGTTGGGGACTTTTTCTATCCCGTGGATTTTCTGGTTATGGAATATGAAAGTCTGGACGATGCGCCTGCACTCATCTTAGGACGTCCATTCTTAGCTACTGCTGGTTCGGTGATCGATTGCAAGACTGGAGACATGGACATTTTCTTTGGGACCAGAAAAAGAAGATTGAACATGTTTGGGAACCCGATATCATTACCTTCAGAAGAAAACGGCAAACAAGTAGACAGGAGAACATTAATGGAGCCAAGAATTAGGAGTAAGGAAAAGATCTGGACACGTACGGGAGAGGGAGGAAAAGAAGAAATTTTAAAGGAGACCAAGGACCACCCATTGTCCACCATCGACAAGGAACAACTGCTAGACATGATAGAGATGATGGAAGCAAGGCACCAGCAATATGAAAAGGAATCAAGAGAACGAGAGGCGAAAGTTTTTAAGCTCTTGGAATCTCAACAACAATGGATTAGCGGTGTGAGCGATCGAATGACCCAACTCACATCTCTCATGTCAATGATGGCCAACAATTTCATGCCGGGATTCAATCCGATGCCATCAAGGGGTCAAGAAGACGAAGATGCAGCTTAGGAGCAATACGTCTGGCTGAAGACGTTAAACTTAGCGCTTGTTGGGAGGCAACCCATCGTGTCATAAGTTAGGATCTTTATTTCTTTGAATTAATTAGGAAAATACATCAATCTTCTTTGCAGGTACTAGTGGTTTAAAATAAGTGTGGGGTTATGTGACAAGTTTTGAAATTTTTGAAGACCGCGCCGCGGGTATTTGAATTACGCGACGCGGGATCGTAAACCCACCCGATGCGCAGGGTTTGATTTGGTGACACGCGCGACGCGCAAAGCGTAAATCCGCGACGCGGGGAACGATCAGTCGGTTTTCTCCTTTATAAGGTAAGCCGCGGCTCACATAACCCACACACGACTCGGAGCTCTGGTTATCGAAATTTTCTTGCAATTTTTCTTGCTCATTTTGTTTCCACTGCCAAGGTACGCTATTCTAACTATCTATTGCTCGTTAAAACTAGTGTTTAGGTAGTTAATTTTAGTGATTTGCCCAAAATAGTTCAAAACTTACAATCGCTAATGCTAGCTCACAGGGTGTTTGTTTTGCCAAATGGATACCCTAGATGAGTTAGTCGGCACCTAGGCTACCTTGTGGTGTGATTATATTAAGTTTTAGCAGGTTAAATCGAGAATTTGGATCGAGGTTTGGAAACAGCCGCACGCCGCACCGCACCCTTGTTCTTGGGCCGCGCCGCGGTGCGGCAGGGAAGATAGGGACTGATTTTGCAAATTTTTTGTGTTTTATGGCTATGTGTCTTTTTGCAGATGATGTTCAGATTGGAGCACGCTTTCCTCCAGTTCCCCGAGGGACTGGCTAGTTCTGCAGAGTATACTTCACGGAGGGACGCGTTGATTGGTCGCCGGGTTCTAGAGGCGACGATCATCGACAGAGACATTCTGAGGGATACTGGGCTCTGGGGTGCGATCGAGCCATTCTTGCATCGCACCTGTACCCATGAGGAGGCATCATTTACTTGCCGTGGATGGGACCGGATCATGGCCACTTACGAGGATGTGGTCTATACGGAACTCCTCCTGGAGTTCCTTTCTACTATCCATTTCGCTCCTCGGGCGTCGGATCCACAATCCAGGATTATCCGCTTTCGACTGGGAGGTACACAGAGGGAGTGTAACCTCCGGGAGTTCGGGAGGCGCACCGGCATCTACACTCCGGCGGATCTTCAGCACCGCTACTTCACACAGTTCTTCGGTGCGTGCATTCAGGGGCAGCCGGACCGGGCTCCCAATATGGAGATTTGGACACCGTTGTCCAATGTGATGTACGAGGCAGGGACCTCGAGGGAGAGTCACCTACGCGATCCACTTCACCGCCTCATGCACCGTATCGTATCCACCTCCATCATGCAGCGGGAGGGGGGCGAGAAGGTGTCTGGGGAGGACATGACATTCTTGTGGGCTCTCCTCGACCCGTCCCGATTCCTCCATCTCCCCTTCGCCCTTGCGGTTTCTCTCTCCACCCACTCGACTGGAGCTTCCACCAGCAGTCCATTAGCTAGGGGGTATTTCATCACCCGCCTGGCACGCTCATATGGGATTCTCACTGCCCCCGTCGTTGCCTCCTTGACCGCTCTGCCTCCATCCTGCACTACAACACGCACTTTGGAGAGGATGCGGCTCATTGAGCAGCAGCGTCCAGGGCAGTTCATCCGGGCACCGACCGAGCCTCCTCAGGCACCTCAGCCCGCGTACGCCCAACCTGGCAGGAGACGCAGGAGGCCAGAGCCAACACCAGATCCCGCAGCCCCGACAGAGCCACAGCAGGAGGACCTGGCAGCCAGGGTTTCCAGGATCGAGGACCAGTTGGCATGGATTGGGGAGGTACTTTTGGATTTGGCCACACAATAGGGCCGACGCCCCCGACCGTTCCCAGGCAGGGCCCACGATCATGAGGCCAGACCCTCCAGGCCACCTGGTAGTGATTGATGTACTTTTTTTTTCTTTTTTCTTTTTATATTTTTGGGGATATATATACAAACTTATGACACCTCTATCTGTATATTTTGTTCATATTTTATTTGTCATGTTTGTTTTAATTTGTTTGTTGAGTTATGCATGATATACGAATTTGAGAAGGAGTTGTCTCAGACAAGTGTGGGGTCACCGTGCCCCCTCCACTTGTCTCGACCACCGGCGTGTTCACTGTAGCGCTACAACTCCAGAATACGAAATCAAGGATCCTTTTGTTCGCAATTATACCTGTGATATTGAGCACCAAGCAGTCTATCGTCCAAAAAGGGGTAACTATTTCTCCCTTGTTTTGAAATAATTTTGTACAACGGGGACGTTGTACGGTTTTAAGTGTGGGGTGTGGACGGTCGAAAGAGAAACTTTTTGAAATTTTTTTTTGCAGAAATGATAAAATTTTCAATTTTTAGCAATATTTTTCAAAATTTTTAATAAATTGCAATTTTGAAATGAATGGTTTGTAATTGTGATAGCATTAGTATTTTTCAAGAAATATTGTTTATTTGTAATCATGCTATTAGTTAGTCAAATAAGTTGAGTTTTACGAGTTTAGAAGATTGAGCTGTTTTAGGATTGAAATTTAGGAAGGAAAAGTCAATCTGTGGCCTTTGTTGTTCGAGCCAGTAAGTCTAAAATGGGTGGGCCTTATGCACCTTACCACCTAAGATCGTCTGGTCTGGGATGGTATTTCTGAAAGCTCGTTACACGGACAACATTGAAAGCCATGGACAATTCCTTAATGGCCTTTAGAATCTGAATGAGTAAGTACACTTCATTGTGGACAGAAAGTTTGTAATCAAGGGTTCTCTAGAAAGCCATGAATTCCAAAGAACAATTCAATTATGTTTTCGCAAACTATTCCACTCTAACTCAAAGAGCAATAAACTTTGAAACTAAACACTGTCAAAAATTGTTTGATTCTTTATTATAATTTGTTAAAAACTCTCTTGCTTGGGGACAAGCAAGGCACAAGTGTGGGGTGTTTGACAACGCCTAGTGATATCAAGTATTTTAGGCGTTGTTGAGCCCTGTTCTTGATAAAATTATAGCAAATATGTCTGGGTATTCTCACTTTTCGTGCCAGAACTTGTTTGGAGAAAAAGAATGGAAACAGGGACTAAAAGCGTGCAAAAGGAAGAAGTTGGAAAAGAATGAAAAATCAAGGAAACTCGTACGCGCGCCGCGGATAAATCATCTGCGCGACGCGGGCTTAAGGCGGTGGAACACATTCAAATACCGAAGAAACGGGAAAAGATTAGTACGCGCGCCGTGGATTTCACTTCTGCGCGGCGTGGTTGCGGGAAATTTGCAAGTATAAATAGATGCATTTCCAGCCGAAAACCCTAGCAAAGACCGGGTGTAAAATCGACCTTGAAGCTCTTTGACTCCAAGATTTCGTTTCAGCAAGCTCTCATTTGGTATTGGTTAGTTTTAGATTTTATTTGTAATTAATTAGTTTGGATTAAGCTTGGTTTTCTATCTTTGGGAGTGACAACCATTGATATTAAGCTTTGGCTTTTGTTTTTGAATCATTTGGTTACTGTTTTTATGTTGGATTCGGATTTGGTGAATGCAAATCATTCGGTTACATTTAATCTTAGCTTTTCGGTGTTTTTATGCTTGTGTTTGGTTCTGATTGATTGGTTTGTGTTTGGATATTGCTTTGACCTTGTTGGGACTGTTTTCCTTTGCTGAAATCAGTAGCTAATTAGGTTAGTTTTTAGGCATTAAACCTTGGCTATTAACTGTTCAGTAGAACTTTAGTTAGTGGCTAGTTTATGCTTTGCTTGGTTTTGCTAGTTTGGATGCCTTTGATTGCTTCTGATGCAGAGATGTACTTCTGATTTCAGAAAGTGACTAGGTCATTTGAGCTTAGCTTAGCTTGGCTTGAGTGTGTTTGATCATTACTTTCGTTTGCTAGTGATTAGGAAGGTAGAAACTAGATCCTCCGACTGTAGCTGTGACACTACTAGTTGGTAATCTCTCATCTAGTCTAACCACGAAGCTCCTGCGGATCGACCCTGACTACCGCTATACTAGTGTGTGTTAGGTTTTTCTCTTATTTTTGACCTCACGACGACCGCTGCGTTGTCAGTATTCCACTTGGGAAGAGGAGGCAAAAGATCAAAACCCTAGAGAGGGATTGATTTCACAGAAAGGAGAGGGGAGGGAGGAGTTGGCGGCGCAGATAATGGCTTGGGATGCCTTAGGGTTGAACCCCAAGGCCTCTATTTATACTACAAGGCTCATAGGGTTTCAAACTTAGGAGCGTTTTGGCGGCCGCATCCTCTGGACTTGTTTCCATTGATTAAAGCTTGAATAAATTACAATCCACTCCCTTTAATTCATTCCAAATTAATTCTAAATTAATTTATCAATTAATTTACTGATCTAGTTTCTAATTAATTTATTTCTCAATAAATTAATAAACTAATCATCCTTTCTTTATTTATGATTTTGTTTGTTTTTCTGGGTCATGAGGGCAACCCAAAAGGACCCTAGTATTATTAGAAATATTAACACTAGTTAATGACCTTGGACACTATTCCAACAGCCCATTGGCGGAGGGTTTGTTCTTGTACTGCCATGATGATTGGTGGATTAACGGGGGTTGGAGATAGTGCTGATGTGGGTTCATTGATTGAGGTTTCTTCTGAGGGTTGAGGAGCATTATGCTTCTGTCAAATTGTTGTTTGCTTTCGTAACCTTCTTTTTGTTTTTTCTATCTCTTTGTTAAGTGCAATTGTTGTACGTATACGAAGAGATCTTGGCATAAACGTTAGTATTGTCGTGTCACCGACAACGACGCCAATTTGTTAAGGGTTGCCGGCCCTCACAAATGGGATTGGAAATGTCCAAGTTATCACTGTGATACTATATTGGATAGAGTACAGGTCAAGCAGGATGGAACCACAGAGACACGAGACTTAAGGTCTATGCCACTTAGTACATAATACCAAGAGTATTATAATTGGGGGGTGGGTCTTGTGATAAAAGAAATAATAGAAATGAATAACATGCAAGTGATAAAAATTAAAAAAGGCAATTGGAAAAAGCCTAGTTATAAATTGTAATTCCAAGTTGGCTTCGATGTGTTTATCAATCTAGATTGTATTGCTTCGATGTGTTGATAAATTGTAATTCCAAGTTGGCTTTTAAAAGTCATAAAATGCAGTCTTTATGAAATTAACCTGCTAAATTGTCTAGATAAAATACACTCTTTACCTAAACCTACTTCCATATTACCCAACCTAAACACGCTCTTAGATTGAATGCAGGAATTGTATTAGATGTGCAAATACCAACAATGTCCAATTCTTCTGATACGCTTGGATATGTGGGAACATGTGACCAATTTCATAAAAAGGACGCTTGTTATTGTTACCAAACATCAACTTAGCAAAACAATTAGGTGCCTCACTTAGTTGATTAACATTGTGTGAATTCAATTTATTTAAAGTGATCAATCAAAAAGAAATCTAATTCAAGACTAAAATAGAAACGAGAAAATGATCACTAGAACTAATCACAAACAAACATCAAACCGAATGTTTAAATCTATACGACAAACAAGTCTGAACCCAAAACTAGATCTAGGATTCTAGCCAGTCATGGCTAGATTAAAAAAAGAATTGAAGAAATGAAATCGTAAACATTGCTTACAAAAAAAATATATGTAAACCGAATATTGAAAGACGTGATTCGGCCTTCTAAATCTTCAATAAATAGCATTGAATGCTCTCTAGATCGTGGGTGGTGATGATAGCTTCTGAACACTTTCTAGGATGAAATGGGCTAGTATTTATAGACTTCACAGGAGATAGTGACGCTATCTTAATAGATAGCGTCGCTATCTTAGTCCTTCCGGAAGACTTGGTCTGGTCAGCATTGTGATCTCAACGACCCTGTTTTTTCGTAGCATTCTCAGATAGCGTCGCTATGGAGAAAGATAGCGTTGCTATCTTCATTTTTCAACAACTTTTCAATTTTGCCCCCTTTTGTTCCAGTTTTGCCATTTTTCGCTTGATTGTCCAAAAGTCCTGTTAAAAACCATTTTCCAAATGTTGTAAGTATTTTAAGCCCTTTTTATCTTGATTTATCCATAAAACCACTCTGATATCGCCCAAAATATTTGCAATATGAACACGATATCATCAAGAATGTGCAAAATACCCAAAATGCCCCTGACTTAATAAGTCGTAGAAAAAAATTCAACTTTTACATAATTTTTCCTGATTTTTACATTGTCATAACTTCCACATGTTATATCCGATTTTTACAAATTTTATATATTTGAAAATGTCGGAATGAGCTTTACAACTCCCCTTTACAACTCCCCTTTACTGACTTAAGGCTGAATGTGTTTAAATTTCCCATTACAAACCCTCAACCATGAGTATTTGGCCATTTTTTGTCACATTTGGGTCATCTTCAAACCTTTCTAACTTCTTCGTAATAACTTCAAATGACCTTCATCTTTTTCCCACGTTTTTTTCGTCACAAATATTAAAAAAGTCAATTTGAGGACTTTTCCCAATACTTCCTAGATTTTGAGTTATAAATTTTCAAAGATTGTCAAATAAAGTTTTTCACTTTTTGTCCCTAAATTCCCATTTTTCCTTATGCTTTTAAAACAAATTTCTAAATCAAGTAACACTTCATAATAACTTAATTAAAGGTCTGAACACACATATCTTCATCTTTTTACCATCTTTGACCATTTTCCCTTGCATCACATAAGTAATATATGTAAGCCTTAAACTTTTCAATATCAAATATACTTGTATTTATTTATTATCTTATATCAAAGTTTTAGTTGTCACAATTACCTACCCCTTAAAAGAATTCCGTCCTTAGAATCACTATGATTAGAATGAGATTTACTTACAACTAAATACTCCCACACGAATTAATAAAAATTTTGATTCAAGTTCTGAATTGTTTGTGCAATCCTTATTACAATAATTTATTTTGATATTATTCATATTCATTTCTCGTCTTTCTCTTACCTAACCCATTATGACTAAGATGTTTTGAAACCTTGACAACTTCCTTTCTTGCATGCCATAGTAAGTTTAACATTTCAAAGTCAATAATGTGTTTCAACTACTTTCTCCTAATTACTTGGCACTCAAACCTGTTTACTTCTTTAACATCATTTCCCTCCAATGATATAGTGTACTAATATTCACATAATAGAGTTTGAGTGTTTACATAAAGTAGCATTCTACTTCGCCATTCATGCTCAGCTTCCAGTAATTAGGTATTTTTCTCCACGAGTCTTTCTTTCCTTTGTATTCATCTATCTTGATTGATTTTGACTAATAACTTAGTGATTCCATAAAATCAATTTACCAGGATACAATTATTAGGCAGATGTTTTCATCATTAGCCAATTAGTCTTTGTACCCTATTAAGTTCCAAATTCATTGATCATTCCAATTGGTTATCATATTTCCACCAATACAACATTGAGACTACTATAGATGACTAGGGCTGAATATATTTCTTTTCATTACATATGTACTAAAAATTCAACCACTATCAATGACTTTTGCAACAGTCTTTCTCAGGAGTAGGGTTGTAACCTTTGTGTATGAAATTTATTACGTGACTACGCTTCACGTATCACATAAAATCCGTAAATTTTTTTTGAGAATATTTGTTGAACTCAATTAAAAATTTCTTGAGACTTATACTTGTACTGATGTATCCATATAATGTTTTTTATAACCAAGCATCTAAGTCTTACTAAACTAAAGATAGTCATAATGTGCTACCATAAGCTCCACAGGTTTTGAATTAATAACTTGCGTCTTGAACAATGGTCATTAATTATTAGGTATGATGTTATTATACCTTAATAACATGTCATCCACTTGACAACAATGACCATTGATTGCTAATATGAACATGTAAAAAAATAAGGTTCACAATAACCTCATTATCTCAAAGCACTTCTTGAAAAATATGACATACCTTTATTACTTGGACCTGTTGCTGTAAACGCCTCACATGAGCCAATTTCCTTCTTGGTCTTCAGAATTCCAAGACAAATTGTCAACCAAGATTTGTCAGCTTTATCAAGTTCTTTTATCCATGTTCTTATAACATTTCAACTTAATTATCATGACCTCGTGTACTTTTAATCACATTATAGTAAGGCATAATGCTTGAGATTTGATGATCTTTGGCACTTTTCCATTTTTAGTTCTTTCCCATTCGGAAAACTTACCTTTTTATGCTACTTATCACACCACTATACTTATGACTTAATAAATTCTCCAACCATTTGATGTTTTTATTTATTGTATTAAATCGGATTTGGAAGTCTTAACTCCCTAGTTCTTAAATTGTGCTTCTTTTTTTCATTCTTATTTTTTATTTTTATCTTAGATTTCTTACCTAATACTTGATTAGGTATTCTACTTTTATTTTCTAATCAATTCACATAATAAATCTTAATGATTATATCCGAATCCCATGATTATATTGGGTGTTAGACCATGTTACTTCATTATGTCTTTCCTTTTCAATTATTTCATATAATTATATAGGTTTCTTCCAAATAATAAACCACTTATTATAACTTACATTTTTTTGGCTAAGTGTCTTATATTCTGTTCTTATTGGGTTTTATTCATATATGTGATCATCTTTTCCAAACTTGCTTTACTTCGGTCATTGTAGTGACACAATCAACAATTTATTCCATTATTAATTCATTTCCGTTAGACAATGGAGTCTTTAATTACACAATCTTTGATGCTTTGTATGACATAGATATAAGTATTTCATTCATATCTTCCCCAACTGGTTGGTATATTCTCATCCTGTATCCGTTAATGTTTTCTTTCATACTTCATCTCATTCGGATAAGTATACTTTATAGGGGCAAAGAATCTTCATAAGGCATAGTAATTGTCATATTTTTTCATTTCAGTTTTCCCAACTACGTGGTACACACCCACCATATTTCCTATACACTTCAGTCCTACTTTGTTACACTTAAACCTCACACACTCAAGCCTAGGTTCAAGTCTCAACACCTAATTTACTTAAACTGTGGCTTTGACACCAAATTGTAATACCCCATCTTTCATACACCTTAATTCGTGTGTTTTTTTTATAAAACATAATGTGTTATTAAAAACTCATATTTTAAAAACCTTGTTTATGACATTAAGTCATATCTTTAAATTTGGGCCGCAATAAAAATAAATGAGTTATAAAAATGTTTAAAACGACTTTGGGGATTACAAATTCATATAATCATAAGCCATAGTAAAGGAAAAAAAGAAAAAAAGAAAAAAACTAAAAGCTAATGTCCCAAGTGTATTCTAACAATTTTACTGAAACTTCGGCATGACCTATAGGCTAATTGGCTAAAATCCATATTGACACTACTCAATCAGAATAGCCCAAATAAAACTCGGGACATACTAAAACATTGAAGCATAACTACAAGAGTAATAATATACTTTTAACAAGTATATCTCAATATATATCATGCCCATACCGTCTAATGAATCAATCTATCTTCCAATAATCATTTCTATCTACAAGTATATCTCAATATATATAATGCCTATACAACATCAAGAACTGACACCATATATCGAAACCCATAGACCAAAAAAATCAAAGTTTAGACTCCAATGAAATTCCAAAAACTTGGAAGTTGGAACATCAAAACAATGATACGGTCGCCCCTATATCGGTCTCCCCTTCATAGGATAGAACACACCAACACTGTAAGGTTGTGCTTGCATAAGTATCCAGGGTAACTAGAAAGCCTCCAATCTTCCAAGGATAATGTCATTCCTTAATAGGATGAAATGTATTCACTCCTACTAAAGTTAACTTATGAGAAGTCTACTTCGCGACGGCAGGTACCACCCCAGTAGAGTATATGTGACTTCCCTTTCTCGGGTAAAATCGAGTCTGGACTACCACTTATGAATGAATTCACTACCGACATCAAATCAACATTCCATAACAATAATCCAACTATAACCAATAACTAAAACTATAGCTCAAAAGCTTTAAAGACATACTTAAATCAAATTTCAAATGACTAATGGAGTAATAGTTGATCTGAAAAAGACTTCACATGAACATAATCAAAACTCAAGTGAATTTAATGAGTAAAATATCAAAACCTAATTACTTCATAAGCAAATGACCCAAAACTCAAATAAATTGTTCTACAAACTTGGATAAGATTCAACTTATTCAACTAGCATGCTGATTACTTAAAAAAGCATAAACTTGTGGGAATATTTTTGAACTTGTGTAAAATTAAGCATTTCACAATCAAAATCCTTTAGATATGAAAAACTCGTAGTTACAAAAATATTATTTGCTATGCACCCAGTTAAAAGTCCACATGTGCTCACATGACTAGATAGTTATGTCAAGTTACACTAAACCATCTACATATCTCAAGACTTTGATTGCTTCCAAGCATCCTTCAATCTCTATTGATTTAATAAAATAATAGAAATAATACATAGCTTACACATAACATTCGTCTAATCATTCATGAACTATTTCTAGTCATTATCTAATTCCATTCCATCGGTCAACTATGTTTCTAAAATCATAATAATCATTTTGAACAATTGACCAATTTTGGCATTTTCGGGTTTCTACAAGGTTATTGTAGCAACATCCTAATTATTTTCTTATTTATAAGTTCACTTCAATGGCTAGATGTCAAAACATCTTTCATTTTACTCATTTATTACCTTTTTATAAATCTCAACAAATAAAGTTTCTAAAAATAGAAACTATTATAAAACTCATAGAATTTAATACAACTATGGTTCCAACATGATATTAGATTTATTTCAATGTTTAAAACGGCTATTTCCATGTTGTTTTACCTAAATTCAAGCAATTTGTTATATAGTAAAATATTGTTTCATTAACGGTGGAATTTATAATCCCATTACATATGTAAATATACAATTCCATTCTTTTTCCTTTAAAACGAGGGAATTGTCAATTTCAAACAATAACAAATGTTGCTAGACTAATTTTCTGTTCCATTCTGACACTTTACCATTTTCTTTAAGAATAGCTCTTTGTTTGTATTTTCAATCCTTTAAACAAGTTACTAATTCCAACATGTGTCCAATATTCATGAACATCCAAGTGTACCAACTTATTTCAAACCAAATTCATATTTCCAAAGTTTGTCCCAATCTTGCAAAATTTACCAAAAGTACTTCAAATTAGCGTTATTAGATCCATTCATAGACACCAAGGTTTATCTCCATCATCTATGATTTTTTATGTACAAATTCAATGTAATCTCAAAGTTTTACTAATAAAAAAGTCAAACCTGTCACATTTTTTGATCTATCAACTAGTATATTTATGATTCATGATGGATTCCATCTTAGGTCAAGTGTTCTTTATACTTTCAAGCTTATCCTTTACAAGCATTAAACAAATCCTAGATTAGTCATTTAGTTTGACCATTCCTTTCTAGTTTTGAACACACTACTCGTGTATTACACAAATCCTCTAAACAATGCCATCATACATTCAACGAATTCAAGAACTTCAAGGTTTAATTAGGGTTCAAAAGTTACCTTCAAACATTCTATTTAAATTTGTAGAAATCAGAAACTTTGAAATCGTATCAAGCTTGAAATCGGATCGTTAGACTCATTCCTGACCCCCCACACCTCCGACGACCTTCCTATCACCTTCGAATGACTCCTGCCACCGTACAACGACTCCGCCACCTGTTTCATTCATAGTGTTGATGAAAACAACAAATACGTGCTTCCCTCGCTTCCACACTCTCTCTATCGTGCTGTCTTTTTGTCTCACAATCTCTCTATCTCGATTTCTCTATCTCTCGATCTCTTATTCTTTTTTTCTTCGTTTCCCCTTTCTCTTCGTTGACAAATACAGGAAACAAAAATACGCACATAAGTATTTTTCCCAATTTTGACCAAGTCAAGAATGTGCAAAATGCCCCTGACTTAATATGCTTTAGAAATTTTTTTAGCTTTTACATATTTTTTCCTGATTTTTACATTGTCATAACTTCCACATGTTATATCTGATTATTACGAACTTTATATCTTTGAAAAGGTGAGAATAAGCTTTATAGCTTCCCTTTACTGACGTAAGGCTAAACATATTCAGATTTTGATGTCACAAAGTCTCAAACATGCACATTTGACCATTTTTGTAACTTTGGGTCAACTTCAAACCTTCATAACTTCTTTATTATAATTCCAAATGACCTGAATCTTTTTCCATCTTTTTTGTTATCTCAAATAAAAAGAGTCAACTTGAGGACATTTTCCCAATTCTTCCTAGATTTTAAGATATAAATTTTCAATAACTGCCAAATATTTTCTTCACTTTTTGTCCCTAAATTCCTATTTTGCCTTTACACTTTTAAGACAAATTTCTAAATGAAGCCTTAAACTTTTTTAGTTGTCATATTTAACACACATATCTTCATATTTTTATCATCTTTGACCATTTTTATGTTGTATCATAGAAGTAATATGTGTAAGCCTTAAACTTTTCAATATCAAATATACTTATATTTACTTATTATTGTATATCAAATTTCTAGTTGTCACTATTAAAGTCTATATAGTAACATATTATGAAACTTTTTCTATTCCATTACATACATAAGAAGGGAAATGACTAGTTATAGTTAACACCTTTTCATTTTTTGATTCTTGATGATGTGAGAACAATTTAACTTAGTGTTCTCTAAAAGTTCATACAGATAAAATTGATAATTTGTCTAAGAAAAGTGTGCCTTAATATTAAGCATGACTGTCATGCTACAAGCATACAACTTCCTTATACATGTAGCTCTTTTTGGTTTGTAAATCATTTCAATATTTATATATCAGGACAATAATAAGTTGTATTTTAGCTAGGCAATGACATATCGGGTATGACCGTTATCATTAAAATTAATGTATTTTACATTAGCATGTAGCAAGGTGGTTATTCTAATATATCCATAGTCACTCATGTTATAAGAAAAACTAGGAAGTTGGACTAATGTGGATTGTGTTTATATACATTGCGATGAATACATGTCTTATTGAGAGTCAAATCAGTATGTATTTATTATTGGTGAATACTGGAATACTCCACATCAAGATGTCATCTAATGGACTAGTATCATTAGGTGAGTCTACAAAACGATCATGGGTCTACATCTCCTTCGTCTTCAAATATATGTTGGCTTTTGAGTAACTAAAGCATTATTTCATGAAGTAGGTAAATATTGCATCAGAGAAGATTGATTATATCTTGAAGTAGTTAAATGTTATCTATATATCCTTTGACCCACAATATATTGGCTTTTAAGTTAGTAGAGCATTGCTAGCTCTTCTTTCCTAACTCAAAATGATTTTTCATGTTCACTTTCAATTTAAAAGGGGAGTGGAACTATCTCTAACACATGCTGACACTTTTCGTATCAAAATGATGTAATATGTACAATCTATGATTCATCTCCTATCAGTTGGACCAAATTTGACAAAAATATATTGTAAGTATAATTTTCTTTTCCGACTTATATAGATTTTCACAATACTCTTTATATTTATTAGAATTTTCCCAAATTTTCATACATTTTTTGTGACTATAACCTAATAAATTATATTATTCAACTTGATATACATAATTAAAGTTAACATATATGATTAATTAATATCAATTTAATATATGCCATAATGTTACAATTAATAGATATTACATGTAATAACTATATAATTAAATGAAATAAAAATCATAAATTAAAACTAGAAGAATTAAAGTGTACACATGAAAATTTAACATAAAATTTGTGTAAATGAATAATATAATACTAAATTTGGTGTTATATTATCCATTCTATTTTTTGTTCTAATTAATATTGTTAATTTGAGTAGAATTATATAACATATTGATGTAAAATGGGATTTGGTGTTAGAGATGCTCAATTATCTATTTATCTAGATTTTGGTTATCAAGAATCAAAATAACATTTTCTTGTATTCATGTATCTTATCTTTTATGTAGCATCTATAACGCCCTTTTCTTAGGTCATTTTCAATAATCATTTCAATTATAATAGATAATATTTCAAAAGATTTTAGTAGTGAAATTTGAGTCCTAAAATTAAATCACAATGTTTAGTTAATTGAGGTCGTTACATTCAATACAAAACAATGGCATAAAGAAATTAAATACATTTACATAGCATCTTCTAAATTTCCAGGACTCCTCTAACATCTATCCCCAAGCATTACTAATTTGGACACATGCCAAAATACATATGTTAGGCTTGGAGAGCCTGTTGAGTATTCTCGGGTCAACTCTTTAAGGGCCAAGGGTGAGAGCGATCAACCAATCCCAATTTCAAATCCCCATAATAGTTTTCAAACACACAAAAGAGTGTTATAATCTAATTTGGGAAAAATATCTCAAAACAAATAACTCATTATGTAACTTGGTTAGATAACTCAAAAATAGGATTATGCAATACATATGGAAGTACTCTTGATCCCAGTCAATCTCATTGTCCAAACTCAACAATGATGACTAAAGTTTCAGGCCTAATTGAGAAAAGTACATATCGCACCTAACACTCTCATAACATACAGGACTTCGTGAAATATCCACTCTCATACCTATCCATATTAGTTTCTAGCTAGTGATACATCACCATGGAGCCACACAATGGATTGCAAAGCCCTTGTGCAAACCACATATGGAATATCTGAAAGTATGAAATTTGGGTAATTGAGTTACACATCTCAATAAATTCTAAGCGGATGCACTGTTAAGAATTATTTTAGTGGTTTAATCTTTGCATTTAATAGGGACTAAAATTATATATATATATATATATATATATATATATATATATATATATATATATATATATATATATATATATATATATATATATATATATATATATATATATATATATATATATATATATATATATATATATATTAGGGGTTGATTTGGTTTTTCGGTTTGGACCGAAAAACAGTGGGTTTCTCGGTGATAATGACCGAAAAACTTGGTTTTTCGGTTGGGCTATAATGGTTTTTAGGTGGGCTTTTATGGGATAGGAATAGGGTTTTAGCTAGGGTTTTTGTAGAGTATTTAAGGCTCCTTGAGCCGTCATTTTGTTGGTTGATTGCCTTGGGAAGTGTCCTAAGATAGAGAGAGAATTTCTTGTACTCAAGCAATCAAGATCTTATTTACTAGACCTTAGAGAAATAAAAAGGTGTGCATTGAAGATTGAAATCTCATCGTGTTCTTGTGTTTGATTGATTGCTTGATTGGAATTCCGAACCAATCAAGTAATCAATCAAACACAAGAACACAAGGAGATTTCAATCTTCAATGCACACCTTTTGACTTCTCTAAGGTCTAGTACATAAGATATTGATTTCTTGAGTACAAGAAATTCTCTCTCTATCTTAGCACACTTCCCAAGGCAATCCACCCTCAAAATGATGGCTCATGGAGCCTTAAATACTCTACAAAAACCCTAGCTAAAACCCTAAGCCCATCCCATAAAAGCCCACCGAAAAACCATTACAGCCTAACCGAAAAACCAAGTGTTTCGGTCATTATCACCGAGAAACCCACTGTTTTTCAGTCCAAACCGAAAAACCAAATCAGCCCCTAAATTATATATATTTTCTATTTTAGTCCCTATTAAATGCAAATTCCGTATGAGTATGTTGACAGTACCTCCCACGATTTCAGAGACTCCTACAGAGGTACTTCAGGCTCAGGTAGAATTGAAAACATAACAAACCTTCCAGTTTCTTCTGCTTCGCTCGAGCATGCTATTTCTTCAAGAGTACAACGCGATCACCCGATTGATAATGTCATCGGCTCTCTTGAAGATGAGGTTCAAACCAGAAGCCAGAGCGGTCATGTCAACGAGTGTCTCTACTCATGCTTTATCTCACAAATTGAGCCGAATAATGTGGAGATGGCATTTAATGAACCAAGCTGGCTGGAGGCAATGCATGAAGAGCTCAACCAGTTCTTGAAGCTGAATGTTTGGCAGTTGGTGGAATTACCCGAGGGCAAAAATTCTCTTGACACGAGATGGGTTTTTCGCAACAAGCAAGATGATTCAAGAGTTATTGTGCGAAACAAGGCACGCATGGTTGCATGTGGTTTTCGTCAAATTGAAGGTCTTGATTATACGGAAGTGTATGCCCCGGTTGCACGATTAGAAGCGATTCAGATTTTTCTCGCCTATGCATCATATATGAACTTTACTGTATACTAGATGGATGTTAAAACTGCATTCTTGTACGGAGAAGTGAAGGAGGAAATTTATGTTGATCAACCTCCGGGCTTTGTCAACTCCAAGTTTCCGAATCACGTCTACAAGCTTGATAAAGCTCTTTATGGTCTTCATCAAGCTCCCCGTGCCTGGTATGCAACATTGACTGATCATATGTTGCAGCATGGTTACACAAGAGGCACTATTGACCAGACGTTATTCATCAAGCCCCAGGGCTCTAACTAGATTGTTGTTCAAATCTATGTGGATGATATTATCTTTGGTTCAACGAGTGAGGTCTTGTGCAAAGAGTTTAAACAAGTGATGAAGAAACGTTTTGAGATGAGTTCGTTGGGTGAGATGACAATGTTCCTTGGGTTGCAAGTAAAGAAAAGTTCAACGGGTATTCTGAAGGGTTTTTAAGTAATCAATGAACAAACAATTCTTATGGTTCACATGCAACCCTAGAAAGATATATGTTTTCTTCTATGAAGATTATAAACTAAAACCTAAGGCCAACAATAATTTCTAAAGATCAAATAAAGAATAACCAACCTGTTGATCTTGTTCTTGAAGCTAGCAGCAAAACAATCCTGCCTCAAATGCAAGTCACACCCAAGCAATGGAGAGAAGATTCCAGCAGAGTAATCACAGAGAGAGGGAGGCGTGATTTTTGGGGAGCCAGGAGGTTCTTTATATAGCCTCCTAGGGTTACACCTGAAACCCTAGAGGAGCGTCCAAAGTGGGCAAGCCTGTTGAGCACTTGGACCAGACTTCTCAAACCCTAATTAGGGTTTTCGTCCCATATGGAGATGCCTCCATAGTTGGCGCCAATTTGGTCCCTGGCATCTGGTTTGTCAGTTATTCAAATATTGAATGAATACAAACCAGTCCCTGTACTTTTAATTATTTAATTCAACCCTCAAATTAAATCAAATTAATTCTAGATTAAATCTTAATTAATTATTATAGTTTCTAATTAATATATTAACACTTAAATATATTAATAAACTATTTATTTATTTCTATTGATTTATTAAACAATTAATAAATCAACCTTTCTCTCTACTGAACTCTACATCATTCCTCCAGCTATGAGGGCAACCCAAATGGACTTTGCTTCAATTAACAAGTTAAACACAATTACAAGTCATGGCTTAGACACCAAATCCAACAGTCTCCCACTTGGATAAGTCTATGACTTTTATTGTCCTTTCACCTTCTGATTAATATCAGTTTTCGAGAAATTGTTCCTGAACTCTGACCTAGTCAGTTCGGTCCAAAGGTAAGTGATCAGATGATCTTCCGTCCAACAAGATATTTTTCAGCCTCAAGACATGGATTAAGATCAATCTTGGTCCGATACTCTGTTTCTCGATTTCCGATTCACTTATGACTTTAAGACTGCTAATTGAACACATCAATTCAGTCCCGGTTGGCCAACACTTTCAGTCAACTTCAAAATCATCGAGAGGCCTACATATATCTGTTTCCCTATCGGGTTAGGGGACGAATAAGTTTCGACTTATATGCCCATACATTTTACCAGTCAGAATACTCATAACAATGCATTTTATAATACCGAGTTACCGGCACATTTTCGCATTATCAATGAGCAACCGACTTGCAAATTACAGATCATATCTCTCCACTTAAAGATCAAAGGATATTATCGTCTTAACATTGCTCGTGATGTAATCCATGAAGCAATCTGTTAAGCGCGGGTTTATCCAATACTCAAATCTCTATTTTCTAAGTACTCATGAACGTTGTAGCAGTCTTACTGCAATGTCTAACTCCTTAGACAATCTACAACCGATTCATGACAGCCTTCGTTCACACTTACTCCCTAACAGTATGATCGACTGTGGAAATTTAAATAATCTAATTACTTAGGAAGTTAAACATGCAAATATAGAAACACAATAATAAACAATTGACAAAGGCAGTAACAATACTCATTTATAATCTCCATTATAAAATCACCAAGTCAATTACATTTATATCGTTACAAGTTTCAAAATCTATCTAATTAATAAAACTAATATCATCCTTCAGTCCAATTCTCCGAGCATGCTGATTGTGCTTAACCAAGAGGTGACCTTCTTTTACTTGATGTCAAATATAGTGGTACTTTCTTTCGATATGCCTGGACTTTCCATGGTCTCGCGGTTCCTTTGTCAAGGCGACCGCTCCTTCGTTATCACAGAAAAGTTCCACCGGTTCCTAAATGCACGGGACAACTCCAAGATCCCCGATGAAGTTCTTCAGCCAAGCCGCTTTCTTAGACACTTCACTCGCTGCAATGTACTCTGATTTGCATGTTGAATCAGCCACCGTTTCTTGCTTGGAACTTTTCCAAGTGACCGCTCCACCGTTCAAAAGAAATACCCAGCCCGACTGGGACCGCCCACTGTCCCTATCTATCTGGAAGCTGGCATCTGTATATCCACTCACTTTCAAGTCATCACTGCTACCGAGGATTAATACCATATTCTTTGTCATTCGTAAATACTTGAGTATGTTCTTAACCGCAATCCATTGTGCCTTTCCAGGATTACCCTGGTATCGACTAACCATGCTCAGTGCAAAGGATACGTCGGGACGAGTACATGTCATATCATACATGATCGACCCTACTGCCGAAGCATAAGGTACCCGACTCATCTCACCTATTTCCTCATCGGTACTCGGACTTTGAGTCTTACTAAGTTTAGCATTACATTAGATTGGTAGCTCTCCCTTTTTGGAATTTTCCGTATTAAATCTTTTTAACACCTTTTACAAATATGTACACTGGCTCAGACCTATTAATTTTCTTTTCCTGTCACACAGTATTCTTATCCCGAGAATATTGGCAGCTTCTCCTAGGTCTTTCATGGCGAAACACTTCCCGAGCCAAGACTTGACATCTTGCAAGGTCGGAATATCATTTCCCATGAGCAGTATGTCATCAACGTACAGCACCAGAAAAGTGACTATACTCCCACTAGCCTTGACATATACACAGGACTCATCTTCACTCCTAGAGAAGCCAAACTCTTGACACTCCCATATTCTGTGACAATGAGGCGACTATCCAAATTATGAAAAACCCTGTTCACCATTCTAAGACTAAGCACATTGACATTAAAGTTCATTTTATTCAAGATTGCTTCAATCGAAAATTGATTCATTTGGAAAAGGTCCACACAAATAACAATGTGGCGGACTTTTTCACAAAACCTTTTGCTAAAGCTCGATTCAATGTGCTGGTCGAAATGCTCAAAATGATATGTTTCACTGACTGTTAAATCAGTTCTGTAAATATTTTACTCTATTTTTGTTTAGTTAAATTTGTTCATGGTTTTTACTTCCGCAATTCTCTTTCATGCACAAATTTAGGGGGAGAAGAAAAACAAAACAAAAATCAGAAAACTTAAAATATTACAAAAATATTTTACTTCCTTTATGTCTTTATTTTAAGAAAATTTAAAAAAATTCAAAAATATTACCTATCGACGACGCACTAAGTAAATACCACTCATTGCTGAGGTAATTTTTAAGTGTTTGTGATCCTCATTGGTACAACTCAATGAGTGTGAAGCACTGACAACTCTTCTTGACCTAATCTAAGGTTTTTCTTGTGTAACACCAACTTCTAGACACTTTGAGAGAAACCACTCAGAGTCGAGAGTTAAAAAGTCTGTGTCGATGGTTAGATTGCATACCGTAATCTATCACTCGCACCAATCCACTCTTAACCACCTCTATCTTTCTATTGCAAGAAATAGACGACTCATCACTTTAAACCAAGTGGTGATGATATCTCGACACTCTATGCTAGTGATCTCTGCTACAACACCAGTAGTAGATGTGAGGCATCGACAACCATTCTTACCTACAAAGCTTCTAAATTCAAGAGTTGGATGATTCAGTGTAATAAACCATGCACTGATGACAATTCGAAAGTCTAGCCGATGGGTATGTCTAGTAACCAAGACATATTACACGCTCATACCACTCTTGACCCTGATCTTCTTCTAATACAGATGTTTGTGACTCAATGTGATATTACATCGCTTTGATGAAACATCAAAACTCTGGGTCAGTGATGAAAGGTTTTAAGCAAACAATGAACTAAAAATCCTAAGTTCACATGCAACCTAATTGAGGATCTATGTTTTTCTATCTTATGAACATATAACAAAACCCTAAGGCCAACAATAATTTCTAAAGATTAAAATCAAGAAAACCAACCATTGATTCTTGATCCAGAAGCTAGCAGCAAAAGTTTCCTTCCTCAAATGGAGTCACACCCAAGCAATGGAGGAGAGAAGACAACAGAGTTCCAGAGAGACAGAGAGATCGCGCAGGAATAAGGGTGGCCAAGAGGTTCCTTTTATAGCCTCCAAGGGTTACAATCAAAACCCTAGAGGAGCCTCCTTAATGGACAAGTCTGTTGACCATTTGGACCAAGGCTTCTAAACCCAAATTAGGGTTTCGCCAATATGGAGGTGACCTCCATATTGTAGCCAGTTATTCAACTATTGAATAAATACAAACCAGTCCCTGCACTTTTAATAAATTAATTTAATCACCAAATTAAATCCAATTAATTCCAGATTAATTTCTAATTAATTATTATAGTTTCTAATTAATATATTAACACTTAAATATATTAATAAACTATTTATTTTATTTCTATTGATTTATTAAACAATTAATAAATCAACTTTTCTCTCTACTTAACTCTACACCAATCCTCCAGCTATGAGGGCAACCCAAATGGACTTTGCTTTAATTAATAAGATAAATACAATTTATAAGTCATGGCTTAGAAACCTAATCCAACAGTCTCCCACTTGGATAAGTCTATGACTTTTATTGTCAATTTATCTTCTGATTAATAAATCTCAGTTTCTCAGATACTGTTACTGAACTCCGACCCAGTCAGTTCTGTCCAAAGATAAGTGATCATATGATCCTCTATCCAACAAGATATTTTTCAGACTCAAGACATGGATTAAGATCAATCTTGGTCCGATACTATGTTTCTCGATTTCCGATTTTGCTTATGACTCTAAGACTACTTATTGAATACATCAATTTTAGTCCTGGTTGGCCAACCCTTTTAGTCAACTTCAAAGTCATCGAGAGGCCTACAAATATATGTTTCCCGTCAGGTCAAGGGATGAATAAGTTTCGACTTATACGATTATATCCTTTACCAGTCAAATCACTCACAACAATACGTTTCATAAGATATTATCGTCTCAACATTGCTTGTGATATGATCCACGAAGCAATCTGTTGAGCAGGGGTTTATCCAATACTCAATCTCTATTTCTAAGTACTCATGAACGTTGCAGCAGTCTTACGGCAATGTCTAACTCCTTAGACAATTTACAAACCGATTCATGACAGTCTTCGTTCATACTTACTCCCTAACAGTATGATCGACTGTGGAACTTTGAAGAGTCAAATTACTCAGGAAGTTAAACATGCAAAAATAAAACACAACAATAAACAATTGACAAAGGTAGTAAACAATACCCATTAATAAATCTCTATTATTAAATCACCAAGCCAATTACATTTATAGTGTTACAAGTTTCAAAACCTATCTAAAACTAATATCATCCCTCAGTCCAGTGCTCCGAGCATGCTGATTGTGCTTGATCCTACTCAGAGCCTTAATCAAAGGATCTGCAGAATTATCTTATGATGATACCCTCTTAACATGGAGGTGACCTTCTTCTACCTAATGTCGAATGTAGTGGTACTTTCTGTCGATGTGCCTGGACTTTCTGTGATCTTGCGGTTCCTTTGTCAAAGCGACCGCTCCTTCATTATCGCAGAATAGTTCCATGGGCTCCTGAATACTCGGGACAACTCCAAGGTCACCGATGAAGTTCTTCAGCCAAGCTGCTTCCTTAGACGCTTCACTCGCTGCTATGTACTCTGATTCGCACGTTGAATCAGCCACCGTCTCTTGCTTGGAACTTTTCCAAGTGACCGCTCCACCATTTAAGAGAAACACCCAGCTCGACTGACACCGATCATTGTCTCTATGTGGCTGGAAGCTCGCATCTGTGTATCCACTCACTTTCAAGTCATCACTGCCACCAGGGACTAACACCATGTTCTTCGTCCTTCGCAGATACTTAAGTATGTTGTTTAAAGCTATCTAATGCGCTTTACCAGGATTTCCCTAGTACCGACTAACCACGCTCAGTGCGAAAGATACGTCGGGACGAGTACATGTCATAGCATACATGATCGACCCTACAGCTGAAGCATAAGGTACTCGACTCATCTCAGCTATTTCTTCATTGGTACTCGGACTTTGAGTCTTACTCAATTTCGCATTACTTTGGATGGCTAACTCTTCCTTCTTGGAATTTTCCATACTAAACCTCTTTAGTACCTTTTCCAAGTATGTACATAACTAAGACCTATAAGTATTTTCTTTCTATATCTTAATATTCTTATCCCTAGAATATAGGCAGCTTCTCCAAGGTCTTTCATGGCGAAACACTTCTCGAGCCAAGACTTGACATCTTGCAAGGTCGAAACGTCGTTTCCCATGAGCAGTATGTCATCAACATACAGCACCAGAAAAGTGACTATACTCCCACTAGCCTTGACATATACGCAGGACTCATCTTCACTCCTAGAGAAACCAAACTCTTTGACTTTCTCATGGAAACAAAGATTCCAACTGCGAGAAGCTTGTTTCAATCCGTAGATTGATTTCTCAAGCTTACACACCTTGTTAGGATGCTTTGTGTCTATAAAACCCTCTGGCTGATTCATGTAAACATCCTTAGTCAACTTCCCGTTAAGGAAAGCGGTTTTGACATCCATCTACCAAATTTCATAGTCATGAAACGTAGTTATGGCAAGCATTATCCTAATCGACTTAATCTTGGCTACTGGTGAGAAGGTTTCATCATAATCAACCCCGGGGGTTTGAGTGAATCCCTTCACGACCAGCCGAGCTTTAAAGGTGTCTACATTTCCATCCACGTCGGTCTTCTTCTTGAAGATCCATTTGCACCCGACTGTCTTCGACCCGACACATTGTCAACCAAGTTCCAATCTTGATTGTCATACATAGACTTGATCTCGCTGTCCATTGCCTCTTTCTACTTGGCAGACTCGGGGCCTGCCACCGCTTCATGATAGTTAGCTGGCTCATCCAAATTTGTGAATGTACGACCACTGACAAACGTGTCACCATCCATGGTTATATAGAAACCAGAAAACTCGTGTGGCATGGTAACTCTACCCGAACGCCTAAGAGGTAATGAAATGTGTTGGAAAATATTTTTGTATGTGACCATCACTGAAATAAGACGAACTGTTTTAAAATGATCTAACAAATATTATCAGTTATTTCAGGTTGAATCAATGCGTAATCAAACGGCATACACAAAAACACGTGAATGACTAAAACGCATAGACATAAATTCACAACTCGACGAGTCTCAAACCGAATGAAGATATTAATCTCAAGACTCAAGACATGCACTCAAACCGCTTGCAAACCCGAACAAGAACAAATCCATGCAAGATACCCACGAATGGTATATATATATATATATATATATATATATATATATATATATATATATATATATATATATATATATATATATATATATATATATATATATATGTATGTATGTATATATATGTATGTATATTGTATATATATATATATATATATATATATATATATATATATATATAAGTGTATATTGTATATATATATATATATATATATATATATATATATATATATATATATATATATATATATATATATATATATATATATATATATATATATATATATATATATATAAACATGGAATGTGCATGTATATGATGAAGAAAAGAAGTTGCATGTGATATAGAAAGCAAGAAAGAAGAAATGAAAAGAACTCAATCCACTAGCTAATGCATCTTGCATGTGGATGTATATATGAAAAGAAATAAACAAAGAAAAAGAACCCAACATTTTCATTGCTCCAACTATTACTCCACCAAGCTTATTACTTTCTCAATTAACAATCACAAGTTGGAAGATTATGTTTGATTCTTTCTTACATATATACGTTAGTTAGCATGTAAGTGAAATAGAGTTTTTTAAGTGCATGTGAGTGTTTTGTGTTTGTTTGTAATATCTCTCCATACACCAAGAACCACTTCAACCAAGAACAACTCTTGCAAACGTCAACCTTCAAGAACAACTAAAACAACCTCAAAATACTCTCCAAACATCCTCCAAACACCCTCCAAAAACCATCCAAAAACCTCCTCCAAAAAACCATTTCAAATCACCTCAACAATCACCACCTTGCTGATTTTCGACATCAGTTTTTATCAGGTCAAAAACGAATTTACTGGCCACAACTCAAAAGAGAGATTGAGAGAGATTTTTTACTACAAATTCTTTAGGACCTTACCTACATCCAGGAAGTTTCCTCGAATTTTTTGACCACCGGAAACACCAGAGAGGCGCGAGAGAGAATCGGCTATCCATGCTGTTTTTTCTTGATCTTTGCATGCAAACTACGTGAACACGACCCGTGTCGATCAAAGCATAACAAACACGAACCGTGCTCATAATCAAAACCCGGAATTCCTTCTAAGCCTCGAACACTTCCCGTGTTGAAACCAAGCAAAAGCTACAAGCCCCGTGCTCATTTCCGTTCCGAAAATACCCCTCTCAAAATACCAACTTACCCCGTGTTACTTACCCTTTCCTATACACAAACATATGTTTACCCAGAAATACCTTAAAACAATTACATACAAACCCGTGTAATTTGTAATACTATATAAACAACTGTGTGACAAAACTTTGAATAAATATTTTGTTACATAATCAAGTACCGGATCGAATATTGAACAAATAGAGACACAGTCTTTTAGGATCCCGTCCAACCCCAAACCTGTTAGTCATTTATTTGACTAACAACTTGACAAAGCAGTCGTTCCACAGTCCCGTTCTAACTTCACCTACTAACTTACTATATACGTATTTATATATTTTATTACTGCTTTCAGTCATTTATCGCTTTCTCGTACTTATTTATTTATAGCTTTCTCGTATTTATTTATTTATAGCTTTCTCGTATTTATTTCATTTATAGCTTTCAGTCATTTATATCTTTCCAGTATTTATTTATTTCCACACTTATTATTTATTCCGCATCTAACCTTATTAAATATATCTATCTATCACCCAGTAATTGGTAACTGAGCCTTTTATTCGTGGTAATCAGATTGTTATATTTCTAACAAAATGTCTGTCGGTCCAACAGGAACCTCTTCCTCATGTTGGTGGCTAGTTTCTTCTAAGGTTGGTCCATCAGGTGTCTCTTGAATCTCTTCGAGATCAATTGTATTCCCACTGTCCTCTTTGGAAATGAGCTCTCTCTCTCGAAACACTCATCGTCTAGCTACAAAGACCACGTCCTCGCTTGGTCTGTAAGTCCAAGTGGCTGTTTTGGGTATCCGATAAAAAAGCACTTCTCACTTCTTTCTACGATTTTATCTTGAGTCTCTCCTCTTACAAAAGCCTCACAACCCCAGACTTTGATGTGTCCCAATGAGGGAACTTTCCCGGTCCACATCTCATGTGGTGTTTTAGCAACCTTCTTGGTTGGGACAAGGTTAAGGATATGGGCGGCAGTCTCTAAGGCATACCCCTAAAATGGATTGGAAGTGAAGCTCGACTCATCATGGAACGAGCCATGTCCAACAGGGTTCAGTTTCACCTCTCAGCAACACTGTTCAACTGAGGTGTTCTAGGAGGTGACAACTGTGAAACTACTCCACATTCATTTAGATAATCGAGAAACTCGATACTAAGATACTCACCGCCACTGTCGGATCTAAGTATCTTTATCTTTCTGCCTAATTGATTTTCTACTTCATTTTTAAACTCTTTAAACCTTTCAAAGGTGTCTAATTTGTGCTTGATTAAGTAGATATATCTATATATACTAAAATCGTCAGTAAATGTCACATAGAACCGCGTGCCATCTTTTGTGGTTGTTCTGAAGGGACCACACACATTGACAACGCCTAGTAATATCACATATTTTAGTCGTTTTTGAGCCCTATTCTTAGTGAAATTATATCGTATACATCATAGTATTCTCACTTTTCGTGCTAGCACTTGCTTGGAAAGAAATAATGAAAACAGGGACTAAAAGCGTGTAATTTGGAAGAAGTTTGAAGATCAAGGCAAAATCAGGAAAAGACGTACGCACACCGCAGAAATCATAAAGGCGCGACGCGGTGATGAGGCGGTGGAAAACATTCAAATGCCGAAGAAACGGGGATAAACCCCTACGCGCGACGCGGGATCCATTAATGCACGGCACGGTCTCGAGATTTTCGAAACTATAAATAGAGGCTTTTTCATCGAGAAAACTAGCGGACCTGGTGTAAAATCGACCCCAAGGCTCTTTGACTTCGAAATTTAGCTTCAAGAACCGTCATTAGGTATTTTTATGTTTTTATCTTTAATTTTCATTTAGTTTAATAGTTAGAAATCATTGGCTAGTATCTTTGGGAGTGACAATCATTGATATTTAGTTCTAGTTTCTGTTTTTGGACCTTTTGGTTACTGTTTTGTATCATTGGATCTGAGTTTGAGTTTATGAATCATTTGGTTACAAGTAATTGCTCCTTTTCGGTGTTTTAAGCTTGTGAATGAACTTTTTGGATGTTTGGATTGTGTTTGATGTTTGATTTGCCTTTGTTTGCTTCTGATTTGGAGATGTACTTCTGAATTCAGTAAGTGACAAGGTTTTGTTGGTAGTTTTAGTTTAGTTTATGCTTTTTGGGATTAGTAGTCAAAAGTTAGGAACTAGTTCCTCTGACTGTAGCGTGACACTGCAGTTGGTAATATGTCACCAGTCTCGACCACGTAACTCCTGTGGATCGACCCTGACTTCCACTGTGCTAAGTGAGAGTGAGGTTTATTTACTTATTTTTGACTGCATGACGACCGCTGCGATGTCAAATTTTGGCGCCATTGCCGGGGAGTTGTGAGCTTGAGAGTAAGTGATCCGTAGGACTTAGTTTCTGATTTTTGATGTTTGATTCTAGTTTTTTGGTTTTTCGTATGTGTACGTCTTCATAATGGACGATTACCTGTACCCGGATCAATATTATGAGTATTATAAAAATCCGGCCGACACCTATTACGAGGGTGATTGCTACAATGGATCATTCGATGACAATGGATGGCGGACCGAGGAGTCATCTCAACCTGAAAATCCTGTAATTTGGGCCCGACTTTGGGTACTCATGTATAACACCCACCAAGTGCAGAAGGACTAGGCTGATGCTCTTGTAAGATTGCAAGCTTCTTTAGAGCAGTTAGAAGAAAGTTGGAAATGTTCATCACCCTCGCCAGAACCTGAGGTGAGTAATTTTTCTACCAATGATATGGTTTGTGAACCTGCATCATCTGAATATGTGATGGAAGGGCATACACCTTGGGAAAGTCAAGAGACCACTGAGATGGTTGAAACGGTTGTTGAGGAAGAGGTTGTAGGTGACAATGCTACCTCTGACTCAGCAACCTTTGAAGTTTTTGAAAGTATTAGTAATGTTGATCTGGTGTTGGGTGAATCTATACCATCACCAGACAATTTGGTTGATGAGGATGTTGTGGAGGGGGTTGCAAGTGACAGTACAGATCTCAGCCCAACGATTCCTGAAATTTTTGAGATTGCCAATGTTCTTGGGGAAGGGGGTGTAGATGACAATATTACCCCCGACCCTGTAATTTTTGAAAATTTTGAAAGTTTTGAAAATAAGGATTTGGTGATGGGTGACCTTATACCACCACTAGATCCAACTAGTCGATCACTCTTGGTCCCGACCCACTTGTTGGACGATGATCAAGAAATTGATGCTGACGAATTGGTCTTTCAAAATAATAAAAACGGTTTTATCACCACTCATGATCCGTTCATGAATGAAAAATTAGATGTAATCAATACCATCGATGAGGACATATGGAAGCATCCTGACATGTTGCCTTCCGATCCTATTCGATTGAAAAACTTTTATTGGTACTGCAAGCCAAAATTGCAAATTGAAGATAGCACGTGGGACACTGGCAAAATGAGATCTGCAAAACAACTACTAGGAGTAGCACTAGGCGCGCTTCATGTCAAGCCAGTGATTTTGAAGAGATATAGAAGGAAGGATCGAGCTTGGAGGTTCAAAGCTATCTCCAAGCATTCACGGGAGTTAATCAGAAAACGGCAATCTGGCAGCAGCAGAAGGACCAGCAAGCCATTTGATCCAGGAAAGCTGAAGGAACATTGGGACAACGAAGGGACGGTGGTGACTGAAAATCAGCAAAGGAAGAAGGCATACGATCCACCGTAGCTGTAGTAGGAATAGTACGTCTGGCTGAAGACGTTAAACTTAGCGCTTGTTGGGAGGCAACCCATCTTTTCATAGGTTAGGTACTGTATTCTTAGGGGTAATTAGGAAATTATATCATCGTCATCTGCATGTATTATTGGTCCAAGGCAAGTGTGGGGTTGAATTGAAGAAAAAGTGAATTTTTGATGACCCCGCGTCGCGGTCAGGAGTTTTGCACGCCGCGGGATCGTAAACCAACCCGATGCGCAGGGGTTGATTTGGGAACACGCGCGTCGCGGTTCGCTCATATCCGCGCCGCGGGAATTGATCGGTTGGATTCCTTCGATATTAAGGTAAGCCGCGACACTATTCACACACACCATGCCTCGGAGCTCTGATCATCGAAAATTTCTCGTGTTTTTCTTGCTCATTTCATTCATACTACCAAGGTACGTCATTCTAACTAGCTTTTACTTGTTAAAACTAGTGATTAGGCAGTTGATTTGGTTGATTTCTCCAAAAACTTTAAAAATTAGAAATCGCCAATGCCGACTCGTAGGGTGTTTATTTTGCCAAATAATGACCCTAGATGAGTTAGCCGGCACTTAGGCTACCTTGTAGTGTATTTGGATTGAGTTTAAACAGGTTAGATCGTGATTTTGGACTTGGAATTTGAAACAGCCGCTCGCCGCGTCGCGCCCTGGTTCTTGGGCCGCGCCGCGGTGCGTTGGAGAAGAAAAGGGACTAAATTTGCAAACTTTTTTGTGGCTATTTTCTTTTGTGCAGATGTCGTTCAGATTAGACCATCCATTTCTTCAGTTCCTCGCTGAGCTGGACAGTTCAGTGGAGTATATTTCACGGAGGGATGCCCTTATTGGTCGCCGGGTTCTAGAGGCGACAATCATAGATCGGGACATTTTGCGAGATGCTGGGCTCTGGGCTGAGATCGAGCCATTTTTGCACCGTACATGGGTTGATGGAGAGGCCAGGTTCACATGCCGAGGCTGGGACAGGCTCATGGCCACCCAGGACGACACTTTATATATACAGAGCTTCTACTGGAGTTTCTTGCCACAGTTCGCTATGCACCGGGTTCTCAGGAGGCCCGATCCAGGCTCATCCGATTTAGATTGGGAGGGGTGCACAGGGAGTGCAACCTCCGGGATTTCAGGAGGCGCACCGGTATCTACACGGAGGCAGACCTCCAGCACCGACACTACACGCAGTTCATGGGTGCGTGTATTCAGGGGCAGCCCGAATGCATAGGTTTGGGCACCATTGTCCAACGTATTTTACGAGGCGGTGACATCCAGGGAGAGCCATCTCCGTGATCCACTTCACCGACTCATGCACCGGATCGTCTCCACCTCCATCATGCACAGGGAGGGGGGCGAGAAGGTGTCCGGTGAGGACATGACGTATCTTTGGGTGCTCCTTGACCCCTCCAGGTTCCTTCACCTCCCGCTCGCCCTAGCCGTCTCCCTGTCCACCCGTGCGACGGGTGCATCTGCCAGAAGTCGTCTGGGCCATGGGTATTTCATCACCCGCTTGGCCCGTTCATACCGGATTCTTACTGCTCCGGTTGTGGCATCTTTGACCGCTTTACCTCCAGCTCGCACTACAGCGCGAGCCCTGGAGAAGATGGGGCTTATTGAGCAGCAGCGCCCGGGCCAGTTTGTGAGGGTGGCGACTGAGGCACCCCAGGACCCCCTACCAGCTTACGCTCAGCCAGGTAGGAGACGCCGGAGGCCAGCAGCTCCAGCAGATCCAGCACCACAGCCACAGCAGGAGGAGGTGACAGAGATGAGGCGACTGCAGGATTGAGTCGCCAGGATGGAGGAGCAGTTGGAGTGGATCGGAGGGGTACTTTTGGAGGTAGCCACACAGCAGGGACACCGCCCCCGACCATTCCCAGCCCGAGCCCACGATCATGAGGCTGGTTCTTCTAGGCCACCAGGTGGCGATTGATGTATTTTTCCTAATTTTCTTTTGAGTATCTGTACTGTACTTATGAAATTACTATCTTTGTGTTTGTTTATATTTTATTTGTTTATTCTATTTGCATTTGATGTTTTTGGTTGAGTCCTGCATGTGTTACCAAAAATTGGAGGAGTTGTTCCAGGCAAGAGTGGGGTCACCGTGCCCCCTCCACTTGCTTTGACTACCGGCGTGTTCACTGTTGCGCTACAACACCAGAACGCGAAATCGAGGACCTTTTTGTTCGTATTTGTACCTGTGATACCGAGTACCAACCAAGCGACCTACCGTTCAAAGGGGTAACTCTTTCTCCCTTGTTCTAAATAATTTTTGTACAACGGGGATGTTGTACGATTTTAAGTGTGGGGTGTGGACGGTCGAAAGAGTAGTTTTTTGAAATTTTGCAGAAATGACCGATTTTCAAAATTTTAGCAACTTTTTCAAAAATTTTACTAGATTATAATTTTGAAACGGATAGTTTGTCATTGTTTATAGCATTAGTATTTTTCGAGAAATACTATGTTGTTGTGATCATGCTATTAGTTGAGTCAAATAAGTTGAGTTTTAGGAGTTAGAAGATTGGAATGTTTTAGGATTGGAATTTAGGAAGGAATTATCAATCAGTGACCTTTGTTGTTCGAGCCGGTAGGTCTAAAATGGGTGGGGCTTATGCACCTTGCAACCTAAGATCGTCTGGTCTGGGATGGTATTTCTGAAAGCTCGTTACACGGACAACATCGAAAGTCATTGATAGTTCTTTTATGGCCTTTAGAATCTGAATGAGTATGTACACTTCATTGTGGACAGAAAATTTGTAATCAAGGGTTCTCTAGAAAGCTATGAATTCCAAAGAGCATTCTGATTATGTTATCTCGAACTATTCCACTCTAACTCATAAAGCAATAAGCTTTGAAACTGAACACAGTCAAAAATTGTTTGAGTCTTAGTTAAAATCTATTAAAAACTCTCTTGCTTGGGGACAAGCAAGGCACAAGTGTGGGGTGTTTGACAACGCCTAGTAATATCACATATTTTAGTCGTTGTTGAGCCCTATTCTTAGTGAAATTATATCATATACATCATGGTTTCTCACTTTTCGTGCCAGCACTTGTTTGGAAAGAAATAATGAAAATAGGGACTAAAAGCGTGCAATTTGGAAGAAGTTTGAAGATCAAGGAAAAATCAGGAAAAGACGTACGCGCGTCGCGGAAATCATAAAGGCGCGACGCGGCGATGAGGCGGTGGAAAACATTCAAATGCCGAAGAAACGGGGATAAACTCCTACGCGCGACGCGGGATCCATTAATGCACGGCACGGTCTCGAGATTTTTGAAACTATAAATAGAGGCTTTTTCATCGAGAAAACTAGCGGACCTGGTGTAAAATCGACCCCAAGGCTCTTTGACTCCGAGATTTAGCTTCAAGAATCGTCATTTGGTATTTTTATGTTTTTATCTTTAATTTTCATTTAGTTTAATAGTTAGAAATCATTGGCTAGTATCTTTGGGAGTGACAACCATTGATATTTAGTTCTAATTTCTGTTTTTGGACCTTTTGGTTACTGTTTTGTATCATTGGATCTGAGTTTGAGTTTATGAATCATTTGGTTACAAGTAATTGCTCCTTTTCAGTGTTTTAAGCTTGTGAATGAATTGTTTGGATGTTTGGATTGTGTTTGATGTTTGATTTGCCTTTGTTTGCTTCTAATTTAGAGATGTACTTCTGAATTCAGTAAGTGACACGGTTTTGTTGGTAGTTTTAGTTTAGTTTATGCTTTTTGGGATTAGTAGTCAAAAGTTAGGAACTAGGTCCTCTGACTGTAGCGTGACACTGCAGTTGGTAATCTGTCATCTGTCTCGACCACGTAACTCCTGTGGATCGACCTTGACTTCCACTGTGCTAAGTGAGAGTGAGGTTTATTTTCTGATTTTTGACCGCATGACGACCGCTGCGATGTCACACATCTGTGTGTATGATATCCAACTAACCTTCACCTCTTTCAAAGGACCCTTTGAATGGTGATTTTGTCATCTTGCCAAATAAACAAGACTCGCATACATCATCCGATTTAAGGTCGAATGATTCCAACACTCCATCCTTTTGGAGTTGGGCGATGCGTTTCTTATTAATATGGCCAAGGCGACAGTGCCACAAACACTTTTTTCTACACCACTTGCAGAATCAATATGTAACACATCATTACCAAAATTGTCAACACACATAATAGTTTCATACACTGCATCACAAGGAAAAGCATTAAAGATAAACACATCATTTTTAAAAACTAAAATTGAACCATTCAATTTACCAAAAGTGTAATAATAACCTTGTCTGAAGAATGCATGAAAAGAAATTATGTTTCTAGCCATATCTGGCGAATAGCAACAATTATGTAATTCTAAACTAACATCACTATTAAGCACTAGTCTATAGACACCGATCTTGGTAACAGGCGACGTTCGCCTATTGCCCATGAGCAGGTTCAATCTACCGTGCTCCAGCTCCCTACTTTCCTCTAGGCCATGCAAATCAGAACAGATATGAAAACCACATCTGGTGTCAAGGACCCATGAACATGAAGAAGATCAGTTATTAAATATAGTGTAAGTACCTGCTTGTGATGGCTTCACTTTGCCATCCTTGATATCTTGCAAGTACCTGGAGCAGCTCCTCTTCTAGTGACCCTTCTCTTTGCAATAGAAACAGTCGGCTTCCTTGGGATTTGTGGCATGCAGAATGTCGGAAGACTTGGCTCTCGGGGCACTGCTAGATGACCCTACTTGAATCTTTTCCCTTCAATTTTTCTTCGGAGGGCCCTTCCTTTTCTTTCCCTTGCCAGAGCTAATAGCTAGGACGGGCTGATTCACAAAGGGTACACTTTTACCCTTCAGCCCGTTTTCTGCAGTACGAAGCATGCGATGCAACTCAGGCATAGTAGCCTGAGTGTTGTTCAAATGATATGGCAGTGTGAAATGGTCATAAGAACTCGATAAGGAGTTAAGCACTATGTCAACGGCGAACTCCTCATGCACAGGCATTCCAAGCTTCCTCAGCCTATCCACGTAGCCTTGCATTCTTTGCACGTGAGTGCAGATGGACTCTCCGTCCCTAGGCTTGGCATTTGTGAAAGCTTTGACCACTTCGCACGTCTCGATGCTCTCTTGCTTGAGGAACTTTTCCGCAAGCTCTTTGTGCATCTCGTAGGGCCAGTAGTCCTCATATATTCTTTGCAGTTCAGGGTTCATGGTAGCGATCATGATGCAGGCCACTTTGGTTGCATCATCCGAGTGTTTTTGGTACGAGGCAATTTCCTCGGGAGTAGCTGTATTGGGGTCAACTTAAACTAGCTCAATGTCGAGAACATACTCTTTGTTCTCAAACCTCAAAGCCATCTTGATGTTTCTTATCCAGTCATTGTAGTTAGTGCCATCCAATTGCGCTTTGGAACACAAAGACAGGATTGAAGTGACATTACTGGAGTTTGAGTGGGAACAGTTTGGTCAACAAAATACATCTATAAAAGAAGGTAGTTTTAATTAGATACATATATATAATCCTTATATTAACCCAAATATAATAATAAGGCTAGGACCCAACTATAACAATTCAAAATATAGAAGAGGGATGCCGTAATCTTATTGTAAATTTTATAAAGGTAGGCGAATGACTATTCAGCCAATTCCACCGCGGAAGCATAATCATATTATAATGGAATTCCTAGCTTCTTTTCATATTTATTGAACTGTTCAATAGCATGTTTTAATCTCAGGAATGCCCCACTGTTTGTGACTGGGATACCGAGGACCACAAACCGGGTGTGAATAACCATGCAAATTAATTTGGTACTCTCGACGTCAATTACCATCTCAAATTGACGTGCCAGTTAACCACACACGCTCCATCAACAATGGTAAGATCGAGAAACCCATTGCAACTCTTTATGAACCCCTATTAGTGTGCCGGTTAACCACACACGCTCCACCAATGTTTCATAAAGTCCAATGTGCAATTCCCTGGATTAGCATCAATACACATTTTTAACCTAAAGTAATTAGATAGAGATTTTGTTAATGGTTCTAGTACTTTCAATTGTAGCATTATACTTTTAAGAGGCTTAAGCTGTTCTATCAAACCCGTTCGGCTAACGACACTTGACTGACCAGGAGAGCGGTGGATGAGAGTGGACACCCATTAGACTACCATTTTATAGGCAGTCGCCTTATACCCTCTTTATAGGACACTTTTGTGAATGAGGCCTACTAACGGTAAGACTAACCAATTTATCTTATACAAATAATATTAACTTTTAATCATACTATGTATAAGATGTATTTTAAACTTTTAAAATATTTTAGATTTAATTTATAATCTTTTTCGCAAATTACTCTTTAATTTCGAAAAATAATATTAAATCTTTAAGTGATTTAATTTGTCTTTTAATTAACAATTAATTAAATTAATTAAATCAAAGATAGGCATCACAAAATTAATCAAATTAATTTCCTATCTTTATCCCTAATTCTCGAAAATTACAAGCAATGGATAAAGGTTTCCAGTTATTTAATTAATCAACAATTACAAAAAATAACAACCTACTTTCCATGGCAAGCAGAAATCGCAAAAAAGGGAAGGAGGCTAGGGTTATCTAAACCCTAGCCACCAAGTTCGATCAAGGCCATATGGAGGGTCAAAATTTCGTAAATTACCCTTCATCATGCAAAGCAGTTATAGCAATTCACAAGAAAAACAAGCAGGCTCTGATACCACTAAAAGGTTTTAAGCAAACAATGAACTAGAAATCCTAAGTTCACATGCAACCTAATTGAGGATCTATGTTTTTCTATCTTATGAACATATAACAAAACCCTAAGGCCAACAATAATTTCTAAAGATTAAAATCAAGAAAACCAACCTTTGATTCTTGACCCAGAAGCTAGCTGCAAAAGATTCATGCCTCAAATGGAGTCACACCCAAGCAATGGAGGAGAGAAAACAACAGAGTTCCAGAGAGACAGAGAGATGGTGCAGGAATAAGGGTGGCCAAGAGGTTCCTTTTATAACCTCCAAGGGTTACAGTCAAAACCCTAGAAGAGCCTCCTTAATAGACAAGTCTGTTGACCATTTGGACCAAGGCTTCTAAACCCTAATTAGGGTTTCGCCAATATGGAGGTGGCCTCCATATTGTTGCCAACTTTGGCCCCTCCCACTGGCTAGCCAGTTATTCAACTATTGAATAAATACAAACCAGTCCCTGTACTTTTAATTAATTAACTTAATCACCAAATTAAATCCAATTAATTCCAGATTAATTTCTAATTAATTATTATAGTTTCTAATTAATGTATTAACACTCAAATATATTAATAAACTATTTATTTTATTTGTATTGATTTATTGAACAATTAATAAATCAACATTTCTCTTTACTTAACTCTACACCAATCCTGCAGCTATGAGGGCAACCCAAATGGACTTTGCTTCAATTAATAAAATAAATACAATTTATAAGTCATGGCTTAGACACCATATCCAACAAGTGATCGTTTTTGTTTACTATAATAGCTGTGAGACCCCAACAACTTCACCATATCAAATTTGGCACTAGGATGGTACACTCTGCAGAGTTTGGATACCATTGAACGTCTCGCCAAGAGCCAAGTCAACTTGTTGACTTGTCAAATGCATTGAGATCTCTAATCAAGGATATGCAGGGGCAAAAATCAAAATGACCACGAGTAGTTCACCGATACTCAAACAATCGCAGTGCGTTCCCTCGGGTTCACACAGATACTGCGAGAAGTCTCATTCTGAGCCAAGGATGAATCCTTGAACAACTGTGGGGAGAGTTTATAACTCCGTGACCTACAGGATTTGCGGTCATTGTTTGTATCGAGAAGCGTCAGCAAGAAGTGAAGTTTGAAAGTTTCGATACGAACATGTTGCTCCCGAAGAAGGCAAAACTTAATTCCATGTAATAATCTGCTTGAATTCCTCCTCAGTCAGTTCGTTCCTACATTCGCTTCTTCATGAAATCTAGAGTGAAGATGATGAATCATACTCCATGCTCAAGTCAAAGTCAAATCAGAAGCTGGATGTGCTGATTCAAGATCTACGCTGAAGACCGGCTAGCCCAAATGAATTTACAATGTCAAACCTGAAGATAGTCCGATATCGAAGATGAAGTTGTCGCTGCAATGTGCTGAAAGCTATCAACATCTATACCGTCACCTGCTAAGGGGGAGATTGTCATGCAAAAGGGAAGATTGTAGAAATGTTGCTGCAGTGCTCAACCGAAGTCAAGTCCAAGAGAAGTCTAAAGATTAAATGAAAGCATTAAACCAGGGGGAGATTGTTAGGAATTATTTTAGTGGTTTAATCTTTGCATTTAATAGGGACTAAAATAAAAAATATATATAATTTAGGGGCTGATTTGGTTTTTCAGTTTGGACCGAAAAACAGTGGGCTTCTAGGTGATAATGACTGAAAAACTTGGTTTTTCGGTTGGGCTGTAATGAGTTTTCGGTGGGCTTTTATGGGATGGGCTTAGGGTTTTAGCTATGGTTTTTGTAGAGTATTTAAGGCTCCTTGCGCCGTCATTTTATGGGTTGATTGCCTTGGGAAGTGTGCTAATATAGAGAGAGAATTTGTTGTACTCAAGCAATCAAGATCTTATGTACTAGAGCTTAGAGAAATCAAAAGGTGTGCATTGAAGATTGAAATCTCCTTGTATTCTTGTGTTTGATTGATTACTTGATTGGGATTCCGCACTAATCAAGTTTGAGATTGATACCTTTTGAGGATCTTGGACTTACATGCACAAATACATGTTTAAGATCATTTCCAAAATATCAAAAGATTGTCTACTTATACAAAATTCAATTCAAGCTAGTTTGCAAACAAACTCATTTCAAAATTCATCGTATGAATAGATATAAAAATTAGATTAAAAGGTGTAAGATATAACATCCTACTCATTAACATAAATCGTAATAATCATAATCTAAAAGGTTTACTAGAAACCTTCAAGATAAGTCTTCAATTCATCACAAAACAACCAATTGCATTGTATTTCCCTTTTGAATGTCAAAAGGATGTTGTAATATTCATTCAAATGCAAATAATACTTGTTTTAAACTCCTTAGTAAGAGTTCTTTATCAAACAAATCCAAATCCACTATTAAAAGCCTTTAAGTTCAAATCAAGTATGATCTCATTTGTTTAGTTACATAAAAGCCATTGATTGATTGATTCCAAGCTTAAGCTCCGATCCATCAATTTCGTGGTTCAAGATCACTTCGATAAAGTTCGATGTTTTCATTTGGAGAGCTCAACTTGGGTAGATCCCCTTAGAGGATGCGTTATGTTAGGGGCTGCATAGTATCTCTAGCTATTGACCCTCTTGCAGATTGAGTCCTGAAACGACTGACCATATTTTTGTGACCTGTCCGTATAAAACAATTCTCTTGATATCCATTATATACGGGTCCCTATGGTGTATATGGAAGGCGAGAAACGATAAGTTGTTCAAGAAGATCTATATTGCCTTCCTAGAGTTGCAGATAACATAATCGCTCTGGTGTAGTTATCGTTCAAACATAGGAGCACTATGGGCATTTGTAATTGGTTTGATTGGTCTTGTGACCCGTTTTTATGCTGTGTTAGCGGATAGTTCGAGTTTGTTTCTGCGCTTTATAGCCTCTTGCTAGATTGCAGTGGTGGTTTCATTATAGTGCACAGGGCCGGGCACCTGCTAAAATTCATGTACGTAGAGGAATTTTTTTAATTTTCTAATAGGGTGCAACAGTGCGAAAAAAAATGTGCCACCGCTTAAATAAAAAATTGCCACCAACCTACAAAGTCTAATTGGGCTAATTATAATTAATGGAAAATTTCTGGCCGATCACGACAAATCCAATTGCTGGACATTTTGGCTAATTAAAATTACATTTGGGCTAATTAAAAATGGGCCTTTGAGCTAATTAAAATTAATGGACAATTGCTATTTGCTGGCCGATCACGACAAATCCACTTGCTAGACATTTGGGCTAATTAAAATTACATTTGAGCTAATTAAAAATGGGCATTTGAGCTAATTAAAATTAATGGACAATTGCTCACGACAATTATATGCTGGTGCAAGAAACCGTAAAACCTCTAAGACTAACGAATATCATTTTAAAGTTGAAATTTTCAACACAGTGGTGGATATGCAAATTGTAGAATTCGGGGAACGATTTTGTGAAGAAAGCACTCCAATTACTAGAATACATGGGTGCTTTGAGTCTATGTGATTCTTTTGCTAAATTTGACAAGACAAAATTTATTGAAGTTAGCTAAAATGTACAAGAGGGATTTTAGTGATTTGGATATTAGAGATCTTGAAAGACAACTTGATATTTATTATCACTCTTGCATTAGAGATGAGCGATTCACTAGTTTGAAGGGAATTTCCGAACTTTCTCGTTTGATGGTGAAAATGGGGAGACATCAAGCATATCATTTGGTTTATAAGCTACTGAAATTGACTTTAATTTTACCTGTTGCAACCGCAACGGTGAAAAGATATTTTTCCAAGATGAACTCGTGAAGACCGACTTGCGCAATAAAATTGGTGATGAGTTTTTGAACGATGCGTTGGTTTGCAATGTTGAGAAAAAAGCCCTGGTGAAAGTTATGTTTGAAGATGTAACTTTGCGTTTTACAAAAATGTGTATTCGTCGAGGTGAACTTTAGATTGTATTTGCAACAAGCAAATATGTTATATTAATATATAATGCAACGTACTTTTAAATGTTTTTATGTTATTATGTTTGGTCGGAAATATTTTTTTTCTTATTATATTAGCTCGGAAAAAAAATTGAGTGTCACGGCTATTGATAAATCTTACACGCCCCTACTAAATTGTGCTCTGATTTTATCTTATCAAGTTGGCATTTCAAAAAAAAAAAAAAAAAAAAATTATTGTTATGAGTTTTTGGAGTTATTTGACGTGTCTCATAACTTACAACTCTTATCAAAAGCTTATCAATTTAAATAAATAATAAAAATAGATAAAAATAAAAAATGATTGGTCAATAAATACGTTGATGAAACTATTGTCGCGAATTCGCGATAGTGTTAAAACTTTTTTGATTTTTAAGTTGATGTTTAGTTATCACAAAAATTTAACGACAAAGGATGCTCTAAATCCACAATTTGATCGTTAAATATATTTTATTCTCTACATTCTCATACATGGAATCAAACGTTTTTCTCAATTTTCTAACACACAATATAATTAAAATTTTATGTTGTTCGAAAATTCCTTGAGAATTAGTAACCAATCTGATTATACCAACCACACTTGACACGACCAACCGTATTGATCGGTGAATACGTTTTACATGAGAATTAAAACAGTCGTGTTGACAAATCGTTACACATAATTTGACACGTTTGACCAATATTTAAGCACCATAACGTTTCTCTCTGACACAAAACAAAAGCATACAAGTAGCTATAGTGGATCCGATTATCGACCTCAGTGGAGCCTCACAAAATTTTCCACAAGCAACTTCATAGACGAAATGGTACCCGAGATCGCAAGAAAAGAGCCGATGGTGATCAGGAACACATTAAGAGCCAAAACGGGTTTCGATATCTGGTTCCAGAAGATCTTGATATAGAATACCGATGGGAATATGAGTATAATGGCCACACTAACGAGCGAGCCCGTAAGGCCAAGGACATACTGGAAGTATGGCACCGATAGGGCTATGACGAGTATGAGTAGCAACAAGATCGAGCCGATGGTGCCCCTTATCATCATCTTGGTTCGAGATTTCATAGTGTAAAGGAACCGATGTTCAAGTTCAATTGCAATGGGTGCAAATTCGAGTGCGTATTTTGTCATTGGTGTCAAAACCGTAGCCCATAGTGCGATCTTAGTGAACACAATGCCTCGAGGCATGCTGAGAGTAATTTGGGAATTTACTTCTGGTCCAAATAGTTTGGCACCCATGAAGCCTAAAGATGCATATAGCAAGGTTACACATGTGAAGCTGACGATAGATACCTGGAAAAAGGCAGAATTGGAAACACGGTGTTAAAATATGTTGTTACATAATTGGTCATCATTGTCTTGGTTTTTACGGCTACAAACCAAAAATTTAACCCCGTTCAATATGTGCAAAAAGACCAATTTGCCCTTCTAGATGAGACTGAATATACCAACCTTGGTAAACTTGGAGGGGTCTTTCATGGCCCTGTGTATGTCGGGGAAGACAATATGACCACCGTAGCTGAAGATATAAAGGCCTGAGATGTGTGGTATGTGTTAGAAAACGGGTGGGTTTAGAGAAGATCCGGATTGCCCTATGGATCGTGTGATCACTTTCCGAACTGATATTTCCACCCTATGCCCGGGTTACAGGAAATCCAGTCTAGGATAATCCAAAGGGAACACCTACGAATTTAGGCACAAACTCGTAAGCCAAATTGCCAGAATTTTTTGTGTTCGTGAGGAACGATTGGAGAGCTAATGAATTTCGTGTGTCCCTCTTCTGATTAGAAGAGACGTTTATATAACCCACGAATTAGGGTTATGGGATCATGGGCCGACTTAAGATTTCCTTAGGGTTAGGGTTTAATTGATGGTTTCCATAATTAACGATAATCAGTTAATTATACCATATTAACCCTTAAGAATTCGGATTTTCCACTAAGCGGGACCACCGCCAGGGGCTCTGCCCCTTGGACCCCGCTAGGGGCGCTGCCCCTAGGACCCCGCCAAAGGGGCGCTGCCCCTTTGGAATCCCCGAACCCAGGGGCGCTGCCCCCGGACCCCCGACTAGTCGTCGTACCGGCTACTTATTCGATCTTATACATGCGTGCACTCCGCACATTACCCGAACATGTATTAGAGTACAAACTAAGTAGGCCCTTAGCTCACATGTTAGTTCCAATTACATAAAATGACTTGGTCACACTAAAATCACCAACAATCCTCCCCCATTTTAGTGTAACCCTTGAACAACATAATAATTATCCAAACGAACCAAACCAGTACATAAATGAAAATGTCGAAACGATTGAATTTCCACCTTAGTATAATATCCTTACAAATACTCGAGAATCAGGGTGTTCCAAGAATTGAACCCATCAACTCATATGAATACCAGAAGATAAAATACATACTAGTTTATCAAACTTTCTAGCAAAATACAACTTGACACTATTATTAAGCCGTGTGTCCTAATCCTCTCATGATCGTATCAAGGCCAAGTCCCCAACCTCTTGAAATGCGGCTACATTTCACAATCATGTAGGTAACTCCTTTCCATGTATCTGCACATACATTTAATCAAAGGTGTTATTAAGAAGTTTAACTTCAACCTGGTCAACTGCAGAACCGAACACATCCTTTGGGATGAATACTTTATGTGTTCCAATCTATAAGTGTAAGCTTTCCGCATTGAATTCAGCTCCTAAATAAAATAAGAAGGGAATTGGGTGTCTTACCTTTATAGTACTTAGATGGACTTTAATCCCATCCCGATCGCAGACTTGTGCACTAAGTCTCTTGGCAAACTTTTAGTCAAGTGATCCGCCAAATTTTGTGGTGACCTTACAAACTGAACCGATATCACACCACTCATGATTAGTTCTCTAACCATATCGTGTCTAACACCTAAGTGCCTACACTTGTCATTGTACACCTGGGTGTATGCCTTAGCCAAGGCAGCTGCATTATCACAAAGGATAGAAATAGGTGCAATCGGCTTTGGCCACAAAGGAATTTCATAAACCAGATTCCTTAACCATTCTGCTTCTTTACTAGCAGCAAACAATGCAACAAATTCAGATTCCATTGTTGACAAAGTAATGCAAGCTTGCTTCTTGGAAGACCAAGAAATGGCACCTCCCCCAAGCAAAAATACCTAACCAGTTGTTGAGGTATGATCATCTTTGTTCGATATCCAACTTGCATCCGAATGTCCTTCCAAAATTGAAGGATATCCCAAGTAACTCAAGCCATAATCCATGGTTCCCTTGAGATACTTAAACACTCTATTCATTGCTTGCCAGTGTTGAGCACTAGGATTACTAGTATACCTGCTCAATTTTCCCACAGCAAAAGCAATATCAGGCCTGGTACTTGTCATGGCATACATCAAGCTACCAATAGCCTTAGAGTATTCCAATTGTGAAATTGGTTTGCCTTTATTGGCCATTAACTTCACACTTGCATCCATAGGAGTGCTCACGGGAGTACAATCACTAAAATTGAACCTTTTGAGAATTTTCTCAATGTAATGACTTTGAGTCATTACCAGACCTTTTTTCACCCGTTTGATCCTTATACCAAGGATAACATCAGCCTCTCCCAAATCTTTCATGGAAAACTTAGATGACAACAATTTCTTTGTTTCATCTACTTGATTTTGGTCAGTCCCGAAAGTCAACATGTCATCTACATACAAGCAAATGATCACCCCTGTTTTAGTAGCATCATCAAATCTACTATAAACACATTTGTCACCTTGGTTTATTTTAAAACCAGAAGACAAAATAACCTTATCAAACTTTTGATGCCATTGTTTGGGTGCTTGTTTCAACCCATACAATGATTTAACCAGTTTACAAACCATATGCTCTTTACCAGGCATAACAAAACCTTCAGGTTGTTTCATGTAAACCTCCTCATCAAGTTCACCATTTAAAAAGGCTGTTTTGACATCCATTTGATGGATAACCAGATTGTGGATACTTGCCAAGGCAATCAACAATCTAATGGTAGAAATACGCGCCACCGAAGCATACATATCAAAATAGTCAATACCGGGTTTTTGTCTAAAACCTTGAATGACTAACCGGGCTTTGAATTTGTCAATGGTCCCATTAACATTCATTTTCTTTTTGAAAATCCATTTACAACCAAGTGGTTTAGAACCTGGAGGCAAATCAGGCAATACCCAAGTATTGTTCTCAAGAATTGATGACATTTCATCATCAATGGCTTCCTTCCAAAACGTTACATCTCGAGACTCCATGGCCTCTTGAAAAGTTTTTGGATCATCTTCAATACTATAACAATATGAGTATTGATTCTCAATTTCATCCCTTGAACCTTCCACCAAAAACAGTTGGAAGTCGGACCCGAAATTTTTCGCAATGTGACCTCTTTTGCTTCTTCGAAGCTCCTGTGTTTCTTGACTAGAAACACCATCTGAACTTTCTGGATTTTGCACTTCATTAGTGCTAAAGGTCAGATCCTTAGGCCTTTGAATCGATGAAAAACGCATCTCATCAAAAATTGCATCCCGTGACTCGATAATGGTGTTAATCGACACATAATCATTAGGCTCAATGACATAGAACCTATATGCCTTGGAATGTTCAGCATACCCAATGAATATACAATCAATTCCACGTTCTCCCAAAGTTTTCATTTTGGGCTCGGTTAGTTTTACAACCGCCCGACATCCCCAAACCCGAAAATATGTCAAATTCGGCTTTTTCTTGAACCAAAGTTCATATGGGACTGTTTTGCTCTTTTTGTTAGGAACCCTATTTAGCAAATAGCAAGCTGTTTTCATGGCTTCTCCCCAGAATCCATTACTCAATCCAGAGTATGAAAGCATCGAGTTTACCATTTCCTTTAAAACTCGATTTTTGCGTTCCGCGATTCCATTCTGTTGGGGCGAGTAAGGTGCTGTGGTTTCATGAATGATGCCCACTGATTGGAAGTATATGGGATCCATATATTCACCTCCCCTATCAGTCCGAAGACACTTAACCAAATTGCCCAATTGCAATTCCACCTCGGTTTTGTATATTTTGAACTTTTCCAATGCTTCGTTTTTAGCTTTAAGCAAATACACATAGCAAAACCGGGTATAGTCATCAATGAATGTGACTACATAATGCTTACCATCCAAGGAGGGAGTAGAGTGGAAATCACACAGGTCACTGTGTACAAGTTCCAAAACACTCGTTTTTCTAGTAACACTAGGAAAAGGTTGTTTTGTCACTTTTGTAAGCATGCATGTCCTACACTTTTCAGTGTTCATGTCAAAGCCTGGAATTAAACCATCTTTTGACATCTCATGCATCCTTCTAAAATTAACATGACCCAATCTTACATGCCAAAGCATAGATTCATCAATTTTAGAAGCAGACGAAACAAATGCAGAATTATGAACAGGTAAAAACTTATCAACAATATTCAAAGGAAACATTCTATTATTCAAATATCCAAAACCAATAAACATACCACCACGAGATAGAATGTACCTATCAGATTCAATAACTTGTTTATAACCTTCAGAATTCAAACAACTAGAACTAACAAGATTCTTTCTAATCTTAGGAACAAACAAAACATCAAAAAGTTTAACTAGTTTTCCAGAAGTAAACTCAAGACAAACGACACCGACTCCACAAATAGGAATAAAAGATTCATCTCCCATTTTGAGCACCGATCCATCTTCAAGCGGTGTTAATGTTTCAAACAACCGTTTATCCTTGCATACATGGCTCGTTGCTCCAGAGTCGATCCACCAAGCAACATCATCATCCTGCACATAGAATGATTCAGGAATTAGGGAAACATAATGAACATAATTCTGAATTGAATTATCAAAGTTAGTCAAAAACTGACCTCCTTTAACCTGGTCCTTAGACCCGTTTCCACTTCCACTTGCACCAGAATTATTGGCACCATTGTTACCCAGATTCACACGACAATCACGCTTGCAATGTCCCACCCTGTGGCACCTCCAACAAACTAGTTCCTTTTTCTGTTTGTTGGACTTATTTAGGACATATTCCTGCTTGCGTTTCTTGCCATAACCCTTATTGTTATTAGGGTTCTTACGTTTGTCTTCAACCACATGAACCGAGGGCTTTCCAGGTTCAACTTTCCCATTGGGTTTATCAGTTTTGTCACTTTCCTTCGCACGAAGAGATTCTTCAATATGAATATGACTAGCAAGTTGAACCAAGGACAGTTCCTCCTTTTGATGCTTTAAGTTATGTTTGAAATCTTTCCAGCTTGGTGGCAGTTTGTCAATCAAACTAGACACAGCAATGGTTTCATCCATGTTCATGTTGTGTAGTTTGAATTGACCCAAGATGCGAATTAATTCATTATACTGTTCAGTGATCGACCTTGAATCAAAAATCTTGTAGCTATTAAAATCGCTCACCAGAAACTTCTTACTAGAAGAATCCTCAGCGATGTATTTTGATTCAAGGAGATCCCACAGATCCTTCGCACTTTTGGCATCACCATGGATATCGAAAAGAGAATCAGACATACCGTTCAAGATGTGGCCTCTGCAGATGTAGTCGTCGTTTTCCCACTTGTTCCTCAGCCTTGTTGCTTCTTGTGTCTCGTTTTCAACCACCTCAGGCTTGGGGGTGCTCAGCACATACGCCACCTTCAGAGTAGTCAGCATGAAGTGCATCTTCTTCTACCATCGCCTGAAATCAACGCCTTCAAACTTGTCCAGCTTGTTGAACTTGTTCGTCATCTCCTGGATTGAGGCGTTCATCTTCTCCAGAAACGGAATATCAGTTCGATTGTTAGAAAACGGGTGGGTTTAGAGAAGATCCGGATTGCCCTATGGATCGTGTGATCACTTTTCGAACTGATATTTTCACCCTATGCCCGGGTTACAGGAAATCCAGTCTAGGATAATCCAAAGGGAACACCTACAAATTTAGGCACAAACTCGTAAGCCAAATTACCAGAAGTTTTTATATTCGTGAGGAACGATTGGAGAGCTAATGATTTTCGTGTGTCCCTCTTCTGATTAGAAGAGACGTTTATATAACCCACGAATTAGGGTTATGGGATCATGGGCCGACTTAAGATTTCCTTAGGGTTAGGGTTTAATTGATGGTTTCCATAATTAACGATAATCAGTTAATTATACCATATTAACCCTTAAGAATTCGGATTTTCCACTAAGCGGGACCACCGCCAGGGGCTCTGCCCCTTGGACCCCGCTAGGGGCGCTGCGCCTAGGACCCCGCCAAAGGGGCGCTGCCCCTTTGGAATCCCCGAACCCAGGGGCGCTGCCCCCGGACCCCCGACTAGTCATCGTACCGGCTACTTATTCGATCTTATACATGCGTGCACTCCGCACATTACCCGAACATGTATTAGAGTACAAACTAAGTAGCCCCTTAGCTTACATGTTAGTTCCAATTACATAAAATGACTTGGTGACACTAAAATCACCAACAGTATGTTCTGTAGCCGGAGAACAGGGATCTTGTGATTGGCAGTCACTCCTCCGAACATTGCGGTGCATGCTACTGTCACAAAAATCATTAGCGACATGATTATGCTGCTAGTAGAGAGGAATGAAATGGACGCAAGATCTCTCAGCCAGAGGCTAGGCAACGCCACCAACACCGCCAACACGGTCAAGACTTGAGACGTGGACAAATGATGAGCCCATGAGAACTGGACATTGGTTCCGAGGAAGACCATTTTCAAGTTGTCATGCAATGATATGGTGTAGGAAACAAGAGCCATAAAGATCTCCAAGTAGATGAATGAGGCCACAATGGTTCTTCCGAGGCTCCCAAAGGCATGGTGGCCGATATCTGTGTAATTTCTCGCTTTCCGGTTGTTTTCGAGGCATTTTCCGAGCAAGTGGGAGGTGTATGCGCTTGCGATCCCGAGGGCTACAAGAAGAAACAACGAGACCCACCCTCCATTTTCTACTGCATATGATGTCGATAGTTGGCCAAGACCTGTTACCACTCAAACAATGGTTAAGCACAAAGAGGTTTAACAAAATAGCGGATGAGACCTTGTCCGCCTCTATACGTTGGAATTTTCATTCTCTCTTAAATGATTGTTATGGAGAGGCAAATAATGGACTTTACATATCTAACATTGTAGAGAAAATCTATGACTCCATATCAAATAAAAGACAAAGACGTTTGGGAAAAAACACACCTATGAGCATTCCGACCATATTCACGACTGAATGAAGAAAAGAACTATTGGCATTGCTTGCATGCACCTCCCAGTCATTTATCTCGTTTTTAACCTCGAACTGCACCTCATCATTGTCATGATTACTGTCGTTACACGGTTTCTTACCGTCTTCTAAGCAAGCTTCGCAACTGTCGACCCAATTCACCGCGTTGTTTGCTCCGTGAATCGACTTAGTTATAACTTTCTCAGAACGATCTGAACTACTCTTTGAGTTCCAAAATATCGTCCATGTGTTGATTTTCATTTTCTGGGTTTCGTTGAAATCTCCAGAAACTATGGAGACAAAGGAACACTAAGATTCTATTTGGTTTTGTGGTTTCTTGGTTATGCATGAGACAATGATACATGGGACAGTTATTTATAGGTGGTGCCAAGTGAGAAACACACAATAGTGACCTGAGAATCTCACATGACAACTTTATCATTTAACTTAATTGTTGATTTCATAACAGTCAGATATCCAAACATGATAAAGTATAAAATTTTATGTTTCTATAGATTATGATCCTGTAAATGTAATTAATTAAAAGCTAATTATATACTGAGAAAAAAATAAAACACGTTGGAAGCAACAAAAATCTTTGGTTGATTGGCTGGATTGGGCTATCAATGATGTGCCAAAATGAGCACGCATCATAGTTTTTAAATATTTGTTATCGGTTCGTGTTGTTCTGTCAATATTTCTAAAATTTATATCGATGATTAATAATAACTAGTGGGGCCCCGTGCTTCGCACGGGTTCCGGTGCAACAGTGCTTTGAGGGACAAATTTTCACAAAAAAGCTTAATACGCAAGAAGCATGGCCGGATTCCTATTGGGTTAACAAAAAGAAACATGAAAGTGCAATGCTGTAACAAAAAGAAACAAAAGTCGGATGCTAAAAAAATTTAAAGTACATTGACATTTATGGAAATTACCGGGACATATCCAAGCATCCATACCCCAAACGTCTTGGCGCCAACTCGAAGGATTAGGAAAGAAGCATACAACTGCTAAAGCAATGAGAAGGTCAAACTCACAATCAAACTCCCAGACTCTGAACGTGGTGCTAGGGGTTGCACTATCAACTAAGTGAGTATTGGTTCATATTTTTGATGGTCTTTTTATAATTAGTTTCATTCATAAGAAATTAACATAACTATCCGTATTTCAAATCACCAGAAAAGGTCCAATTATCAGTTTAAAAAAATAAAATATCAAATTAAATCATGTGATTTTAATACCTACTTACGCAATCTTGATCTCCTTGTTGATTCCTGATTGGACTGCTTCCTCTTTTGTCTCTTCAGTTCACGTTCATCCTGCTAAAAAAATCATTCATCCTCACATTACTTGATATTTTTGCATCATAAAAAATTTTAAAAAATCGTAAAATTTATTAACACCTGAACCTGAACCCACCCACTGATCAAGCATCATCTAATGGTCAATGTGATTATAGATGAAGAATATACCAAATTATAGGAAATGTCATCTAAATACAAAGCAATTTTCATGGTTATAATAAGAAAAAGAAGTCGAAAATTCAATACTAAAATTGGATACATTTTCCAAATAACAGTGCCTTAAAGTGGAAGTACACATTGTGATAAAAAGGGATTAAATTAGTAATGCTATAATACACAAATATATGAATGTAAATTGGTATTTATTGGTATAATACACAAACAATGAAAGTACGCTATTATTTGTTTCATTTACCCTCAATGACCTTTTCTGTTTAGACATATTTCTTTAAAAGTTTGATTGCAGGTTATAGTAATGTACTATATTCGATCTTTTTGTTATTCCTACTATCTGAAGAGGGTCAAATGAGAAAAAAAAATACAATGTTGTAACATAAAAAATGAAGATCACACGCTATAATACACAATGAAGATCACATTTATTTGCGAACACTATAAAAAATACGACCGACCAAAGCAGACATGAACTCACACCTAAACAGACACAAATTCACACACACTAAGAACCACGCACACACACAGATACAGAGACAAACATGGAAAATTTTAATTATGGGTGACACATATTTTATAGAATTGGTCCCAATAAGTTTTAAACCATAATAGAAATGTAGTTCTTTAGCTGCAGAAGAAAGATATGTTGAATTAATAATACATTCTAATCTTTTATATACAAAACCACACCCATTCAACATCATAGTTTCCTAAAATACCCTTGAATGAAAACAGAGGCGAAAGCAAAGCAAAGCCGAGCAAAAGAAAGCAAAGCAAAGAAAGTGCTTTGAATTACATTTACACAACTTGTACCAAAACGTTTTAACCCATAATAGCAATGTACTTATTAAACCATACATCATAGACGTTTACCAGAGCAATTCTTTAACCATAGACACACACACACACACACACGTAAACAGGTTGGTTACTAATAAATACACCAACATAAAATATAATTATATTCTATAAATGTTAATAAATCTTGGTTACTTCTTATATGACAAAATTAAAAATGAAAAAAAAAAATTGCTTTGTTTTGTTTAGGTTACTATAAATTTTTGTACCTTGGTATAAAAGCGTGCTTTAAAATGCGGTATGCCCCATGGCTTTTCAAACACATCGATGATTGCAGTGGTAACCTACAAAATAATATGGTAGTTCAAGAAGAACCAACGCAGTTTCAAGAAAATGTTAATTATGTATTAGAAACCTTACTACTAAATAAATTTACCTGAAGAAAAATGAAGTGAAGTTTGGCAAGTAGAATAGAAATTTCATATACACAAACTTCTGTTTCAACATTCATTTTCCTTCACATAAACCTGAGATTCCATAACCAACAGTCATACGTAATTAAAGAAGGAAAAGATAATAATCAATACAAAATAATCAGTTCATATGAGTTGATTCAATGAACAAAATTCTTATCTTAATCAATTTGTGTAATATTTTCGTTTGTGACATCTGGACTTTTTTTTCTTTGTGACAGGCGGATCTTCCGCCAGGTCCGGGTCGTCTTGTGGATCTGGGTTCGGCTAATTCAGATGTTTCTGGATGTTGCGTCTTTTACACCACCACTTTTTGGATTTTGCGTCTTCTCCACCGGTTCTCCACCGCTTCCTCCCTCATTTGTCTTTCCCACTGTCAACCCCTCACCCACCACTTACTCTCCACCACCTGAAATCTTTTTCTATCCATCGATGCACCTTTATTTTTTTGTATGGGCTCTGCTATACCCATCAACTGGAAAGACGATGAAATGAAATAGATTATTTTACAAGTATATTTACAGTAAAGATGAAATGGAAAGAGTTACTTACATATGTAATACCTTGAAATTTGGAATCCGTAACTTGCCAAATCCATAACAACATCTAAACCAGTCGTAAACAACCCCTGCTTTGACCAATCACCACTTAATTGCATTCTCTTGTTATAAATGCTTCAAAAATTTTAATTTTCAGCTTTCTAATAAATGTCTCTTTTTATTATATGGTTAAAGAATTCACATTGATTCTAACTTTCTAAAACAATCTCAAATGACAAGAGTCACAATAAAAAGAAAGAATTATGCAAAACAACTTGCATACATTATGAATAAAAATATTCAAACCTCAGTAAGAAGTTCAGTGTCATCTATAGCATGTAAATCCAATAACCCTGCACCAAAATCGCCTCTGAAATCTGGAGAATAGAAACCATTTGAAGCCCCAATTACAACTGAACTTTGGGTTGTTGGAGAAAAAGGCTCAGAACCAGATTCACCATTAAAATTTAGGTTCCTCATTAATTTAAAAAGCCTTTGCTTTTCTTCAGCAGATTCTGCTCCATATCCCTGAAAACATAAGTAAAACATGGCATATTAAACATACAACATAAGCAAATGGGATAAATTCCATATATAATCAAGTAATCAACACACCACAAGAATTTTCCTAGGGAGTTGGTTGTTAAGAAACACACATAAAGTGTTGTCTAGATAAAGTGTAGGGAAAATGACAATACACTTTAGGAAAAAGAAGGAAAAAGTAAATGAGGGCAAACTTGAAAAAACTTAGGGAATCAATGGGGAATATCTCCTTTCCCTAACTTTTTGTTGAAAAGATCAAAGAAAATCTGAATTTACCTACGTGATGAGATTAGGTAAGTGGCGTTGATCAATTCCATTTGATGCCACAGGTGAGGCCAGATGCTGTAGACCTGCTGACTGGAGCCATCTTGCCATCACAGCATCTCCAGCATCACTAGTCGAACCTGCATTGTGATGTGAACCACCATCTGCAGATTGATCATACAGAGAAGTTACTGAAGCATTTCTCTGTTGCTGCATCTGGCCGCCCATGTGGCGCTGCATTCGGCGTTGGGGAGCCAACTTTCCTTTGAGGTTTAGTTACCAAAGGACTTCAATCATGGAATAAACAAACAAAGAAAAGTAGTTAGACATGATCCAATAAGAACAAATCACCCCAATCCCCAAGGTAATTCTCTATATATCCTTTCTGATTCCAATTCTATGAATCAGGTACGTGTTTGAATTCTATTTCACATCGTGTTAGAAACAATGATTAGCACAGAACCTTCTCTAATAAAAAATGGAAAATTGTTTTATCTTTCTGTATAATATCAAAAGGAACACCATTTATAGCTGTATAGATTAAGTCCTTTAAGACAAAAAGAAACAGCCCCTAAGTCATGCCAACATTAAGTAAAAAAGGCACCTTAGTGTAGTTTTTACCTTCAACACAAGACAATGCAGATTTGCTATGCAAAACTTTGGTTGGCATTTTGACCGATCCCTTGACTTTCACTCTGTCAGTGTTAGCTCCACGAACAAAAGCTGCAGAATGTAATTGAACATATAAAACTATTAACCAACATAAAATTTTATTGTTAACAAATATATGCTGATATGATTAGTAAGATGATTATACAATAATCTTAGATGTTGGATAAATGAAAGAATGAATGAATGGAAGCAGAAGAAGACCTTGTGAACCTTCTAACCCCAGTTTTGTTGGCATCAATGCTGCATACGCCATCTTCTAAGATGTTCACATGCATAAAGTACAAATTTCATAACAATTAGTTTTCCCTTAAATTTTATATCATTCCCTCCATTTTAGTGGCATTTGGAAGGAGATCTCTACCACCTTGTCCCTTATGAACAGAGCAAAATAGCTATTAAAGAATGTCATGACCTTATTAGAGGGAAGGAGGCTAGGGTTATCTAAACCCTAGCCACCAAGATCGATCAAGGCCATATGGAGGGTCAAAATTTCGCAAATTACCCTTCATCATGCAAAGCAGTTATAGCAATTCACAAGAAAAACAAGCAGGCTCTGATACCACTGAAAGGTTTTAAGCAAACAATGAACTAGAAATCCTAAGTTCACATGCAACCTAATTGAGGATCTATGTTTTTCTATCTTATGAACATATAACAAAAACCTAAGGCCAACAATAATTTCTAAAGATGAAAATCAAGAAAACCAACCTTTGATTCTTGATCCAGAAGCTAGTTGCAAAAGATTCCTGCCTTAAATGGAGTCACACCCAAGCAATGGAGGAGAGAAGACAACAGAGTTCCAGAGAGACAGAGAGATGGTGCAGGAATAAGGGTGGCCAAGAGGTTCCTTTTATAACCTCCAAGGGTTACAGTCAAAACCCTAGAAGAGCCTCCTTAATAGACAAGTCTGTTGACCATTTGGACCAAGGCTTCTAAACCCTAATTAGGGTTTCGCCAATATGGAGGTGGCCTCCATATTGTTGCCAACTTTGGCCCCTCCCACTGGCTAGCCAGTTATTCAACTATTGAATAAATACAAACCAGTCCCTGTACTTTTAATTAATTAATTTAATCACCAAATTAAATCCAATTAATTCCAGATTAATTTCTAATTAATTATTATAGTTTCTAATTAATGTATTAACACTCAAATATATTAATAAACTATTTATTTTATTTGTATTGATTTATTAAACAATTAATAAATCAACCTTTCTCTTTACTTAACTCTACACCGATCTTGCAGCTATGAGGGCAACCCAAATGGTCTTTGCTTCAATTAATAAAATAAATACAATTTATAAGTCATGGCTTAGACACCATATCCAACAAGTGATCGTTTTTGTTTACCACAATAGCTGTGAGACCCCAACAACTTCACCATATCAAATTTGGGACTAGGATGGTACACTCCATAGAGTTTGGATACCATTGAACGTCTCGCCAAGAGCCAAGTCAACTTGTTTACTTGTCAAATGCATTGAGATCTCTGATCAAGGATATGCAGGGGCAAAAATCAAAACGACCACGAGTAGTTCACCGATACTCAAACAATCGTAGTGCGTTCCCTCGGGTTCACACAGATACTGCGAGAAGTCTCATTCTGAGCCAAGGATGAATCCTTGAACAACTGTGGGGTGAGTTTATAACTCCGTGACCTACAGGATTTGCGGTCATTGTTTGTATCGAGAAGCGTCAGCAAGAAGTGAAGTTTGAAAGTTTCGATACGAACATGTTGTTCCCGAAAAAGGCAAAACTTAATTCCATGTAATAAGCTGCTTGAATTCCTCCTCAGTCAGTTCGTTCCTACATTCGCTTCTTCATGTAATCTAGAGTGAAGATGATGAATCATACTCCATGCTCAAGTCACAGTCAAATCAGAAGCTGGATGTGCTGATTCAAGATCTACGCTGAAGACCGGCTAGCGCAAATGAGTTTACAATGTCAAACCTGAAGATAGTCTGATATCGAAGATGAAGTTGTCTCTGCAATGTGCTGAAAGCTATCAACATCTATACCGTCACCTGCTAAGGGGGAGATTGTCATGCAAAAGGGAAGATTGTTGAAATGTTGCTGTAGTGCTCAACCGAAGTCAAGTCCAAGAGAAGTCTAAAGATTAAATGAAAGCATTAAACCAAGGGGGAGATTGTTAGGAACTATTTTAGTGGTTTAATCTTTGCATTTAATAGGGACTAAAATAAAAAATATATATAATTTAGGGGCTGATTTGGTTTTTCGGTTTGGACCGAAAAACAGTGGGCTTCTAGGTGATAATGACTGAAAAACTTGGTTTTTCGGTTGGGCTGTAATGGATTTTCAGTGGGCTTAGGGTTTTAGCTATGGTTTTTGTAGAGTATTTAAGGCTCCTTGCGCCGTCATTTTATGGGTTGATTGCCTTGGGAAGTGTGCTAAGATAGAGAGAGAATTTGTTGTACTCAAGCAATCAAGATCTTATGTACTAGAGCTTAGAGAAATCAAAAGGTGTGCATTGAAGATTGAAATCTCCTTGTATTCTTGTGTTTGATTGGGATTCCGCACTAATCAAGTTTGTGATTGATACCTTTTGAGGATCTTGGACTTACATGCACAAATACATGTTTAAGATCATTTCCAAAATATCAAAAGATTGTCTACTTATACAAAATTCAATTCAAGCTAGTTTGCAATCAAACTCATTTCAAAATTCATCATATGAATAGATATAACAATTAGATTAAAAGGTGTAAGATATAACATCCTACTCATTAACATAAATCGTAATAATCATAATCTAAAAGGTTTACTAGAAACCTTCAAGATAAGTCTTCAATTCATCACAAAACAACCAATTGCATTGTATTTCCCTTTTGAATGTCAAAAGGATGTTGTAATATTCATTCAAATGCAAATAATACTTGTTTTAAACTCCTTAGTAAGAGTTCTTTATCAAACAAGTCCAAATCCACTATTAAAAGCCTTTAAGTTCAAATCAAGTATGATCTCATTTGTTTAGTTACATAAAAGCCATTGATTGATTGATTCCAAGCTTAAGCTCCGATCCATCAATTTCGTGGTTCAAGATCACTTCGATAAAGTTCGATGTTTTCATTTGGAGTGCTCAACTTGGGTAGATCCCCTCAGAGGATGCGTTATGTTAGCGGCTGCATAGTATCTCTAGCTATTGACCCTCTTGCAGATTGAGTCCTGAAACGACTGACCATATTTTTGTGACCTGTCCATATGCTAAGGAGGTATTTCTATGAATCTCTCGTTGCTGTAACGTTGTGTTTCCGTTTCAACTGTTGATGAGTTAATTAACTTTGCTGCGACGTGGGGGAACTATCCGTATAAAAAAATTCTCTTGATATCCATTATATACGGGTCCCTATGGTGTATATGGAAGGCGAGAAACGATAAGTTGTTCAAGAAGATCTATATTGCCTTCCTAGAGTTGCAGATAACATAATCGCTCTGGTGTAGTTATCGTTCAAACATAGGAGCACTATGGGCATTTGTAATTGGTTTGATTGGTCTTGTGACCCGTTTTTATGCTGTGTTAGCGCATAGTTCGAGTTTGTTTCTGCGCTTTATAGCCTCTTGCTAGATTGCAGTGGTGGTTTCATTATAGTGCACAGGGCCGGGCACCTGCTAAAATTCATGTACGTAGAGGAATTTTTTTTAATTTTCTAATAGGGTGCAACAGTGCGAAAAAAAATGTGCCACCGCTTAAATAAAAAATTGCCACCAACCTACAAAGTCTAATTGGGCTAATTATAATTAATGGAAAATTTCTGGCCGATCACGACAAATCCAATTGCTGGACATTTTGGCTAATTAAAATTACATTTGGGCTAATTAAAAATGGGCCTTTGAGCTAATTAAAATTAATGGACAATTGCTATTTGCTGGCCGATCACGACAAATCCACTTGCTAGACATTTGGGCTAATTAAAATTACATTTGAGCTAATTAAAAATGGGCATTTGAGCTAATTAAAATTAATGGACAATTGCTCACGACAATTATATGCTGGTGCAAGAAACCGTAAAACCTCTAAGACTAACGAATATCATTTTAAAGTTGAAATTTTCAACACAGTGGTGGATATGCAAATTGTAGAATTCGGGGAACGATTTTGTGAAGAAAGCACTCCAATTACTAGAATGCATGGGTGCTTTGAGTCTATGTGATTCTTTTACTAAATTTGACAAGACAAAATTTATTGAAGTTAGCTAAAATGTACAAGAGGGATTTTAGTGATTTGGATATTAGAGATCTTGAAAGGCAACTTGTTATTTATTATCACTCTTGCATTAGAGATGAGCGATTCACTAGTTTGAAGGGAATTTCCGAACTTTCTCGTTTGATGGTGAAAATGGGGAGACATCAAGCATATCATTTGGTTTATAAGCTACTGAAATTGACTTTAATTTTACCTGTTGCAACCGCAACGGTGAAAAGATATTTTTCCAAGATGAACTCGTGAAGACCGACTTGCGCAATAAAATTGGTGATGAGTTTTTGAACGATGCGTTGGTTTGCAATGTTGAGAAAGAAGCCCTGGTGAAAGTTATGTTTGAAGATGTAACTTTGCGTTTTACAAAAATGTGTATTCGTCGAGGTGAACTTTAGATTGTATTTGCAACAAGCAAATATGTTATATTAATATATAATGCAACGTACTTTTAAATGTTTTTATGTTATTATGTTTGGTCGGAAATATTTTTTTTCTTATTATATTAGCTCGGAAAAAAATTGAGTGTCACGGCTATTGATAAATCTTACACGCCCCTACTAGATTGTGCTTTGATTTTATCTTATCAAGTTGGCATTTCAAAAAAAAAAAAAAAATTATTGTTATGAGTTTTTGGAGTTATTTGACGTGTCTCATAACTTACAACTCTTATCAAAAGCTTATCAATTTAAATAAATAATAAAAAATGATAAAAATAAAAAATGATTGGTCAATAAATACGTTGATGAAACTATTGTCGCGAATTGGCGATAGTGTTAAAACTTTTTTGATTTTTAAGTTGATGTTTAGTTATCACAAAAATTTAACGACAAAGGATGCTCTAAATCCACAATTTGATCGTTAAATATATTTTATTCTCTACATTCTCATACATGGAATCAAACGTTTTTCTCAATTTTCTAACACACAATATAATTAAAATTTTATGTTGTTCGAAAATTCCTTGAGAATTAGTAACCAATCTGATTATACCAACCACACTTGACACGACCAACCGTATTGATCGGTGAATACGTTTTACATGAGAATTAAAACAGTCGTGTTGACAAATCGTTACACATAATTTGACACGTTTGACCAATATTTAAGCACCATAACGTTTCTCTCTGACACAAAACAAAAGCATACTAGTAGCTATAGTGGATCCGATTATCGACCTCAGTGGAGCCTCACAAAATTTTCCACAAGCAACTTCATAGACGAAATGGTACCCGAGATCGCAAGAAAAGAGCCGATGGTGATCAGGAACACATTAAGAGCCAAAACGGGTTTCGATATCTGGTTCCAGAAGATCTTGATATAGAATACCGATGGGAATATGAGTATAATGGCCACACTAACGAGCGAGCCCGTAAGGCCAAGGACATACTGGAAGTATGGCACCGATAGGGCTATGACGAGTATGAGTAGCAACAAGATCGAGCCGATGGTGCCCCTTATCATCATCTTGGTTCGAGATTTCATAGTGTAAAGGAACCGATGTTCAAGTTCAATTGCAATGGGTGCAAATTCGAGTGCGTATTTTGTCATTGGTGTAAAAACCGTAGCCCATAGTGCGATCTTAGTGAACACAATGCCTCGAGGCATGCTGAGAGTAATTTGGGAATTTACTTCTGGTCCAAATAGTTTGGCACCCATGAAGCCTAAAGATGCATATAGCAAGGTCACACATGTGAAGCTGACGATAGATACCTGGAAAAAGGCAGAATTGGAAACACGGTGTTAAAATATGTTGTTACATAATTGGTCATCATTGTCTTGGTTTTTACGGCTACAAACCAAAAATTAACCCCGTTCAATATGTGCAAAAAGACCAATTTGCCTTTCTAGATGAGACTGAATATACCAACCTTGGTAAACTTGGAGGGGTCTTTCATGGCCCTGTGTATGTCGGGGAAGACAATATGACCACCGTAGCTGAAGATATAAAGGCCTGAGATGTGTGGTATGTTCTGTAGCCGGAGAACAGGGATCTTGTGATTGGCAGTCACTCCTCCGAACATTGCGGTGCATGCTACTGTCACAAAAATCATTAGCGACCTGATTATGCCGCTAGTAGAGAGGAATGAAATGGACGCAAGATCTCTCAGCCAGAGGCTAGGCAGCGCCACCAACACCGCCAACACGGTCAGGACTTGAGACGTGGACAAATGATGAGCCCATGAGAACTGGACATTGGTTCCGAGGAAGACCATTTTCAAGTTGTCATGCAACGATATGGTGTAGGAAACAAGAGCCATAAAGATCTCCAAGTAGATGAATGAGGCCACAATGGTTCTTCCGAGGCTCCCAAAGGCATGGTGGCCGATATCTGTGTAATTTCTCGCTTTCCGGTTGTTTTCGAGGCATTTTCCGAGCAAGTGGGAGGTGTATGCGCTTGCGATCCCGAGGGCTACAAGAAGAAACAACGAGACCCACCCTCCATTTTCTACTGCATATGATGTCGATAGTTGGCCAAGACCTGTTACCAATCAAACAATGGTTAAGCACAAAGAGGTTTAACAAAATAGCGGATGAGACCTTGTCCGCCTCTATACGTTGGAATTTTCATTCTCTCTTAAATGATTGTTATGGAGAGGCAAATAATGGACTTTACATATCTAACATTGTAGAGAAAATCTATGACTCCATATCAAATAAAAGACAAAGACGTTTGGGAAAAAACACACCTATGAGCATTCCGACCATATTCACGACTGAATGAAGAAAAGAACTATTGGCATTGCTTGCATGCACCTCCCAGTCATTTATCTCGTTTTTAACCTCGAACTGCACCTCATCATTGTCATGATTACTGTCGTTACACGGTTTCTTATTACCGTCTTCTAAGCAAGCTTCGCAACTGTCGACCCAATTCACCGCGTTGTTTGCTCCGTGAATCGACTTAGTTATAACTTTCTCAGAACGATCTGAACTACTCTTTGAGTTCCAAAATATCGTCCATGTGTTGATTTTCATTTTCTGGGTTTCGTTGAAATCTCCAGAAACTATGGAGACAAAGGAACACTAAGATTCTATTTGGTTTTGTGGTTTCTTGGTTATGCATGAGACAATGATACATGGGACAGTTATTTATAGGTGGTGCCAAGTGAGAAACACACAATAGTGACCTGAGAATCTCACATGACAACTTTATCATTTAACTTAATTGCTGATTTCATAACAGTCAGATATCCAAACATGATAAAGTAAAAAATTTTATGTTTCTATAGATTATGATCCTGTAAATGTAATTAATTAAAAGCTAATTATATACTGAGAAAAAAATAAAACACGTTGGAAGCAACAAAAATCTTTGGTTGATTGGCTGGATTGGGCTATCAATGATGTGCCAAAATGAGCACGCATCATAGTTTTTAAATATTTGTTATCGGTTCGTGTTGTTCTGTCAATATTTCTAAAATTTATATCGATGATTAATAATAACTAGTGGGGCCCCGTGCTCCGCACGGGTTCCGGTGCAACAGTGCTTTGAGGGACAAATTTTCACAAAAAAACTTAATACGCATGAAGCATGGCCGGATTCCTATTGGGTTAACAAAAAGAAACATGAAAGTGCAATGCTGTAACAAAAAGAAACAAAAGTCGGATGCTAAAAAAAATTAAAGTACATTGACATTTATAGAAATTACCGGGACAGATCCAAGCATCCATACCTCAAACGTCTTGGCGCCAACTTGAAGGATTAGGAAAGAAGCATACAACTGCTAAAGCAATGAGAAGGTCAAACTCACAATCAAACTCCCAGACTCTGAACGTGGTGCTAGGGGTTGCACTATCAACTAAGTGAGTATTGGTTCATATTTTTGATGGTCTTTTTATAATTAGTTTCATTCATAAGAAATTAACATAACTATCCGTATTTCAAATCACCAAAAAAGGTCCAATTATCAGTTTAAAAAAATAAAATATCAAATTAAATCATGTGATTTTAATACCTACTTACGCAATCTTGATCTCCTTGTTGATTCCTGATTGGATTGCTTCCTCTTTTGTCTCTTCAGTTCACGTTCATCCTGCTAAAAAAATCATTCATCCTCACATTACTTGATATTTTTGCATCATAAAAAATTTTAAAAAATCGTAAAATTTATTAACACCTGAACCTGAACCCACCCACTGATCAAGCATCATCTAATGGTCAATGTGAATATAGATGAAGAATATACCAAATTATAGGAAATGTCATCTAAATACAAAGCAATTTTCATGGTTATAATAAGAAAAAGAAGTCGAAAATTCAATACTAAAATTGGATACATTTTCCAAATAACAGTGCCTTAAAGTGGAAGTACACACTGTGATAAAAAGGGATTAAATTAGTAATGCTATAATACACAAATATATGAATGTAAATTGGTATTTATTGGTATAATACACAAACAATGAAAGTACGCTATTATTTGTTTCATTTACCCTCAATGACCTTTTCTGTTTAGACATATTTCTTTAAAAGTTTGATTGCAGGTTATAGTAATGTACTATATTCGATCTTTTTGTTATTCCTACTATCTGAAGAGGGTCAAATGAGAAAAAAATACAATGTTGTAACATAAAAAATGAAGATCACACGCTATAATACACAATGAAGATCACATTTATTTGCGAACACTATAAAAAATACGACCGACCAAAGCAGACATGAACTCACACCTAAACAAACACAAATTCACACACACTAAGAACCACGCACACACACAGATACAGAGACAAACAGGGAAAATTTTAATTATGGGTGACACATATTTTACAGAATTGGTCCCAATAAGTTTTAAACCATAATAGAAATGTAGTTCTTTAGCTGCAGAAGAAAGATATGTTGAATTAATAATACATTCTAATCTTTTATATACAAAACCACACCCATTCAACATCGTAGTTTCCTAAAATACCCTTGAATGAAAACAAAGGTGAAAGCAAAGCAAAGCCGAGCAAAAGAAAGCAAAGCAAAGAAAGTGCTTTGAATTACATTTACACAACTTGTACCAAAACGTTTTAACCCATAATAGCAATGTACTTATTAAACCATACATCATAGACGTTTACCAGAGCAATTCTTTAACCATAGACACACACACACACACACACACACGTAAGCAGGTTGGTTACTAATAAATACACCAACATAAAATATAATTATATTCTATAAATGTTAATAAATCTTGGTTACTTCTTATATGACAAAATTAAAAATGAAAAAAAAATTGTTTTGTTTTGTTTAGGTTACTATAAATTTTTGTACCTTGGTATAAAAGTGTGCTTTAAAATGCGGTATGCCCCATGGCTTTTCAAACACATCGATGATTGCAGTGGTAACCTACAAAATAATATGGTAGTTCAAGAAGAACCAACGCAGTTTCAAGACAATGTTAATTATGTATTAGAAACCTTACTACTAAATAAATTTACCTGAAGAAAAATGAAGTGAAGTTTGGCAAGTAGAATAGAAAATTCATATACACAAACTTCTGTTTCAACATTCATTTTCCTTCACATAAACCTGAGATTCCATAACCAACAGTCATACGTAATTAAAGAAGGAAAAGATAATAATCAATACAAAATAATCAGTTCATATGAGTTGATTCAATGAACAAAATTCTTATCTTAATCAATTTGTGTAATATTTTCGTTTGTGACATCTGGACTTTTTTTTCTTTGTGACAGGCGGATCTTCCGCCAGGTCCGGGTCGTCTTGTGGATCCGGGTTCGGCTAATTCAGATGTTTCTGGATGTTGCGTCTTTTACACCACCACTTTCTGGATTTTGCGTCTTCTCCACCGGTTCTCCACCGCTTCCTCCCTCATTTGTCTTTCCCACTGTCAACCCCTCACCCACCACTTACTCTCCACCACCTGAAATCTTTTTCTATCCATCGATGCCCCTTTATTTTTTTGTATGGGCTCTGCTATACCCATCAACTGGAAAGACGATGAAATGAAATAGATTATTTTACAAGTATATTTACAGTAAAGATGAAATGGAAAGAGTTACTTACATATGTAATACCTTGAAATTTGGAATCCGTAACTTGCCAAATCCATAACAACATCTAAACCAGTCGTAAACAACCCCTGCTTTGACCAATCACCACTTAATTGCATTCTCTTGTTATAAATGCTTCAAAAATTTTAATTTTCAGCTTTCTAATAAATGTCTCTTTTTATTATATGGTTAAAGAATTCACATTGATTCTAACTTTCTAAAACAATCTCAAATGACAAGAGTCACAATAAAAAGAAAGAATTATGCAAAACAACTTGCATACATTATGAATAAAAATATTCAAACCTCAGTAAGAAGTTCAGTGTCATCTATAGCATGTAAATCCAATAACCCTGCACCAAAATCGCCTCTGAAATCTGGAGAATAGAAACCATCTGAAGCCCCAATTCCAACTGAACTTTGGGTTGTTGGAGAAAAAGGCTCAGAACCAGATTCACCATTAAAATTTAGGTTCCTCATTAATTTAAAAAGCCTTTGCTTTTCTTCAGCAGATTCTGCTCCATATCCCTGAAAACATAAGTAAAACATGGCATATTAAACATACAACATAAGCAAATGGGATAAATTCCATATATAATCAAGTAATCAACACACCACAAGAATTTTCCTAGGGAGTTGGTTGTTAAGAAACACACATAAAGTGTTGTCTAGATAAAGTGTAGGGAAAATGACAATACACTTTGGGAAAAAGAAGGAAAAAGTAAATGAGGGCAAACTTGAAAAAACTTAGGGAATCAATGGGGAATATCTCCTTTCCCTAACTTTTTGTTGAAAAGATCAAAGAAAATCTGAATTTACCTACGTGAGGAGATTAGGTAAGTGGCGTTGATCAATTCCATTTGATGCCACAGGTGAGGCCAGATGCTGTAGACCTGCTGACTGGAGCCATCTTGCCATCACAGCATCTCCAGCATCACTAGTCGAACCTGCATTGTGATGTGAACCACCATCTGCAGATTGATCATACAGAGAAGTTGCTGAAGCATTTCTCTGTTGCTGCATCTGGCCGCCCATGTGGCGCTGCATTCGGCGTTGGGGAGCCAACTTTCCTTTGAGGTTTAGTTACCAAAGGACTTCAATCATGGAACAAACAAACAAAGAAAAGTAGTTAGACATGATCCAATAAGAACAAATCACCCCAATCCCCAAGGTAATTCTCTATATATCCTTTCTGATTCCAATTCTATGAATCAGGTACGTGTTTGAATTCTATTTCACATCGTGTTAGAAACGATGATTAGCACAGAACCTTCTCTAATAAAAAATGGAAAATTGTTTTATCTTTCTGTATAATATCAAAAGGAACACCATTTATAGCTGTATAGATTAAGTCCTTTAAGACAAAAAGAAACAGCCCCTAAGTCATGCCAACATTAAGTAAAAAAGGCACCTTAGTGTAGTTTTTACCTTCAACACAAGACAATGCAGATTTGCTGTGCAAAACTTTGGTTGGCATTTTGACCGATCCCTTGACTTTCACTCTGTCAGTGTTAGCTCCACGAACAAAAGCTGCAGAATGTAATTGAACATATAAAACTATTAACCAACATAAAATTTTATTGTTAACAAATATATGTTGATATGATTAGTAAGATGATTATACAATAATCTTAGATGTTGGATAAATGAAAGAATGAATGAATGGAAGCAGAAGAAGACCTTGTGAACCTTCTAACCCCAGTTTTGTTGGCATCAATGCTGCATACGCCATCTTCTAAGATGTTCACCTGCATAAAGTACAAATTTCATAACAATTAGTTTTCCCTTAAATTTTATATCATTCCCTCTATTTTAGTGGCATTTGGAAGGAGATCTCTACTACCTTGTCCCTTATGAACAGAGCAAAATAGCTATTAAAGAATGTCATGACCTTATTAGAGGGAAGGAGGCTAGGGTTATCTAAACCCTAGCCACCAAGTTCGATCAAGGCCATATGGAGGGTCAAAATTTCGCAAATTACCCTTCATCATGCAAAGCAGTTATAGCAATTCACAAGAAAAACAAGCAGGCTCTGATACCACTGAAAGGTTTTAAGCAAACAATGAACTAGAAATCCTAAGTTCACATGCAACCTAATTGAGGATCTATGTTTTTCTATCTTATGAACATATAACAAAACCCTAAGGCCAACAATAATTTCTAAAGATGAAAATCAAGAAAACCAACCTTTGATTCTTGATCCAGAAGCTAGTTGCAAAAGATTCCTGCCTCAAATGGAGTCACACCCAAGCAATGGAGGAGAGAAGACAACAGAGTTCCATAGAGACAGAGAGATGGTGCAGGAATAAGGGTGGCCAAGAGGTTCCTTTTATAACCTCCAAGGGTTACAGTCAAAACCCTAGAAGAGCCTCCTTAATAGAAAAGTCTGTTGACCATTTGGACCAAGGCTTCTAAACCCTAATTAGGGTTTCGCCAATATGGAGGTGGCCTCCATATTGTTGCCAACTTTGGCCCCTCCCACTGGCTAGCCAGTTATTCAACTATTGAATAAATACAAACCAGTCCCTGTACTTTTAATTAATTAATTTAATCACCAAATTAAATCCAATTAATTCCAGATTAATTTCTAATTAATTATTATAGTTTCTAATTAATGTATTAACACTCAAATATATTAATAAACTATTTATTTTATTTGTATTGATTTATTAAACAATTAATAAATCAACCTTTCTCTTTACTTAACTCTACACCAATCTTGCAGCTATGAGGGCAACCCAAATGGACTTTGCTTCAATTAATAAAATAAATACAATTTATAAGTCATGGCTTAGACACCATATCCAACAAGTGATCGTTTTTGTTTACCACAATAGCTGTGAGACCCCAACAACTTCACCATATCAAATTTGGCACTAGGATGGTACACTCCGCAGAGTTTGGATACCATTGAACGTCTCGCCAAGAGCCAAGTCAACTTGTTGACTTGTCAAATGCATTGAGATCTCTGATCAAGGATATGCAGGGGCAAAAATCAAAACGACCACGAGTAGTTCACTGATACTCAAACAATCGTAGTGCGTTCCCTCGGGTTCACACAGATACTGCGAGAAGTCTCATTCTGAGCCAAGGATGAATCCTTGAACAACTGTGGGGAGAGTTTATAACTCCGTGACCTACAGGATTTGCGGTCATTGTTTGTATCGAGAAGCGTCAGCAAGAAGTGAAGTTTGAAAGTTTCGATACGAACATGTTGTTCCCGAAAAAGGCAAAACTTAATTCCATGTAATAAGCTGCTTGAATTCCTCCTCAGTCAGTTCGTTCCTACATTCGATTCTTCATGTAATCTAGAGTGAAGATGATGAATCATACTCCATGCTCAAGTCAAAGTCAAATCAGAAGCTGGATGTGCTGATTCAAGATCTACGCTGAAGACCGGCTAGCGCAAATGAGTTTACAATGTCAAACCTGAAGATAGTCCGATATCGAAGATGAAGTTGTCTCTGCAATGTGCTGAAAGCTATCAACATCTATACCGTCACCTGCTAAGGGGGAGATTGTCATGCAAAAGGGAAGATTGTTGAAATGTTGCTGTAGTGCTCAACCGAAGTCAAGTCCAAGAGAAGTCTAAAGATTAAATGAAAGCATTAAACCAAGGGGGAGATTGTTAGGAATTATTTTAGTGGTTTAATCTTTGCATTTAATAGGGACTAAAATAAAAAATATATATAATTTAGGGGCTGATTTGGTTTTTCGGTTTGGACCGAAAAACAGTGGGCTTCTAGGTGATAATGACTGAAAAACTTGGTTTTTCGGTTGGGCTGTAATGGATTTTCAGTGGGCTTTTATGGGATGGGCTTAGGGTTTTAGCTATGGTTTTTGTAGAGTATTTAAGGCTCCTTGCGCCGTCATTTTATGGGTTGATTGCCTTGGGAAGTGTGCTAAGATAGAGAGAGAATTTGTTGTACTCAAGCAATCAAGATCTTATGTACTAGAGCTTAGAGAAATCAAAAGGTGTGCATTGAAGATTGAAATCTCCTTGTATTCTTGTGTTTGATTGGGATTCCGCACTAATCGAGTTTGTGATTGATACCTTTTGAGGATCTTGGACTTACATGCACAAATATATGTTTAAGATCATTTCCAAAATATCAAAAGATTGTCTACTTATACAAAATTCAATTCAAGCTAGTTTGCAATCAAACTCATTTCAAAATTCATCATATGAATAGATATAACAATTAGATTAAAAGGTGTAAGATATAACATCCTACTCATTAACATAAATCGTAATAATCATAATCTAAAAGGTTTACTAGAAACCTTCAAGATAAGTCTTCAATTCATCACAAAACAACCAATTGCATTGTATTTCCCTTTTGAATGTCAAAAGGATGTTGTAATATTCATTCAAATGCAAATAATACTTGTTTTAAACTCCTTAGTAAGAGTTCTTTATCAAACAAGTCCAAATCCACTATTAAAAGCCTTTAAGTTCAAATCAAGTATGATCTCGTTTGTTTAGTTACATAAAATCCATTGATTGATTGATTCCAAGCTTAAGCTCCGATCCATCAATTTCGTGGTTCAAGATCACTTCGATAAAGTTTGATGTTTTCATTTGGAGTGCTCAACTTGGGTAGATCCCCTCAGAGGATGCGTTATGTTAGGGGCTGCATAGTATCTCTAGCTATTGACCCTCTTGCAGATTGAGTCCTGAAACGACTGACCATATTTTTGTGACCTGTCCATATGCTAAGGAGGTATTTCTATGAATCTCTCGTTGCTGTAACGTTGTGTTTCCGTTTCAACTGTTGATGAGTTAATTAACTTTGCTGCGACGTGGGGGAACTGTCCGTATAAAAAAATTCTCTTGATATCCATTATATACGGGTCCCTATGGTGTATATGGAAGGCGAGAAACGATAAGTTGTTCAAGAAGATCTATATTGCCTTCCTAGAGTTGCAGATAACATAATGGCTCTGGTGTAGTTATCGTTCAAACATAGGAGCACTATGGGCATTTGTAATTGGTTTGATTGGTCTTGTGACCCGTTTTTATGCTGTGTTAGCGCATAGTTCGAGTTTGTTTCTGCGCTTTATAGCCTCTTGCTAGATTGCAGTGGTGGTTTCATTATAGTGCACAGGGCCGGGCACCTGCTAAAATTCATGTACGTAGAGGAATTTTTTTTAATTTTCTAATAGGGTGCAACAGTGCGAAAAAAAATGTGCCACCGCTTAAATAAAAAATTGCCACCAACCTACAAAGTCTAATTGGGCTAATTATAATTAATGGAAAATTTCTGGCCGATCACGACAAATCCAATTGCTGGACATTTTGGCTAATTAAAATTACATTTGGGCTAATTAAAAATGGGCCTTTGAGCTAATTAAAATTAATGGACAATTGCTATTTGCTGGCCGATCACGACAAATCCACTTGCTAGACATTTGGGCTAATTAAAATTACATTTGAGCTAATTAAAAATGGGCATTTGAGCTAATTAAAATTAATGGACAATTGCTCACGACAATTATATGCTGGTGCAAGAAACCGTAAAACCTCTAAGACTAACGAATATCATTTTAAAGTTGAAATTTTCAACACAGTGGTGGATATGCAAATTGTAGAATTCGGGGAACGATTTTGTGAAGAAAGCACTCCAATTACTATAATACATGGGTGCTTTGAGTCTATGTGATTCTTTTGCTAAATTTTACAAGACAAAATTTATTGAAGTTAGCGAAAATGTACAAGAGGGATTTTAGTGATTTGGATATTAGAGATCTTGAAAGACAACTTGTTATTTATTATCACTCTTGCATTAGAGATGAGCGATTCACTAGTTTGAAGGGAATTTCCGAACTTTCTCGTTTGACGGTGAAAATGGGGAGACATCAAGCATATCATTTGGTTTATAAGCTACTGAAATTGTCTTTAATTTTACCTGTTGCAACCGCAACGGTGAAAAGATATTTTTCCAAGATGAACTCGTGAAGACCGACTTGCGCAATAAAATTGGTGATGAGTTTTTGAACGATGCGTTGGTTTGCAATGTTGAGAAAGAAGCCCTGGTGAAAGTTATGTTTGAAGATGTAACTTTGCGTTTTACAAAAATGTGTATTCGTCGAGGTGAACTTTAGATTGTATTTGCAACAAGCAAATATGTTATATTAATATATAATGCAACGTACTTTTAAATGTTTTTATGTTATTATGTTTGGTCGGAAATATTTTTTTTCTTATTATATTAGCTCGGAAAAAAAATTGAGTGTCACGGCTATTGATAAATCTTACACGCCCCTACTAGATTGTGCTCTGATTTTATCTTATCAAGTTGGCATTTCAAAAAAAAAAAAAAAAAAAAAATTTATTGTTATGAGTTTTTGGAGTTATTTGACGTGTCTCATAACTTACAACTCTTATCAAAAGCTTATCAATTTAAATAAATAATAAAAATAGATAAAAATAAAAAATGATTGGTCAATAAATACGTTGATGAAACTATTGTCGCGAATTCGCGATAGTGTTAAAACTTTTTTGATTTTTAAGTTGATGTTTAGTTATCACAAAAATTTAACGACAAAGGATGCTCTAAATCCACAATTTGATCGTTAAATATATTTTATTCTCTACATTCTCATACATGGAATCAAACGTTTTTCTCAATTTTCTAACACACAATATAATTAAAATTTCATGTTGTTCGAAAATTCCTTGAGAATTAGTAACCAATCTGATTATACCAACCACACTTGACACGACCAACCGTATTGATCGGTGAATACGTTTTACATGAGAATTAAAACAGTCGTGTTGACAAATCGTTACACATAATTTGACACGTTTGACCAATATTTAAGCACCATAACGTTTCTCTCTGACACAAAACAAAAGCATACTAGTAGCTATAGTGGATCCGATTATCGACCTCAGTGGAGCCTCACAAAATTTTCCACAAGCAACTTCATAGACGAAATGGTACCCGAGATCGCAAGAAAAGAGCCGATGGTGATCAGGAACACATTAAGAGCCAAAACGGGTTTCGATATCTGGTTCCAGAAGATCTTGATATAGAATACCGATGGGAATATGAGTATAATGGCCACACTAACGAGCGAGCCCGTAAGGCCAAGGACATACTGGAAGTATGGCACCGATAGGGCTATGACGAGTATGAGTAGCAACAAGATCGAGCCGATGGTGCCCCTTATCATCATCTTGGTTCGAGATTTCATAGTGTAAAGGAACCGATGTTCAAGTTCAATTGCAATGGGTGCAAATTCGAGTGCGTATTTTGTCATTGGTGTCAAAACCGTAGCCCATAGTGCGATCTTAGTGAACACAATGCCTCGAGGCATGCTGAGAGTAATTTGGGAATTTACTTCTGGTCCAAATAGTTTGGCACCCATGAAGCCTAAAGATGCATATAGCAAGGTCACACATGTGAAGCTGACGATAGATACCTGGAAAAAGGCAGAATTGGAAACACGGTGTTAAAATATGTTGTTACATAATTGGTCATCATTGTCTTGGTTTTTACGGCTACAAACCAAAAATTAACCCCGTTCAATATGTGCAAAAAGACCAATTTGCCCTTCTAGATGAGACTGAATATACCAACCTTGGTAAACTTGGAGGGGTCTTTCATGGCCCTGTGTATGTCGGGGAAGACAATATGACCACCGTAGCTGAAGATATAAAGGCCTGAGATGTGTGGTATGTTCTGTAGCCGGAGAACAGGGATCTTGTGATTGGCAGTCACTCCTCCGAACATTGCGGTGCATGCTACTGTCACAAAAATCATTAGCGACATGATTATGCCGCTAGTAGAGAGGAATGAAATGGACGCAAGATCTCTCAGCCAGAGGCTAGGCAGCGCCACCAACACCGCCAACACGGTCAGGACTTGAGACGTGGACAAATGATGAGCCCATGAGAACTGGACATTGGTTCCGAGGAAGACCATTTTCAAGTTGTCATGCAACGATATGGTGTAGGAAACAAGAGCCATAAAGATCTCCAAGTAGATGAATGAGGCCACAATGGTTCTTCCGAGGCTCCCAAAGGCATGGTGGCCGATATCTGTGTAATTTCTCGCTTTCCGGTTGTTTTCGAGGCATTTTCCAAGCAAGTGGGAGGTGTATGCGCTTGCGATCCCGAGGGCTACAAGAAGAAACAACGAGACCCACCCTCCATTTTCTACTGCATATGATGTCGATAGTTGGCCAAGACCTGTTACCAATCAAACAATGGTTAAGCACAAAGAGGTTTAACAAAATAGCGGATGAGACCTAGTCCGCCTCTATACGTTGGAATTTTCATTCTCTTTTAAATGATTGTTATGGAGAGGCAAATAATGGACTTTACATATCTAACATTGTAGAGAAAATCTATGACTCCATATCAAATAAAAGACAGAGACGTTTGGGAAAAAACACACCTATGAGCATTCCGACCATATTCACGACTGAATGAAGAAAAGAACTATTGGCATTGCTTGCATGCACCTCCCAGTCATTTATCTCGTTTTTAACCTCGAACTGCACCTCATCATTGTCATGATTACTGTCGTTACACGGTTTCTTACCGTCTTCTAAACAAGCTTCGCAACTGTCGACCCAATTCACCGCGTTGTTTGCTCCGTGAATCGACTTAGTTATAACATTCTCAGAACGATCTGAACTACTCTTTGAGTTCCAAAATATCGTCCATGTGTTGATTTTCATTTTCTGGGTTTCGTTGAAATCTCCAGAAACTATGGAGACAAAGGAACACTAAGATTCTATTTGGTTTTGTGGTTTCTTGGTTATGCATGAGACAATGATACATGGGACAGTTATTTATAGGTGGTGCCAAGTGTGAAACACACAATAGTGACCTGAGAATCTCACATGACAACTTTATCATTTAACTTAATTGCTGATTTCATAACAGTCAGATATCCAAACATGATAAAGTATAAAATTTTATGTTTCTATAGATTATGATCCTGTAAATGTAATTAATTAAAAGCTAATTATATACGGAGAAAAAAATAAAATACGTTGGAAGCAACAAAAATCTTTGGTTGATTGGCTGGATTGGGCGATCAATGATGTGCCAAAATGAGCACGCATCATAGTTTTTAAATATTTGTTATCGGTTCGTGTTGTTCTGTCAATATTTCTAAAATTTATATCGATGATTAATAATAATTATTATCAAGATATTTATTACAATACACATGTCTTCTTTAATAAGAATAATTTGTAATCTTATAAATATTTAGACATTATAAACTAGCATAAGTTTGATCTACCCATTTATAAATGTATTATATGCTTTGGCAAACGGGAAATATTATAAAATGTTGATTAGTATATTATCTAGTTTGAAGATGTGAAACCACAAACCATTTAAAGAAAATTTAATCTCCTAGGATAAACATCTTTATTCCCACTAAAAGTTTCCACCAAAACGACAGGCAAAACGTATTACTTAATAACTTTGTAATATTATGCTATTATAAGCTCATCGTCATAAGTGATCACACGCTGGTAGACGTACAAATTCTATTCTCCAACACCCCCAAATTTTACATCAGCATCACTTCTTACACAATTTTCCTTTTAGTAGGCATGCTTCTTCACACCCTAACATAAATAAATAAATAAATATATATATATATATATATATATATATATATATATATATATATATATATATATATATATATATATATATATATATATATATATATATATATATATATATATATATATATATATATATATATATATAAAGAGAGAGAGAGAGAGTGTGTGTGTGTGTGTGTGATAGGTTATTTTAAAACTGATAATTTGTTGGGAAGAAGGAGGAGTGTTTATTGATTAACTGAGGAGTGGTACAATGTTTCAAGTTCTTGCATGGCTATTTATAGCCAAGTTTATTACCTACCAACTATTTTAAAAACATTTATTTGACTTTGAATACTTCAAACTTCCAGAAATCTAACAAGGATGTGGTAAGCACTTATGTAAGCATCTAGAAAACCAAATATTCTGAATTATTATTTATCATTTTCCCCCTTAATTCAGAATCTTCAAACCTTCTTGACTTCAATCAAGATTCTCATCTCTTCGTGTTTTGTCTTCGCTAATGCTTTGGTAAGGATATCTGCTTTTTGCTCCTTACTACAAACATGATTTACTGTAATCTCTCCATTTTCAACATATTCTCTAATGAAATGATAACGTATATCTATATGTTTGCTACGCCCATGGAACACTGGATTCTTCATCAGATCTAATGCTGATTGGTTGTCAACAAACAAGGTAACAGGTGGTACCTTTTGTTTTGTTATCTCAGTCAGGAGTCGGCGCAACCAGATACCTTCACAAGCTGCCTGAGTTGCAGCCATAAATTCTGCTTCACATGAGGACAATGCCACAACTCTCTATTTCTGAGATGCCCACGCGACCAAATTACCATTCACATAGAATGCCATTCCTCCTGTGCTTTTCCTGTCACTCACATCGTTTGCTAGATCGCTATCTGAGTAACCTGTGACTTTTACTCTACTTTCTCCTTTCGTGTAAGTCAAACCATGATCGAGAGTGCCTTTCACATATCTTAGTATTCCCTTTACTGCTTGTAGATGCTGTTCAGTTGGCTTCTCCATGAACCCACTAACTACTCCGACTGCGAATGAGATATCAGGGCGTGTATGAGTCAAGTATCTTAAACCTCCGACTATACTTCTATACTCGGTGGGGTTCACTAATTCTCCTTCTCCTTCTTTGGTGAGCTTCAGTTTGTGCTCCATTGGACTCTTAGTGGGGTTGCAGTTCATCATTCGAGTCTTCTTTAAGATGCTTTTGGCGTAAGCTTCTTGCTTCAGTGTTATACCTGTTTCCTTTTGGCTCACCTCAATTCCCAAATAATAGGTTAGAAGTCCAAGATCACTCATCTCAAACTTGGCTTTCATATCTGTTTTGAAAGCTTGAATACTTTTGTGATAACTTCCAGTTACTAATAAATCATCAACATAAACTCCGATGATTAAGACATTTTCACCTTCCTTCTTCGTGTAAACAGAGTATTCTTGAGCACATCTGGCAAACCCCAAGCTTTTCAAATACTTATCTAAGCAAGCATTCCATGCCCTTGGTGCTTGTTTTAGACCGTACAATGCTTTTGATAGCTTGTACACTTTATTGATTTCATCCTTCTTCGTGTACCCTTCAGGTTGAGACACGTACACCTCTTCTTCCAGAGTACCATTCAGAAAAGCTGATTTTACGTCAAGATGATGTACACGCCATCCATTTGAGCCTGCGAGAGCTAGGATGACGCGTACGGTTTCGATCCTGGCCACTGGTGCATAGACTTCGTCATAATCAACTCCTCGTTTTTGGACATACCCTTTTGCCACAAGCCTTGTTTTGTACTTCACAATCTTTCCGCTTGGATCTCGTTTCACTTTGTACACCCATTTTAACCCTATAGCTTTGCGATCCTTAGGGAGATCGACCAAACTCCAAGTCTTGTTCTTCTCAATTGATGCTAATTCAGCATTCATAGCTTCAATCCACACTTTTCTCTTGCTTGCTTCCGTGTACGAGACTGGCTCGTCATCATTGCGAATCATCATTAATTCTTCAATTTCTTCAGTTTGGTCGTATAAGTCTGTGAATATGCGGAATCGTTTGGGAGCACCACCGCCTGTGGAGCTTGAGGCGGAGCTTGAAGATGGAATTGGGGAATTTTGGGTGATCGGTGAATTGGGTGTATCCGATAAGTTGATGGGTATATTTTGTGAGTTTATCGGGGAGTCTTGTGGAGAGTTTATGGGCTGGAAACTTTCTTCGGTCTGATCACTGTCACTTTGTGGAGACCCAAGATTTTGTTCCGGTGTTCGTGGTTCCGACTCAGAATCTTCATTGTACAAGTCGTCTAGGTTAAAACCTTCGACGGTGAAGCTCATACCTGGTGTGGCTTTAATTTTTGAACTCTTCTCCCACACCCAACCTTCTTGTTCTTCGAAAACCACATCTCTACTCACATATATCTTTCCGGTGTCCGGATCAACCAATCTATATGCCTTTGATCCCTTCTCAACTCCCAGATGAACCAATCGCTTACTTCTTTCATCTAGTTTTGTCAGGTGGCCTTTGGAGACTTTCATATGTACAACACAACCAAACACCCTAAGATGTTCAACATGTGGCTTTCTCCCTGTCCACATTTCGTATGGAGTTGTGTCTTTCAATGCTTTCGTATGAGCTCTGTTTAGAACATAAACAGAGTGATTCACAGCTTCACCCCATAACGTGTCTGGCATTTTCATGGTTTTCAAATTACACCTAACCATCTCCAATACCGTTCGATTTCTCCTCTCCACCACCCTATTTTGTTGTGGAGAATATGGGGATGTGTAATGTCTTTCCAACCCTATTTCCTTGCAGTATGTGGTGAATTCTTTCGACAGAAATTCACCACCACGATCAGTTCTGAAAACTTTCATCTTCTCCCCAGTTTCAACTTCTACTAAGCTCCTGAAGTTCTTAAAGACTTGAAGAGCTTCATCTTTTGTTTTTAGCAGATAAACCCACATAACTCTGCTATAGTCATCAACTAACAACATAAAGTACATATTGCCAGATGGTGTAGGGGGTGATACTGGGCCGCATAAATCGCCATGAATTAGTTCAAGCTTCTTCTTTGCTCTATAATTCGTATGTGTAGGGAATGGACTCCTTGTCTGTTTTCCCACGAGGCACCCTTCACAAGGTTGTTGAGGAATGTTTAGTTTTGGCATTCCTTCAACCAGCTTCTTCTCCGCCATGTATTTCATTGAATTAAAATTTATATGACCCATTCTCATATGCCACAACCATGTTGGATCACCTATTCGAGCGGTTAGACACATCGAATTGACTTCTTCCAACTCTATCTTGTACAGTCGATTTGGAGATCTTCTAACCTTCATCAACAACTTCCCTGTTGCATCACGGACCATAAGAATGGATCTTTGATCGTGATTTCATCACCACCCTCTGCTAACTGTCCCAAACTTATGATGTTGCTACATAAGTCTGGAATGTAATAGACTTCATTAAGCTTTCGATGTTCACCATTCTTACATTGAAATACGACTGAACCTTTGCCTTCGATCTTCACTTGTGATTCGTTTCCAAACTTCACGTAACCTTGAACAGTCTGATTCAAGTCACGAAACTTATCTTTATCACCGGCCATGTGATTACTGGCTCCTGTGTCGAGATACCAGATACTTGATCGCTTCACCTCATCATCCCGTTTTCTCAACTCTGGGAATACATTTTCTTCATTTAAGGAAACTTCACCATTGTCAAACGAAGCTAACAATAGTGCTGGTTCATTGACATCTTGTTCGCGAATCAAGTTGCTTTCTTGTCTTCTTTCACGTCTTGGGTTTGTACATTCTGCTGCATAGTGACCGAATTCTTGACAATTGTAGCACTGGACCCTACTTTTATCTTGATTATTTAAAGTGCTACGGCCTCCATCTTTCTGGTAGTGTGATCCACCTCTGCCACGACCACTACGACCACCACGACCACTACTGTTTCCTCCTCTTCCTCTGCCTCTGCCTCGTGAACCTCCAAATCCGCCACGATTTGATTTTGATCTGGAGTCACCTTCTCCCTTCTTCTTATTTCTCTCTGACCACTCTTGGTGTGTCAAGAGAAGTTTTCGATCATCACTATCACCATGGCCTCTCATTCGTTCTTCATGTGCTTTGAGCCTTCCGATCACTTCTTCCACAGTCATCTTGTCTAGATCTCCAAATTGCTCAAGTGTTGAGGCGATTTGGAGAAATTTGCTTGGTACTGCCCTTAACAACTTCTTTACAACATATGACTCCTCCACCGTGTCTCCCAATGCTCACATAGTACTGACGATATTGTTCACCTTCACAGCGAACTCATCCACTCCTTCTGATTCCTTCATGTTCAGTGATTCAAACTCGGTCTTTAGAGTTTGAATTCTAGCGGTCCTCACTCTTTCTTCTCCCATAAACTGTGTCTTCAAGGCTTCCCATGCTTCCTTGGATGTTTTCTTTTCTGCCAATCCAAGTAGCAAATCTTCTGGAATGCTCTGATAGATGGCCGCGAGAGCCATCTTGTCTTTCTTCACATCTACTGCCGTGTTTGTTGTTCGTGGCTCAACAGCATCCCACACACCTTGGGCTTGCATGAACACTTTCATCTTGATCGCCCATGCAGCATAATTCGTTCCTGACAACATCGGATAATGGAGGGTGACCTGTCCATCCTTTTCACCATTGTTTCCTGCCATCTCTTCTCGAGATTGGTACTTGGGCATACACAACAATATAGCCCCTTTTTTTTAAATATGGGGCCAAAAGACAATTTTCTGAAGTTTAGGAGGTAAAATGAACTTTTTCAGAAGTTCGGGGTTAAAACTGAACTTTTTCAGAAGTTCTGGGGCTAAAATAAACTTTTTCAGAAGTTCGGGGTTAAAACGGAACTTTTTCGGAAGTTTTGGGGCTAAAATAAACTTTTTCAGAAGTTTGGGGTTAAAACTGAACTTTTCGGAAGTTCTGGGGCTAAAACGAACTTTTTTAGAAGTTCAGGGTTAAAACTGAATTTTTCGGTTTGCTACAGTGACCGCTACAGTGACCGCTACAGTGTCGTCTTCTCCGGTCGTCTTCTCCGGCGAACTGGTTTTTCCGGCCACTATTCCGGCGAACCTTTGACCGGACTTTTGGAGGTCTTCCGGTGGTCGAAAAATTCCGAAAAATATATATTCGGAATCGTGAGAACAAGACCATTCCAACGGTGTGCTCGGAAATTGATTTAGAGACAAAACAATTTTGACCGAAAAAACAAGTGGCTGCTTGGGAAGAAGGAGGAGTGTTTATTGATTAACTGAGGAGTGGTACAATGTTTCAAGTTCTTGCATGGCTATTTATAGCCAAGTTTATTACCTACCAACTAATTTAAAAACATTTATTTGACTTTGAATACTTCAAACTTCCAGAAATCTAACAAGGATGTGGTAAGCACTTATGTAAGCATCTAGAAAACCAAATATTCTGAATTATTATTTATCATAATTATTGTATGACTATGTGGACCAATTAGAATTCTGGAAAAAATCAGTTTTCGTATCTATAGGAGTCGGTTACCGGATTTATAGGATTTTATTTATTTAAAATTAATTGATTTATATGTCAATTACTATTATACCCCTATCCGGATTTAAAATGATTGGTCCATATTTAGTTACAAGGTTACACAATATTTATCAAGTTACATATATATATATATATATATATATATATATATATATATATATATATATATATATATATATATATATATATATATATATATATATATATATATATATATATATATATGTTGGAATACGTTAACATAAAACAAACGCAACGGAAACAGAAAACAAAAAAAACCTTATTCAACCGGGATCATCGAATTATGCACACTTTTGGAACTGTAAACTCAAGAGGGTTCAAGACATACCTTTTAAGATCAAATCTGACCTTGTTAGGATGGCAAGAGCCCAAAGTAGAAATAGACCCGTTGATGTAATATACATCTTTGCTTGAAGTTTTAACACGTAATACTTAGGTTTTATAAAGAAATCGGCTGTATATCGAGGTTGGGAAGGAGGGTGATGAAAATTAGGTTTTTAAGATGAAATACAACTCAGATCTAGGGTTGTATTTATAGTGCTACTCATCCTTATCTCCTCCCTTGTGGATAATGACTATTTGAAATTCAAACTGTTGATAATTTCAATTTAGTCATTTATCCCTTTTAGTTTCTAATTAATATACCTTTACTTCGGTATATTAATAAACTTAACCCCTCAGGATAATTTTTCGATCTCTTCTAGCTAAATCGTCTCTTGCGTGTAACCCAAAAGGACCCTACTATTTATAGTAATATTACCAACTTATTATAACGATGGGCATATAACCAACAGTCTCCCACTTGCACTTGTTATAACAACTGTATGGTATGATATTCCCTAACCTAGTGTGTTGTATGTCATCCTAGAAAAGTGTTATATTCATCTAATGAAACAGCCCTTAGGCAAGTGATCAAATATTCCTTTGTTCAACAAGATATCCATATGAACGTCTGACATGGAATTCTGTCAGTCTCAAACATTCAAGATTATGTTTCCCGATAGAGATTTGTGATGAACACAACAAATTGCACTATTGATTCTATATCAATTCAGTCTCGGTACGGCCGTACACTTGCTGTCAGCACCAAATCATCGAGGGGCCCACGTATATCGCTTCTCCTGTTAGACCACTTGCAATACCCATCACATTGAACAAATGTGATGGGTGCCATATCAGTGCCACATCAACATTTTCCCTATCACACTCCATCACAACACACAAGTAATGCCTATCACATTTCATCACACCATATCATCTATTTTAATTAAAAAAAATTCAAAAATGTGAAAGAGAAGAGAGAGGGGGAGAGAGAGAGAGAAGAGAGAGATAGAGAGAAAGAACGACTCTTTGTTTTGATTGGGTGTGATCACCCGTGAACACCATCACAATTCATTACGATCACGGCCGTGACGGAAACCCCGGGGCGATGTTCACGGACCGTGATCGGTCCTAAGTGGCATCACGGCCATCACCGTGATAAGTATTCCGTCTAGCCTTAGGGCAGAAGGAACAAATAAACTTTGACTACACGACTCTAGCCTACTCATCATGTCATATCTGGACATTCCCTGTATGGTTGCCAGTTACAGACAACGTTGGAGAAAACTAACGCATAACAGACTGCAGGACTAAGAATCAATGCATCTCCGCTTGAAGAATATAATATATTACCATCTTAGAATTACTCGTGACAGATTCCATGAAGTAATCTCTATGTACAGGTACTCCAATACTTAATCCCTATTAAGTACACATGAGAATCAACACATCTCTATGTTATGTCCATCTCTATTGACAATTCACTAACTCCTCATGTCAGCCTTGAATCAATACTTACTTCGAAAAGTATGTATGACTGTGGATTGTTTGAATAATAATTGGTTTATTCAGGAAGTCAATAAAACATGCAAAATTGGAACACAATGATAAAATAATGAAATGACTACCTCCATGCATATATTAAGTTCTCCACATAATAATCTTCAAAACAAATAGAGTTTTACATTGCTTAAGTTCCCAACACAAATCAAACAAAATTAAATACACTCAAATCAACTCATTTGCAAATCTAATGCCCATCGACCTAGTATAAGAATCATGATTGGCCTGAGATAACAGTTTAGTGAATGGATCAGCAAGATTATCTTCTGATGTAACTCTACTAATCGTGATGTCTCAATCTTCAACGAGCCTCCAGATATAATGGTACTTCCGGTGTATATGCCTTGTGCGCTTGTGAGCTTTGGGTTCTTTCGCCAAGGCGACTGCACCCTCATTGTCACATAAGATCTCAACTGGACCATCAATGCTAGGAACAACACCGAGATCCCTGATGAACTTCTTCATCCATATGGCTTCCTTTGCTTCTTCATTAACTGCAATAAACTCAGCCTCTGTTGTCGAATTAGCTAGTGTTTCTTGCTTGGTACTCTTCCAAGTTACTTGACTGCAAACAGGAGTCGTCTCTGTCGGTAGAATGATTTTCAGTAAGAACAAGAATCCTGACTGCAAACAGGAGTCGTCTCTGTCGGTTTAGAAGCTAGCATCACTATAACCATTTACAGTGAGTTCTTCCATGCCCACATAGACCAAGAACACTTCCTTCGTTCTCCGAAGATACATAAGAATGTTCTTGACTGCGGTAGAATGATTTTCACTAGGATTGGCCTGATAACGACTCGTCATACTCAAGGTACAAGAGACGTCGGGCCTTGTACATAACATGGCATACATGATCGATCCCATTGATGAAGCATATGGGATTCGACTCATTCTTTCTCGTTCATCACTATGACTACGACATTGGTCGCTCCTCAATGTCATACCACGTTGCATAGGCACGAACCTTTTCTTGGAATCCTGCATCTTGAATCTTTTCAAGATTTTGTCTATGTATGTACTTTGGCTTAAACCAATTAGTCGCCTAGATCTATCTCTATAGATCTTTATACCAAGTATGTATGCTGCTTCTCCCAAGTCCTTCATAGGGAAACAATCCCAAGCCAAGTTTTAACACTTTGCAACATTGGGACATTGTTTCCTATAAGTAGTATGTCATCAACATACAACACAAGGAAGACAACAACACTCCTACTAGCTCTGACATATACACATAGTTCATCTTCTGTTCTCGAAAATCCAATCTCTTTGATTTTCTCATCGAAGCAGAGATTCCAACTACGAGATGCTTGTTTGAGTCTACAAATTGACTTCACAAGTTTACACACTCTATTGGGATATTTGGACTGTACAAAACCCTCTATTTGTGTCATATACACATCCTCTGAAAGTTTTCCGTTAAGGAAAGCGGTTTTTACATCCATTTGCCATATTTCGTAGTCATAAAATGTTGCGATGGCAAACAATATCCTGATAGATTTAATCATCGCCACCGGTGAAAAAGTTTCCTCATGAACAATTCCTTAGGTTTGAGTATAACTATTTGCCACCAGTCTGGCTTTGTATGTGTGTACCTTTCCATCCACGCCTGTCTTCTTCTTGAAGACCCATTTACAGCCAACTGTTTTAAGACCACGTGTTTGATCAACCAGGTTCCAAACTTGGTTATCATACATGGATTTCATCTCGCTCTCCATACCCTCCTTCCATTTGGCAGCATCTGGGCCTGCCATTACTTATTGATAGCTGGTAGGTTCATCGTCATCTACCATTGACTCATCACCTTCAGTAATATGTAAACCATAAAACTCAGGTGCATGATGTACTCTATCAGATCTCAGGACAGGAGGTGGAGGTATGTCAGATTCCTCAATTGTACTTGGCTGAGACTCAACAGGTTTTTCAACCTCTGATTGAGAGCTAGTGCCAACATCGGGTCCTTTATTGGTTGGCTCTTGAATCTCATCAAGATCAATTTGGCTCCCACTGGCCTCTTGGTGTATCAGCTCCCTCTCTCGAAAGACTGCCCTTCATGCAACAATCACCTTGTTTTCAAAAGGTTTGTAAAACAAATAAACAAAAGAACTAGTAGGATAACCAACAAATTAACACCTCTCTGATCTGGGTTCTAGTTTATCGATCGCTTCATGACGGACGTAAGCCTCATAACCCCAGACTTTCAAATGCGCTAATGAAGGTATAATCTCATTCCATATTTTAGAGGGTGTCTTGTTGACCTTCTTAGTTGGTACAAGGTTCAGGATTTTTGGTGCAGTCTCCAAGTCATAGCCCTATAAACTGATTGGAAGCGTAGCACGACACATCATGGACCGAACCATATCAAGTAATGTCCAGTTCCTCCTCTCGGCTACACCATTATGTTGTGGTGTTTCGGGTGGCGTCAGCTGTAAAACAATTCCACAGTTCCTTAGATGATCATAGAATTCTTGACTAAGGTATTCTCCACCCCTGTCAGATCGGAGGATCTTAATCCTTTTGCCCTATAGATTCTCTACTTCATTCTGAAACCTTTTGAACACCTCGAAAGTTTCAAAATTATGTTTAATCAAATAAACATATCCATATCCACTGAAATCATCAGTAAATGTGACAGAGTACCTTTCTCCATGTCTTGTGGCTGATCTGAACGGTCCACAAACATCAGTGTGTATGAGGTCCAACAGATCAGTGCCTCTTTCAAAGTTCCGTGTGAATGGCTCTTTTGTCATCTTGCCCAATAAAGAAGACTCACTTACATCATCAGACTTGAGGTCAAATGATTCCAAAACCTCATCCGCTTGGAGTTTGGCGATGCGTTTCTTATTTATATGGCCAAGTCGACAATGCCATAGACACGATTTATCCAATGCACTTTTGGATGTATTTGAATCAACATTTAAGATTAACCTATCATTTATTCTAATGCTCACGATAGTTTCATATATAACATTTGTAGGACATGCTTTAAAATAAAGACAATCATTTTTGAAAACTAAAATATTTTCATTATCAAAACCAAAATTAAAATCGTCTCGATAGAAAGCACTAAAAGAAATAATGTTTCTTGCCATTTCTAGCGAATAGCAACAATCTAATAAATTAATATAAAATCCCGTAGAAAGCATGAGCTCGTAATCCCCAATCCTTTTGACAGCAGCCGTATATCTGCTGCCCATGATCAGGTCAAGCTCACCATCCCTCATCTTCCTATTTCTTCTTAGTCCCTGCACATCAGAGCAAATGTGAGTACCACATCCTGTGTCTAGGACCCATGAATTAGTAGTAGAAGTATTATGAAGTTCTATCATGTATATACCTGAGGTGCCAGACACTTTTGGCTTTTCTTCTTAATCTTCTCGAGGTATTTAGGGCAGTTTCGCTTCCAGTCTCCCTTTTCTCTGTAGTGGAAACAAATGGCCTCATCAGGGTTTGGTGTCGGCACTATCATAGAACCAGCCTTGCCCTTGTTGCTAGGGTTGGAGTTGGGGTTACCAACTTGACCCTTCCCTTAGCCTCTAGGCTTATTGGCTTTCCTTTTCTTGATTGCCCCCTCCCTGATTTCTAGTACCGGAGCCGTGGAGCTGGAGTTCTTACATTTCGACATATTTGCCTCGACAGTTTTTAGCTTGCCGTTTAATTCCATTATGGTCTTTTCCAATCCATTCATGTTAAAATTCAGTGTGAGCTAACTGAATGTATTGCTCAGCGAGATGGAGGATGATATCCATAACCGAATGCTGAGCGATTGGAAATCCAATTCGCTCCAATCTGTTAACGTATGCTTTGATCTTAAGCACGTGTGCATTGACAGTGGTTCCCTCGTACTGCTTACAATCTAGTAGGGAGATCATGGTGTCGTATCGTTCCTGTCTAGCCTACTCTTGGAACATCTCCTTGAGCTGGTCGGTCATGTCGAACGCTCCAGCAGTATCGAAACTCTTTTGGAGTTCTGGAACCATGGTCGCCAACAAGAGACAAGCAACCTCATCCGACTGATCTTTATGCTTTTGCCAAGTGTAACACCACGTCACTTACGGTAAGTAACTTTATCTTAATCGTGATGTAATTTTGATATAATTAAATGTTATAGGTGTTTGAATAGTTCAGATACCTTTAAGATAGAGTTTTCGTATGAAAAACGCCAAAAAAGGGTTACACGTATAATGTAAGTTGAGCACGGGTCGTGTAAAAGATCAATGAAGTTTTACCGAAGGTTACACGGGTCGTGTAAGTTTAACACGGGTCGTGTAATAAGTTGATGAATTCTTACCGAAACTTACACGGGTCGTGTAAGTTTAGCACGGGTCGTGTAAATGTTTAATGAAATTGTACCGAAACTAACACGGGCCGTGCTGCGCGCAGGCCCCACCCTTTTAAAATCGCGATTTCAGTCATTTAGGCAGAGGATTCTCAACAAAAACTCTTGCAAAACCCTAGAAAACATTTCCCTAATCATATTAGAACCAAATTGGAAGGCTAGAAAGCGAAGGATTGAAGTAATTTTCGATATCCCACTTATTGAAGGTGCTGGAAAACGTTGAAGGGTCGGTTGTATCTACTGTAGTGTTAGCTAGGATCGTATAGCACTTCAAACCAGCTAAGTAATCTATACTGTATCGATTGTGATATGTATTGATTTAACTCTTGCAACTTGAAGTAGTTTAACTATTGAAATGGTAACCTAGAAGTTAGTTAAATTACCCAATTGATACGATATAAACCTATGTGGTTTAAAACGGCCTTCGTGGCTAGGAGAATGGATTCATTATCCAAATGTTAACGGCCTTCGAGGCTAGGAGATTGGATTAGATATCCAAATACTAACGACCTTCGTGGCTAGGAGATTGGATTTGATATCCAAATGTTAACGGCCTTTGTGGCTAGGAGATTGGATTGATATCCAAATGTTGACTTAAACAGGGACTTACATTATATTGAGTTTTGACAACTTATCTATATATATATACATGTTAAAGTGTTTACATGATTACTCATTGAGCTTTATGGCTCACAGAATATGTGTGAAATGTCCCTGCAGGTGAGCGTGACCCTGCTAAGAGTAAGGATGTAGCTCATGGATAGGACATGACGTTGTAGCAGCCCGACTTAAAAGGAGTTTACTTTTGATATGTGTCGTTGATACACTTGTACCCTTTTGTATAAACTTATACACCTAATCATATGGTTTTGTATGTTTAAAACTATGTCTAAAAGTGAAAAAATTTTGGGTGTATTTTGTTTTAAAAAGTCGGGTGTTACAAGTTGGTATCAGAGCTATGGTTTAAGTGAACTAGGTGTCTGTAGAATAGATCCCTGGACTTAGACCTTGAGAGATAGTAGACATGTGGTATAGTTGGGTGTATATAAGTTTGTTATTATATATAACCTAACAGTTTGTTGAATTGTGAAGTATGAGAGGTACTAGAAGCAACCCTACACGGGGAAATTCGGGGCATGGAGCCTCGAGAGGTGGTCGGCCCCGTTCTGAAGGCTCGGTTGGAAGAGGGGCAGGTGGACCAGGAGATGAGAATCCACCAGACTTACGCACCATAGTGTCTGATGTGGTACGTGAGTTACTACCTACCTTGATGAACGTACATGGTGAAAGCGCTGTAAAGCAAGTTCATGATAAACAACCTGAAAACAAGAGTCAAGGTGAAAGTGGAAGTCGTGTAGAGAAAGAAGTTCACGGAGAAGGGAGTTCCGGGAAAAAGACGGAGTGTACTTATAAGACCTTCCTTAGCTGTAAACCTAAAGAGTTATCAGGAACAGATAATCTAGTACATGTTATGGAATGGTTAATGCATACAAAGAAAGTATTCCGAGTCAGTAAATGCGCTGAAGGAGATAACGTAGAGTTTGCCACAAATCAATTGACAGGAAATGCATTACATTGGTGGCAGATATTCAGTAAGTCATTCGGTCCCGATTTGACACAGTCTTTATTGTGTGAACAATTTAAAACCAAATTCAATGAAGAATACTGTTCCGAGGTGGCTGTAAAAAGGTTAGGAGAAGAGTTTCTGCACTTGGAACAAGGGTCTCACTCTGTGCAAGAATATACGATGAGTTTTCTTGAAAAGACCAGATTTGCAGAACATCAAATAAATATTGAAAAGAGAAAGATTGATAAATACGTGTGGGTATTGAAAACCCGAATTCGAGAAATTGTGCAACCGCTTCAGTTGTCTTCTTTCCGACAGGTGGTGTATAGAGCCACAAAAAGAGAGACAGAACTTCAAAGGCAGGAGGAGGAAAAGAAAGTCAGTGAAACTAAACGGAAAGCGGAGGAAAAACCGTGGACGCCTCAGAAAAAGTCGCAACAGACGGGGTCCAATTTTAGAGGCAAAGGCCCGAGAGAAGAAGTTAAGTGGTGTGAAAAGTGCAGGAAAAAACACTTTGGAAGTTGTCGGAACGATGTTCCATCATCGGGTTGTCGTAACTGTAGAAAGCAAGGGCATATCACTCGAGATGGTCGGGCGGAGCGGAGGTGTTTTCAGTGTGGGGCTACAAATCATATTCGTTCGAACTGTCCCCAGGTGAAATCTGGAACACCTAGTGATAAACCCAGAGAGGAGCGGGTAGGAAAGAAAGAAGAAACAAAGGGTCGGGGAGGACCAGTGGCATCACGGGCATTCCAGATGATAGTGGAAAAGGCTCGTGAAAAGACTGACATAGTTTCAGGTATATTCACTCTAAATTCAATTCTTGTATACGTAATATTTGATCCTGGAGCTATGCATTGTTTTGTGTCAACGTCTATGATCTCTCGTTTAAATATTCCCCTAACTCCTATGGATGAAAGTTTGGAAGTAGCAGTGGCATATGGTAGGTATGTTTGGGTGTCGGAACATATTGAAGGTTGTTAGCTTAAGATCTACGAGACCACTTTCCCTATAGATCTGAAGCCGATGACTACCAAGGAGTTTGGAGTAATTGTGGGTATGGATTGGTTAGCGACGAATTATGCTAACATGGATTGTAGAAACAAGAATATTACAGTTTTAACACCAGAAGGGGCATGGATTAAAATCCAGGGCGAACGAGCGCGTTTAAGAATGCCGGTTATTTCTTTTGTTCAAGCTCGGAGTAATGTTAGTAAAGGAGGGGTATCTTATTTAGCATACGTGTCTTTGGCTAAATCGGATCAGGTGGGAAGGGAAAGTGTGAAAATTGTAAACGAATTTCCAGACGTTTTTCCTGAAGAACTTCCCGGATTACCGCCCGATCGACAAATCGAATTCGCAATCGAATTAGTTTCGGGAGCCGCACCGGTTGCCCGGGCTCCTTATCGACTAGCACCTTCAGAAATAGAGGAACTGAGAAAAAATTGGAAGAACTTCTGGATCGGGGTTTTATTAAACTAAGTTCATCACCGTGGGGAGCGCCTATTTTGTTTGTTAAAAAGAAAGACGGGTCGATGCGTATGTATATTGATTACCGGGAACTGAATAAGATCACGGTGAAGAATAAGTACCCGTTACTGAGAATTGATGACTTATTTATCAACTTCAGGGAGCATCGCATTTTTCTAAAACTGATTTGAGATCGGGGTATCACCAGTTAAAGATTCGAGAATCAGATATTCCCAAGACTGCATTCCGTACTCACTATGGCCATTATGTGTTTTTAGTTATGCCTTTTGGGTTAACCAATGCTCCGGCAGCATTTATGGACCTCATGAACAGAGTATGTCGTCCGTTCCTTGATACTTTTGTAATTGTGTTTATAGACGATATTTTGGTATATTCTCGAAGCCAAGCTGAGCACGGTGTTCATTTGTGCCAAATACTGGAGTTAATTCGCCGGGAAAAGTTATATGCGAAGTTTTCCAAGTGTGTATTCTGGCTAAGAGAAGTACAATTTCTTGGACACGTTATTAGTAGTGAAGGAGTTAAAGTTGATCCAACAAAGATTGAAGCTGTGATGAAATGGGAACCGCCTCGAAGTCCGACCAAAATACGCAGTTTTCTTGGATTGGCGGGTTACTATAGAAGATTTGTAGAAAACTACTCTTCGATTGCTGCCCCATTGACCAAGTTGACCAAGAAGGGTGAAAAGTTTGAATGGGCGGAAAGACAACAAGCAGTCTTTCAAAAATTAAAGCAAGCCTTGTGTGAAGCCCCGGTGTTAGCATTAGCGCAAGACGGAGAAGACTACGTAGTTTACAGTGATGCTTCACGGGTGGGCCTTGGGTGTGTGTTGATGCAGAAGGGTCGGGTAATTGCTTATGCATTCCGTCAACTAAAAGAGGCCGAGAAGAAGTACCCGGTGCATGATCTTGAATTGGCTGTAGTGATTTTGGCTTTAAAACTTTGGAGACACTACTTATATGGCGTGAAGTTTATCGTTTATACAGATCATAAAAGCTTGAAGTATTTGTTTGATCAGAAAGAATTAAACATGAGGCAACAAAGGTGGATGGATTTACTTAAGGATTAAGACTGTGAAATTTTGTATCATCCCGGCAAGGCAAATGTGGTTGTAGATGCCCTGAGTCGAAAGGAATATCCTTTGAAAGTTACATCCGCATGTATGGGTGTGGCGAGTCGACTACCCAAGCTTATTCGCAAGGCATAAGAAGAAGCGTGCAAGCCCGAGAATGCGAAAAGTGAATGAGTGGTTGTGTATTTAAAACCTTTAGAGGTCGTGTGTGGGTGCCCAAACAAGGTGAGGCACGGAGTTTGCTATTAGAAGATGCTCATTGTAGTAGATATGCAGTACACCCGGGTAGTACCAAGATGTATCAAACGCTGAAACCTTTATATTGGTGGCCGGGAATGAATAGAGACATTGGAAGATATGTAGAGAAGTGCTTGACTTGTTTGCAAGTAAAGTCTAACCATCAGAAACCGTATGGCGAAATCCAACCGTTACCAATTCTAGTGAAGAAATTGGATGATATTACAATGGATTTTGTAACAAAACTTCCTCAAACACCGCGTGGGCATGATACAGTTTGGGTAGTGGTTGATCGGTTAACAAAATCGGCACAGTTTATACCGATTAGTGAAAACTTCAAAATCGAAAAGTTGGCGAAAATATACATTGACGAGGTAATTCGTCGACATGGGTTACCGTCGTCAATTATATCGGACCGAGATAGTAGATTCACCTCCCGATTTTGGCAGAGTCTTCAAGAGCAAATGGGTTCGAAAGTGTTGATGACTACCGCGTACCATCCACAAACCGACGGGCAAAGCGAGAGAACCATTCAGACTTTAGAAGACATGCTCAGGACGTGTATAATAGACTTTGGCGGGAGTTGGGAAGATCATCTACCTTTGGTAGAATTTGCTTACAACAACAGCCAGCATCCAGATGGCCCCATATGAAGCGTTATACGGAGCAGCGTGTCGTACTCCGACTTGCTGGACTAAAGTGGGGGAAAGGTCGTTGGCTGGACCTGAAATCGTAGCCCTAACAGAAGAAAACATTAGACAAATCCGAGAACATTTGAAAGTTGCTCAACACCGGCAAAAACAATATGCTATAAGCGAGTAAAGCCGTTGGAATTTCAAGTGGGGGAAATGGTGATGCTCAAAGTATCCCCTTGGAAGGGCTTGATTTGATTTGGGAAGAAAGGAAAGCTAAGTCCTCGTTTCGTTGGACCGTTTCGGATATCTCAAAGGGTAGGAGCTGTGGCATATCGGTTAGAGTTACCAGAAGAACTCCAAGGCATTCATAATGTTTTCCATGTGTCGCATTTATGAAAAACATGATTCAATGAATCTCAACGAATACCTCTGGCTGAAATAGAAGTTGATGAAAAACTAAAATACCTGGAACAACCCGAGAAAGTGTTAGATCGTAAAGTGAGACAATTGTGGAACAAGAAGATCAAAATGGTTAAAGTACTTTGGCGACACCATAGAGGTTCTGATATGACGTGGGAAACTGAAGATGAAATGAGGGAGAAATACCCTCGACTCTTTACTTGATTCCGAGGACGGAATCTTTTAAAGCGAGGAAGAATTTATAACACCACGTCACTTACGGTAAGTAACTTTATCTTAATCGCGATGTGATTTTGATATAATTAAATGCTATAGGTGTTTGAATAGTTTGGATACCTTTAAGATAGAGTTTTCGCATGAAAACGCCAAAAATGGGTTACACGGGTCGTGTAAGTTGAGCACAGGTCGTGTAAAAGATCAATGAAGTTTTACCGAAGGTTACACTGGTCGTGTAATAAGTTGATGAATTCTTACCGAAACTTACATGGGTCGTGTAAGTTTAGTATGGGTAGTGTAAATGTTTAATGAAATTGTACCGAAACTAACACGGGTCGTGTTAGTTGGACACGGGCCGTGCTGCGTGCAGGCCCCAGCCTTTTAAAATCACGATTTCAGTCATTTGGGCAGAGGATTCTGGACAAAAACTCTTCCAAAACCCTAGAAAACATTTCCCTAATCATATTAGAACCAAATCGGAAGGCTAGAACGCGAAGGATTGAAGTAATTTTCGATATCCCGTTGAAGGGTCGTTTGTATCTACTGTAGTGTTAGCTAGGATCGTATATCACTTCAAACCAGGTGAGTAATCTGTACTGTATCGATTGTGATATGTATTGATTTAACTCTTGCAACTTGAAGTAGTTTAACTACTGAAATGGTAACCTAGAAGTTAGTTAAGTTACCCAATTGATACGATATAAACCTATGTGGTTTAAAACGGCCTTCGTGGCTAGGAGATTGGATTCAATATCCAAATGTTAACGACCTTTGAGGCTAGGACAATAGATTAGATATCCAAATACTAACGGCCTTCGTGGCTAGGAGATTGGATTTGATATCCAAATGTTAACGGCCCTTATGGCTAGGAGATTGGATTGATATCCAAAGGTTGACTTAAACAGGGACTTTATATTGAGTTTTGACAAGTTATCTATAAATATATACATGCTAAACTGTTTACATGATTACTCATTGAGCTTTATGGCTCACAGAATATGTGTGAAATGTCCCTGCAGGTGAGCGTGACCCTACTAAGGGTAAGGATGTAGCTCATGGAAAGGACATGATGTTGTAGCAGCCCGACTTAGAAGGAGTTTACTTTTGATATGTACTCCTTGATATGCTTGTACCCTTTTGTATAAACTTATACACCTAATCATATGGTTTTGTATGTTTAAAACTATGTCTAAAAGTGAAAAAAATTTGGGTGTATTTTGTTTTAAAAAGTCGGGTGTTACACCAAGCATCCCTAACAACTCTAGTTGCATCGTCAGTGGGAGCCTCGGGAAGAGCTGTGTCTAGGACCCATTCTTTCTTAACATACCAGAGGGCGATCCGAAGGGAACGCATACAGTCCAAGTAGTTGGATCCCGTCAGCTTATCCTTAGAGAGGAGTTGCATTAGTGAGATATTGGTAGCCGAATTCGAATTTGCATTTGCATTTGGAGCCATGTATATGAAAAGTAGATTTTAGTTAGTTTGATTAATCCTTAAAAAATTAATTACCTAAAGCAATAATTTTACTTAAGGCTAGAATCCATATTTCACTTCTGGTGGTGAAGAGGTATGTCGTAGTCACCCCAAAAAGTTATTTAGGTAGGCAATACTCTTTGCCAACTTCAATCTCTATGAAGCTTCTAGGTCTTTCGTGATTCATTGAATCTAATCAATGACATGTTTATTCCCATCGTGCTCATCCTCTCTCCCGTGACGGATATGCCGCGGATCACGGGTTTGGATGGTAAATCGACCACGAACGACCCACATGACACTCGACCCATGATTGATGAGTTATCACAAGTATCACATCATTTTGGCCGAGTCCAATCCGACGCGTTGGCTATAGCACTTCCCACGCCGGAAGTACCCGGTTAAATGGGTGGTTCTTTGTGAGTAGCATGAGATTTACATTTTTATAAAACAGGATTTTTTTCGTTTAATTAAAACATATTAACCTTTTAATTGGCATAAGTGTCAATTTTAAACTTTTAAAAACCGGTTTGAAATGTCAATTTTACTTTTGAAAAATTCTATTAACTTTTAACAATTTTTTACTTCTGTATTTTCAGTAATACTTTTATCTTGAAACATTGTCCTATCAAACCCTTTCGGTAACTCCACTCAATAAAATGCGGCAGGCGGTGAGGGTGGTAAGCAATGAATGCTATTTAAAAACTGACCTTATTAGGAATCAAAGAGACCTTCTTAAACCTTCTAAACACATTTAGAGTAGGTGAGCCTAGTCATGGTCTGACCAATGTTTTTATTTTAATTTAAGTTATACATATAGATACAATTCTAATATATATATATATATATATATATATATATATATATATATATATATATATATATATATATATATATATATATATATATATATATATATATATATACCATTTAAATTTTTAAGCATTTTGAAATTTCTGTTTAACTATTAATTCTATTAAACACGCAAGGATGCAGTGTTAATAATTAATTTAAACAATAATCCATTAAAATTTGAAGCATTTTAAACTTTGTGTTTAGCTATTAATCCTAATGAGCATGCAAGCATTCAATGTCAATCATTAATCTAAAAAATCATAAAATACTAAAAAATAATGATTTTGCATATTAACAAATACGATTTCAGAAAGACGTTACGACCGACGCGACAATCAACAGAACACGATCATGACAGGGACGACACGGCGCGGCACACTAGGAAACGCGACGTGGCAAAACCCTAATGATCGTAACTGTATAGAAGACCGCGGCGCACCCATTTAAGGAACGCGACGCGGACGTCGAACAGACTCGATAATTCAAAGAAAAAACAATTTTTAACAGATCTAATCGAATCAAAACACTACAAAATTAGGATAAAGTGGCTCTGATACCACTGTTGGAATACGATAAAATAAAACAAACGCAGTGGAAACAGAAAACAAAAAAGCCGTTTTCAACCAGGATCACAGAATCACGCACACTTTTCTAACTGTAAATTCAAGAGGGTTCAAGAAATACCTTTTAAGATCAGATCTGACCTTGTTATGATGGCGAGAGCCCAAAATAGAACTCCTCTAATGTAATCGCACCCAAGACAACGATCCAGCACCCGTTGATGTAGTATACACATTTGCTTGAAGATTTGGCACGTAATACTTAGGGTTTATGAAGAAATCGGCCGTATACCGAGGGTGGGAAGGAGGGTGACGAAAATTAGGCTTCTAGGATGAAATACAACTCAGATCTAGGGTTGTATTTATAGTGCTACTCATCGTTATCTCCTCCATTGTGGATAATGACTATTTGAAATTCAAACTGTTGATAATTTCACTTTAGTCCTTTATCCCTTTTACTTTCTAATTAATATACATTTACTTTGGTATATTAATAAATTTAACCCCTCAGGTTAATTTTTTGATCTCTTCTGGCTAAATCGTCTCTTGCGTGTAACCCAAAAGAACTCTACTATTTATAGTAATATTACCAACTTGTTAGAACGATGGGCATATAACCAACAATATATATATATATATATATATATATATATATATATATATATATATATATATATATATATATATATATATATATATATATATATATATATATATATATATATATATATATATATATATATATATATATATATATATATATATATATATATATATATATATATATATAGACTAAATATCAAATGGGAACCAATATTTTCCTAGGAACCGTAGGAACTTTTTTACTGAATTTTTTTTTTTTAAAAAAATGACATAATACACCTAGTCGCTTATATTTAAGACTTTTTTTAAAAAAAATTGAAAAAATAATATATATACACGAAATGTGCACATATGCACGAAACGTGATCATATACACATGTGCGAAAAAAATGCATATATGCACATTTCGTGTATACATATTATTTTTCAAAATTTTTTTGACAAAAAGTCTTAAATATAAGCGACTAGATGTATTATGTCATTTTTTTTGAAAAAATAATTTTAGTCAAAAAGTTCCTACGGTTCCTAGGAAAATATTGGTTCTTCCTTGAAACGGACTCTATATATATATATATCTATATATAAAAGTTCAATAGAGAACCAAAATAAAACAAGGAACCAAGGAACCAATCGTGAGCGTCGGAATGCATTTTATCGACGGCCGGAGATAAGGTTGTAAACTTCTAACTTGGACGCGCATGTAGCGGATCATAACAAAAAACTCACTTCGTTTTTTTTATTTTTTATTTTTAGAGCTTATTTTTTATCGAAATAAAAAACTGAATATATCAAAATTCATAATTTTTTTTTCTTTTTCAATAGACACCCATATCAATATACTAAAAACGAAAAAAAAATATTCAAAATTTTTGTTCAGATTCACAACAGTTAATTAATGTGAATCTGAATCATAATAAGTTTTTATAGAAGATTATTCACATGTGAATGATCATTGAAATTATATTTTTCAACAATAATTGATCATTTAATAACAACTCATGTGAATTTAAATAAACTTTTAGATTTGCATTGTGAATTTGACTAACTTCATATTGAATTTATGTAATTTCATTTATATTCTTTACAATTTCAACATTTTGATAATGTATAATTGAGTTAACTAAGATTCACAAATTAATTTACTTAAAGTTACACATGAATGATCAAAAATTGTTGAAAAAATCAGGTTCAATGATCATTTATATGTGAATTAATATGTATTAAACTAGAAGCATACTATTTTGAACCTTTTGATGATACACAAATGAATTAATTCAGATCCACATACGAATTTGCTTAAAATTCACATATGAATGATAAAAAGTTGTTGAAAAACCAGGATACAATTATCATTTATATGTGAATTTACATGTCTAAAACAAGAAGCAGTTAAAATTCACAATGTGAATATAAACTGTATTAAATTTGTATGGAAGATATTTCACATGTAAATGATCAATGAATTCAATTTTTTCAATAATTGTTAATCATTCAATAACAACTTATGTAATTTAAAAATATTTTTAAATTTAGATGTGAATTCAAGAAAAATCACTAATGTTTTACTATTTCAATGTTTTAATATCATATACAATTGAATTAACTGAAAATAATAAATGATTTACTTAAGATTCACATGTGATTTGTAAAGAATTATTGAAAAATTTGGATAGATTTGTCATTTACATGTGAATGAATATATCTAAAACAATACAGTTCAGTTCAGGTTCACAAGATGAATCCGGACGAACTTGAAGTAAAAAAAAAACAAAAAATTTTGTATATCAATATGGATCTCTATTTATAGAGGATGAAAAATTATGAATTTTGGTATAATTAGATTTTTTTTTCGAAAAAAGAATAAGCTTAAAAATTAAAAAACATAAAAAATGAAGTGGGTTTTTTGCTATGATCCGCTATATGCGCGTCCAATTAACAATTTTACATCCTTCTCTCTGGCCGTCGATATTTTGCATTCTGGCCGTAGGATTGGTTCCTTGGTTCCTTGTTTAATTTTGGTTCTCCATTGAACCTAACCCTATATATATATATATATATATATATATATATATATATATATATATATATATATATATATATATATATATATTACCATTCTAAAACAAAAACATTTCTTTAAATTATGCTAAAATGACCTAATATTACCATTCTAAAACAAAAACATTTCTTTAAATTATGCTAAAATGACCTAAAAATAAAATAACTTAAAGTTAAAACTAAAAGTTAAATGTTAAATTTAGCAATTAGCGTAAATATGATCTAAAAAGTCGAAGTGATGATTTATATGCACTTTCATGTTACGTAGTCCTAAAATATTAGCTTCATTCACTTAGAAATCAATTTTTGTGGAATCTCCATCTTTGTATTCTAGGGCCTCGTAGCTATAGACTGCATGACATTCGTCTTCAAAAATTATTTTGTACAATATGATGCATACATACATTATTTAGCTTAAATTGTTTACCTTAAATTGTTGTGTAGGGTTGCATCTATATTTCGCTATTTAAAAAAACACCAAATGTACGTTCCACATTTTTCTAGCTGATTCCTATTTTTCCTTAAACAGTTTCGGCTTTTCGCCTATGAGATATGTTGATGAAACTGGATTAGGGGTAATATGACAAGTAATGTGCGGAATAATTAAATGAAAATTTTAAAGTTATATAAACAATAAATTAAAAAGCAATAAAGTAAGAACATGTAGGATGAAGTTATATATATATATATATATATATATATATATATATATATATATATATATATATATATATATATATATATATATATATATATATATATATATATATATATATATCACTTGAAGGGATATTCAAAATAGATTACAAAGATGGCATTTTGTAAGAAAAGCTAGAGACCCATATCATAATATAATAATACTAAAAGTACAAGGTATGATGAACATGTCTCTTAATACGACACTATATTTATCTGATAACAAGGAGTGACCTAAGGTACGTACACAACGTGCAACTTAAACACACTGATATATCTTCAACTTCGCATGACTGACACATCTACCAAACACATTCCGCTTCGCATGACATTCAATGTGTCGCAAGCGTTCACTTCGCATGACCTCTGTTCACATTATTCAAAAGGGAAACTTCTCATATACCTCACCCTTCACACCATCTTCTAAAACATGAAGTCTTATTATAAGTAGCATGATTACTTTCAAGGGTTTAACAATCTCCCCCTAAGTGACCATTCAATGACTTCAAGATTGAGTTTTAGGTGTGATGATAAAGCCAAGGAAACCATTGAATTTCTTCAAGAAGTTTCTGACCATAAATGTCCAACTTTACTTGTAGGCACTTGGAATCAACGCACTTCATATATCTCATGTGCAATGTTTTCCAAAGACTACTTAATTTGGATTCATTGGTTTTCATTTTCTGAACTAGTAAATGTCTGTAACACCCCACCCCGTATACATCTTAAATGTTGTAATATTTTATAAAACGTAATATGTTGTTAAAATTCATAATTTAAAAACCTTGTTTATGACATTAAGTTATATCTTTAAAATTTTGGTCCCTAAAAAAACAAATGAGTTTTAAAAAATTTTAAACAACTTTGGGGGTTACAAAATCATATGAACATAAACCATAGCAAAGAAATAAGAAATTTAAAAGCTAATGTCCCAAAAATAATCTAACATATTTGCCGAAATTTTGGCATGACCTCTATGTTGAACAGATAAATTCTATATTGACCTAACTCAATTAAATTAGCCTAAATAAAACTCGAGACATACTAAACCATTACAACGTAACTACAAGGGTAATACTATACCATAAACCAAGTCTCTCTCAATGCATAACATGACTATACTTTCTATGGAATCAATATATCTTCCAGGCATTAAAAACAATAATACGTAAGGCAATTTTTCTCGCGGGATACATGATTGATTCTTTAGAATCATTTTAAAGCTTACATAATTGGTACTTTAAAATATTGCTAAAAAATGAAACTGATATAAGCTGATAATCTACAAATACTTTCAAAAGTTACAAGTCAATTCAACTAATAAAAGGAAAAACCATGAAATCAATTGAAAATGATACGGGCTCTCCTGTATCCAACCACCGAAAATAGAAACGGACACACTACCTATCATGGTATACCTTGTGTGAGTTTCCAAGGTAACTAGAAATCCTCCAATCTACCAAGGATAATGTCATTCCAACATAGGATGAAACATATTCACTCCTACTAAGGTTTGTTGGATCTATATGCTCAAGAATCATTATGAAATGATATTGCTAATTACATATGATCCTATAGGGTCACACCGTTATCAAGTTGGTACTTATTGAATATTTATTAAGTATTTAATAATTAATAAATAAATTCAACTCTTGTATTTAATTAGAGAATAATTATTGTTTTGTGAAAATAATAATTATAAGGAGTTAAACTAATAATTATATCATATGGTATGATATATTAAGTCATGTACAAAGTTTTGGACACTTTGGGTTACATTAAGATGTAACTAGACTTAGTTTCTAAAGGAAGAGTGTTGGACACTCTTGTCCTTTTTCCACCATAATTACACACCCATACCTTGTGTAAGATCATATATTTTGCATTTAATGATAGTATGGGTCATGGTACTCACTTTTTAGTATAAAAGAGAGTGAGATGCAAAGTTTGCATCAAGTTTTTCTCTCATCTAGCCTAAAAACGTGGAAAACTCTTCTCTCCCTCTACTATCTTCCTTTTTTGAAGTTTGTTCCAAGTTTTAGAGTGTAGAAGAACTTCTCCTTTAGTGCTTAATTTGTTAAGTACTTAAAGGCTTAAAAGGTTCTTTTTACAAGAAAGAACTAGCATTCCATGTGCCTTTACCTTAGTGGTGGATATTTGTAGAGAAATCCAGCTTCTTGATTTTTTGCCATCTACTTTAACACCCCAATACCAAGAGGGTTCAAAGGCTTCAAAGGTTATATCTTTAAAACATCCTATGATGTTTAAATATCATTCTTATCCATATAAATGGATCCTTGATGGTTTTGTTTAAAATGGTCTATTTAAACTAGTTATTTAAAAAAAGCTTCCGTTGTCATTTTAGCATAAAACACTCTATTTTATTTATCAAACCCCATCAAGGTTAACATATGAAGACATCTACTTCACGACGGGAGGTACCACCTTAGTAGAGTCTTTATGACCTCCCCTTCTCGGGAATGGTCTAGTCCAGACTATAACTTATGAATGAATTCATTTACCAAAATTGAAATCTAGTTCGATAATCAACATTAAAATCTCGGCACTAATCCATGGTCAAAACTTCAAAAGACTGAACATCAATATAACCAAATTCAAATGGTAAAACCAATGACCAACATTCAAATCTCAATATATTATTAATCCATGGTCAAAAGTTCAAAAGAACTTGACTAGCGCATAACCAAGACCCAACTGACTTAATGAGTAAAAAATCAAAACTTCACAATCTTAATAAGAAATTGACCAAAAACTCAAATAGATCATTTGATAAACATTGATGAAATTCATTTGATATAACTAGTGTGCCAATTACTTTAAAAAAAATATGTAACTTGTAGCATGCTCTCGAACTTGGCATGAAATAACGCATTTCATTTCCAAAATCATTTCGTAACAAGAACTTGGAAATTAAAAATCTTGTTCGCTATGTACCCATTGAAAATCCACATGTACTCACCTTAGTAACTAAGCATGTCTAGCTATAGTAATCTAAATATCTCTAGACTTTCATTGCTTCCAAGCATTATTCAATCTCTAATGATTTAATAAAAGGTTAGAACTATAATACACAAATAGACATATAATATTTTTATAATCATTCTTGGACAATTTTAAGCTTTTTTGTCCGACTTTGACCCATTATGATATTTTCGGGTTTCTACAAGGTTATTCTAACAACATTCTAGGTGTTACTTCATTATAAGCGTACTTCAATGTTAGATGTCAAAACATCTTTCAGTTTATGCATATGCCATTTTGATAAATTTATAACCATTAAAGTGTCTGAAAATAGAAACTATTGTAAACTTGTTATTTTTGTTCAAATGACACCAATGTGTTCCCAACACTTCATAAATTTCATTCCATCCAAATTTTATGTTCTCTTTCATGCTATTCTCTTATATACTAAAGGGAAAATTCCAAAAAAAGACATTACGTTTTTAAAAAATCGATTTTGACCCTATAAATTTTTATTTCAATTAAGTTACTAAGTTTTCAATTTTTTCCAATTAAGTCACTATATTTTCAATTTTGTTTCAATGCTGACCTCTTGACTGGTCAACCCGGTTGTCAGCTAGTGTGTTACTCTGTGATGATGTAACGCTGACATGACACTCATGTGTCAAATTTGAAACAAAATTGAAAGCATAGTGACTTAATTGAAAAAAACTTGCAAACGCAGTGATTCAATTCAAAAAACTTGAAAACCTAGTGACTTCATTGAAAAAAATTAGCAGAGTGTCAAAATCAAAATTTTTTAAAACTTAGTTTCTTATTTGAAATATCTCCAAAAACTAATTAGAAGTGTTTCAAAATATTTTATTGATAAAAAGTAGAAAAATAAATAAAATATGAATAAGGAGTTGTTTTGTCGAAATGTTGAGATAGAGGTTTATTTGGAATATTTATATTATGCAAAGGGTTAGAGCGTAAGTAAAATGATATTTATGTCACGATTATTGAAAGTAATTTAATTTGCTAGACTAATGAAACATGGGGCAAAGGTCGGGGGTTCAACTCCTGACAAAAGCACATGTGGGGGAGCTTCCCTAGGCGAAGCCAACAGGTGAATGAGGGGAAAGGTGCGTGTTTCTGGGCCGCCGGCTAAAGGCCGACCTGGTTTATCACGTCCGAGTACGCTTCATATAAATTATTGGCCGGTTCCAAAAAAAATGAAACATGAAGGGAGTAAACTTGAAATTTCATAAATTAATAGTGAATGCATAAATGCCTTCAAAAGCTCTCTCGACAGAATAACACTTGGAGTCACAATCTTTCATTGCTGTCAATACGTTTACCATGGAATTAAGACTATTCATACACACCCACACACACAAGACACACTATATGTATTTGAGACTTCGGATAACCACAACCTTCATAGGAATAACCTTTTCGAAAAAACAAAACCGCCCACCGTGTAACTATTATCTTCTTAATCCTAAATAGTTCACTTAATAGACAGGAAAACTATGCTCCTAACCTGAAAATTTATCTTCTTCATTTAGCTGTCTGTCAGTAACACACCACCAAACACAAAGGGGCAGTAGCCGACGTTATCGAGAACTCGTTGAAAAGTACATATGAAACAAATCCAATAATCTCTTCTAACAGTAACCCTCAAACGGATCCTGTCTGTCCCACCCTTTTGATATTGTTTCCTTCCTCACACTTGTTTGTCTCTCATCTCCATATCTCTCTATATTGTTTACACTGAAACCTCATGCCCGAAGAACGTCAATTTGCGAAGGCACTTTGGCCTATCCTGTTATTTTGCCCTTAATGCAGACATCTCTAAGGAATAAATTATGTCACATCGGAGTTGGACACCACCATCTATCTTCCTTTATCCCTACCATTAAGTTCTTGTTGTCTTTCTACTTGTAGAAGTCGTCTCATCGTGCCTCTTGGGTTCCTCGTGGTACAATCAATGGTCCGGCAAAAGAATGTAACGATTATGAATATATTTTCTCAAGACGTTCATATCACATGCATAGATATCGGAAGGGACTCCTTCTTATAAATATTGAAGAGATTCTCTCTTTTATATTTTATAAAAGTAATGTTTATAAAATATAAACTATCTCTCACTCTACTTAAATAAGTTTCTAATTATAATGATATATATAAACTCTTTAATATACTATTATCATATATATATATATATATATATATATATATATATATATATATATATATATATATATATATATATATATATATATATATATATATATATATATATATATATATATATATATATATATATATATATATATATATATATTCTAGAATAAACTTTATGTCTTCTTATATCTGTTAAAGCTAGCTTGTAGATTAGATAAAAAATGATGTTAGCAAACACCTTCATACACATGTGGGAATATATTTGAAATAGACCTAAAAATTGATGGCACCTTACAAGAGGCGAGGAACACTCGAAGCTACAAAACAATCAAAAAATTTATGGCATGTCATATGAACACATAAGTTTCTTAGTAAGATTATCATGCAACCAATTGAAAAGAAAACGTAGTCAAATCAGTATTTATCATTTGTCTGTATACATGCTACAATGTCAGGATTATATTTCTCTAGGTTGTAAATGATAAACAGGGAGTCTAGAAAATGAATCCTCTAAGGACCACCACAGAATAATTGATGCTACAAATAATGACCTTATCTTTGAAAGTTTGTAGGTTTATTGTCCTTTGGAGAGTTTAGGGTATGTGATGGAGTAGGTGTATATATCAGGTCTAGACATTGTGGTGTAGGAGGCATACCATAAAATGCGGTTTGTTTGTATGTGTATTCGTCATCCAACCAATCCTTTTCTTTCACCTTTTTCAAGGTATGATACGTCTAAATAAAATTCTACCAGCTCCCTATATGGTACTAAGTTAGCATCATTAACCAACAAAAATAGTTCTCGGTAATCTATATCATCGTCTTTAACACCATGCATATTATTGTTAGGACATGTACGAACGTCATCATCAGCAGCATATTTAGAAGTTTATGACTGACATACAAGATGAGTCGACCATTTTATGGTTGAGAGATTTTGATACCTTCCTGATTATTACTACCTCTTCCGCTGAATCGGTTCTTGGTGAAGCCCTTTCTTCTACCGATATATCGAGTGTCACTAGACCCTTTAAATGCTTTACTTCACTTTCATCGAGTATCTTTATACCACACTTCAATACATGGTGCTGGAAAGACATCCCAACATTAGGTCTGTTCTTAATACCCATATTCATATTAACCAAATGTAATAAATAAATAAATAAGTTAACGTGATAAATAAAAAAAATATTAGTAGCAATGGTTATGTCCGAATGTAATAAATTTCCTCATTCACGGATTGTAAAGAACCATCGACACAAGCCACACCAAAGTACTCATATGGTGAATTAGATGTCATTTTTATCTTTTTTGTTTTTGTGGTTCTCTCTCAAACAAAATATTTCAAAGAAATAAAAATTTTAGACATTTTAATTTGTTATAAAGTAACCATTTTATGCACTGTACAGATGTCTGAATTTCGCACTACAATATTATGATTTTCGTATTGTGGACACATTTTTCTTGACTACGATTTCTAGGAATATACTGGTTTATTCAGAATGTACATGCATTTTCGCAGGAGGCACATGCTTGTTCGTAGGGGACCCCTGTAAAAAAGTACCACTCGATAAAATACAATTTTCCCAGGGGGCACTTGAGAAAATATAATTTTCATAGGGGCAGTCTACGATAATAAATGAATTTTAAAAAATTTCTTACCTTATATATAATATTTTTGGGGTCCACAGATTTTCTCACGCCACCTGGGATCTTCACATATTGCCTCCTGCAAAATGTCATCAAACAGTGTTGTTTAATGATTTTTGCATGCCATGAAATTTTTACATGTCTAGGCCTGCGAAATTTACGGCTATTTTGGTCAAACAACTATTTAAGGCATTATGTTTGTACACTTACAACGAGCAAAATTTTGTTATTCGTTTAGTATTATGGTCTTCCATATATATTTGAAAATTTTGAAGTACAGGATTGTCGCCCACATCCTATAACATGAACCCCGCACATTAAGGATGCGGGAGTCGATTGCTCACAACCCTCCCAACCAACAACCCATGATGCTACATCTGTTTTTCTCTCATTTCACTTTTATTTTTTCCAACCTACAACACAAGAAATTGATATTTTTCCAATCCTCCCAACCCTCAATTCCACGACAACTTTTCAATATTAAAATTAAGTAAATAAAATCAAAAATAGAAAAAAACATTTCAATTAAAATATTAATGGATTTAAAATATAATAAATAAAATTAAATTAAAAATAACATCCTTTTATAAAAGCATACCATTACAAAAGGAAAACTAAATCCTAAAAACAAAGTTCAAATCTAAAATGATAAATGATAACCTAAAACGATAATTAATTTCCTTAAATAAATAATTAAAATCCTAAAACAATAATCTACATGTTACAAGCATGAAGATTTGGCAATTCTCGCTTGCAAGTGAGGACCGTATTCAAGTGGCCTCCTGTCAAGTGGTCATGTGACCAAAGAAACAATAGCACATCCTTTTCAAAACTTCTTACTCTGATGGCCCGTAACTCCTTCTCTAAGATTAGTACTTTCTTCTTCGACTTCTCCTCCAACATTGGTTTCTTCCAAGCTTGGTAGTCCGCTTGTTTTCAATATCGAACACATCATGGCTGTAAGGTGATGGTCCAAATTTCATCCTGTTATAAGGATGCACTGACAACGCCTAGTGATATCAAGTATTTTAGGCGTTGTTGAGCCCTGTTCTTGATGAAATTATATCAGATATATCTTGGTATTCTCACTTTTCGTACCAGGACTTGTTTGGAAGAAAAGAATGAAAACAGGGACTAAAAGCATGCAATTGGAAGAAGTTTGGAAAGGAATGAAAAATCAAGAAAATACATACACGCGCCGCGGGTTTCTTATATGCGCGACGCGGGTCTAAGGCGGTGTAACACATTCAAATGCCGAAGAAACGGGAAAAGATTAGTACGCGCGCCGCGGATTCTTCATTTGCGCGGCGCGGCTACGGGAAAATTGAAACTATAAATAGAGGCATTTCCAGCCGAAAACCCTAGCAAAGACCGGGTGTAAAATCGACCTTGAAGCTCTTTGACTCCAAGATTTCGTTCCAGCAACTTCTCAATTGGTATTTTTATGTTTTAGATTTTATTTTCAATTAGTTATATAGTAGTAAGCATTAGCTAGTATCTTTGGGAGTGACACCCACTGATATTGAGCTTTAGTTTCTGTTTTAGCAACATTTGGTTACTGTTTGGATGTTTGGAATTTGAGTTTGAGCAATGAGAAGCATTTGGTTATAAGCAATATTGGGTTTGTCGGTGTTTTTATGATTGTTTTGGTTTTTGATTGTTTTCATTGTGTTTGGATGTGGTGTGACCTTGTTTGGGACTGTTTTCCTTGCTGATTGCAGTAACCAACTAGGTTAGTTTTAGGTATTAAACTTTAGCTATTAACTGTTCAAGTAGAACTTTAGTTGTTGGTTAGTTTATGCCTTGTTCTGTTTGGATGTTTTGGATGCCTTTGATTGCTTCTGATTCAGAGATGCACTTCTGATTTCAGAAAGTAACTAGGCTTGTTTGAGTTGAGTCTAGCTTATGCTTGGCTTGACTGTGTTGGGTATTGTTTCTGGAATTTAGTAGTTCGGTATTTAGGAACTCAAAAGTCCTCCGACTGTAGCGTGACACTACTAGTTGGTAATCTGTCATCTAGGCTAACCACGAAGCTCCTGCGGATCGACCCTGACTACCACTGTGCTAAGTGAGTATGTTAGGTATTTTCTTATTTTTGACCGCATGACGACCGCTGCGATGTCAAATTTTGGCGCTGTTGCTGGGGAGCTGTGAGCTTAGTTTAGGTGATTAGTATGAATTTTAGTTTCTTGATTTTCTTTGAGTTTCATTTGGTTTTTGATTTTTGCGGGCATGTTGCACTAGTGCATGCGTACCCCGCAGGGGTGAGCAATTATCCCCATTGCATTTTGATCCTGAGATTGAGCGTACTGCGCGAAAAATCCGTGCTCGTAGGCGTTTGAATATCATGAGTTTTAGTCAAGTTAGTAGTAGTCCAGTAAGTGTTGCCAAGGAACCATCAGGTGAGGCAACGGGGATGTCTTTTATTCCCCCACTGTCAGAGTTTCAGTTCGGGAGCACGAGTGCTTCTGGTGGTGCAGTTTCAGCCCCTGCACCCATACCATCATGCACTCCGCCATCTGTTCCACCATTTACACCCGTTTCACAACCACAATCTATCACTCCCTTTACCTCTGCAATGTCTTGGAGAGAGCCGACCCGTGATGGCACCCTAGTTTCTAGACAGCAAACACCAACCTCTCAATCATTTTCTCAACCACAACCAGTTCTTCTAAAACCTCAACCCACATTCCAACCTACTCAACCTACACAATACCAACAACCTCCTCAGTCACAATACCAGTATCCAGAGACAGAGGAGCGATATGACGAAGGATGGGTGCCACCAGCACCACAGCAACCATGGGACCGAGGTCGGGGACCTCCGAGAAAAGAACAACAGCATCAAGGTCAGCAGGGACATAATGATCTTCAATATTAAGGTAATCCTGTCCAACCTTTGTATTTTGCACAACCGAGGGGGCAATCAGTTGCATCACACTTCCAGCCATGGGAGTATGATGACTCATCGCCCATCTATATTCCTGATGATATAGAACACCACGTAGAAATTAGGCCGCAGCTGATAGGATATTAACTCAATTCAGAGGATACAAAACTGATGACCCATACAATCATTTGTATGAGTTCATTGTTGGATTAGGTGTCTAAGCCATGACTTATAATTTCTATTTATCTTATTAATAGAAGCAAAGTCCATTTGGGTTGCCCTTGGTAGTCCAACCGGCATCAAGGTTAAATAGAGAGAGAAATAAATAGTTCGTTAATTTATTATGTGATAATAAATTAATGATAAACTAGTTTGAAATTAATCAGAATTAATTGGAATTAATTTGGAATTAATTAAAAGTGCAGGGGTTAAATTGATTATAAGTGCAGGGGCTGGAATGCAATTGTTCAAAAGTTGAACACTATAAATAAGCCTCTCCCCATCACTTGAAAACTTGCACCATTCCAAATCATCTCCTTGGAATTTCTCTTCTCTCCTTGCCGTCTATAATCCTTCTCTAAGGTTTTATAGCGAGCCGTTCTTAATAAGAGGTTAAGACAGTTGACCTCTGCTTGGGCTTCTGGGTGTGATCTCATTTGAGGCAGGACACTTGTGCTGCTCGGCTTTAGGAATTAAAACTAAAGGTTAGTTTTTTTTCTCTTAATTATTTTATTTAGAAATTTCCGTTAGCCGTTAGCATTAATTTATTATATGTTCAAAGATAGAAAACATAGATCCTTTCTAGGTTGCATGTAAACTTAGAATTTTAGTTTATAGATTGCAGAAAACCTTACAGTGGTATCAGAGCCAGGTTGTTTTCTTATTGAATTGCTATAATTGTTTAATTAATAGATAAATTAAATGGTTTAACGGTTTAAATTTAATTTGAAAATTAAGTGTTAATTTTCAAAAAATTAAATAGACAAACCATAAATATTTTAAAAGTTTAAAATACATCTTATATATATTATAATTAATAGTTAATATTTTATATATAAGATAAATTGGTTAGTCATACCGTTAGTAGGCCTCATTCACAAAATTGTCCTATAAAGAGGGTATAAGGAGACTGCCTATAAAATGGTAGTCTAATGGGTGTCGACTCTCACCCACCGCTCTTCTGGTCAGTGGAGTGTCGTTAGCCGAACGGGTTTGATAGAACCGCCTAATTCTCATTAAAAGTATGATGCCGTTATTGAAAGTACTGGAACATTTCATAAAAATCCCAATCTAGTTACTTTAGGAAAAATGTGAATTGATGCTAATCCATGGGATTGCACATTGCATTTTGTGAAACATTGGTGGAGCGTGTGTGGTTTATCGGCACACCAATAGGGGTTCACAAAGAGTTGCAATGGGTCTCTCAATGTTACCATTGTTGATGGAGCATGTGTGGTTAACCGGCACATAAAATTTGAGATGGTAATTGACTTTGAGAGTACCAAGCTAATTTGCATGGTTATTCACATCCAGTTTGTGATCCTCGGTATCCCAGTCACAAATAGTGGTGCATATCCGAGATTAAACATGCATTGAACAATTCAATAAATCTAAAAAGAACTAGGAATTCCATTATAATATGATTATATTCCGCGGTGGAATTGGCTGAATCGTCATTCGCCTACCTTTATAAAATTTACAATAAGATTACGGTATCCCTCTTCTATATTGTGAATTGTTATAGTTGGGTCCTAGCCTTATTATTATATTGGGTTAATATTAAGGATTATATGTATCTAATTAAAACTACCTTCTTTTAAAGATGTCTTCTGCTGAGCAATCCGCCCCCACTCTAACTCCAGTAATGTCACTTCAATCTTGTCATTGTGCTCCAAAGTGACGTTGGATGGCACTAACTACAATAACTAGATCTGTAACATCAATATGGCTCTAAGGTTTGAACACAAAGAGTATGTTCTAGAAACTGAGCTTATTAAAGTTGACCCTAATACTGCTACTCCCGAGGATATTGCCTCATATAAAAAACACATTGATGATGCGACCAAAGTGGCCTGCATCATGATTGCTACAATGAACCATGAATTGCAAAGAATTATAAAGACTACTGGCCTTATGAGATGCACAAAGAGCTTGCGGAAAAGTTTCGCAAGCAAGAGCGCATTGAGAGGCGCGAAGTGGTAAAAGCCTTCACTTATGGCAAGCCTAAGGATGGAGAGTCCATCTGCACTCACGTGCAAAGGATGCACGGTTACGTGGAAAGGCTGAGGAAGCTAGAGATGCATGTTCACAAGGATTTAGCCGTTGATATAGTGCTAAACTCATTACCAAGTTCTTATGACCAGTTCACACTGGCGTATCATTTGAACAACAATCAGGCCACCTTAGCTGAGTTGCATCGCATGCTTCGTACTGCTGATGACGGGATGAAGGGTAAAAGTATACTCTCAGTCAGCCAGCTCGTCTTGGCAATTGGAAGTGGCAAAGGAAAGAAAAGGAAGGGCCCTCCTAATTAGAACTGGAGGTAAAAGGTTCATGTCGGGTCATCCAGTAATGGCCCGAGACCCAAGCCTTCCGGCATTCCACATGTTGCCAACCCCAAAGATGCCGACTGCTTTTATTGCAAAGAAAATGGTCATTGGAAGAGAAGCTGTCCGAGATACTTGCAGGATGTTAGGGATGGCAAAGTGAAACCGTCGACAGCAAGTATATACACTATCCCTAAACATTCACCATCTTCCAGTTCTTGGGTCCTTGATACAGGATGTGGTTTGCACATTTGTTCTGATTTTCAGGGCCTAAAGGAAAGCAGGGAGGTGGAGCACGGTAGATTGAACCTGATCATGGGAAATAGGAGATCGTCGCCTGTTACCAAGATTGGTGTCTATAGTTTAGTGCTCAGTAGTGGTGTTTGTTTAGAATTAATAAATTGTTGCTATTCACCAGAAATGGCAAGAAACATAATTTCCTTTCATGCATTGTTCAAACAAGGATTTCAATTTTCTTTTGATAATAATATTGGTTCAATTTCTGTTTTCAAAAATGGTACCTCTATTTTTACTGCTTTGCCTTGTGATGGTGTGTATGAAATGGTGCAATGTGTTGACAATTTAGGACATAGTGTGCATTATATTGATTCTTCTAGTGGTGTAGAAAAGGCGTGCTTGTGGCACTGTCGTCTTGGGCACATTAACCAGAAACGCATCGCCCAACTCCAAAAGGATGGAGTGTTGGAAACATTCGACCTCAAGTCGTATGATGTATGCGAATCTTGTCTATTGGGCAAGATGACTAAATCACCTTTCAAAGGGTTTTTTGAAAGAGGTGAAGGTCTGTTGGACATCATACACACAGATGTGTGTGGTCCCTTCAGATCAACCACAAATGACAGCACGCGGTTCTATGTGACCTTTAGTGACGATTCTAGTAGATACGGGTATATCTACTTAATCAAGAACAAGTCAAACACCTTTGAAAAGTTCAAAGAGTTTAAAAACAAAGTTGAGAATCAATTGGGCAGGAAGATAAAGATGCTTAGATCCAACGGAGGCGGTGAGTATCTTAGTATCGAGTTCCTAGACTATCTAAAGGAATGTGGAATAGTTTCACAGTTCACACCTCCCAGAACACCATAGTTGAACAGTGTTGCCGAGAGGCGTAACCGAACCCTGTTGGACATGGTTCGTTCCATGATGAGTCCTGCTTCGCTTCCCATTCACTTCTGGGGGTATGCCTTAGAGACTGCCGCCCACATCCTCAATCTTGTCCCAACTAAAAAGGTTGCAAAAACACCTCATGAGATGTGGACAGGGAAAGCTCCCTCGTTAGCACATATCAAAGTCTGGGGTTGTGAGGCTTTCGTTAGACAAGAGACTCAAGACAAACTCGCAGAAAGAGGCGAAAGGTGTTTCTTCATTGGTTACCCCAAACAGTCCTTTGGATATCTATTCTACAGACCAAGCGAGGATGTGGTCTTTGTAGCTAGACGAGCGGTCTTTCGAGAGAGAGTTCTCATATTCAAAGAGGACAGTGGGAGTACCATTGATCTTGAAGAAATTCAAGACTCAACAGATAACGCGACCTTATGAGAAACTAGCAACCAACAAGAGGAAGAAGTTCCTGTTGGTCCGACTGATATATCCTTACCTCTTAGGCGCTCCAGTAGAGATAGCATGCCACCCGAGTTTTATGGTTTCCATATAACTACGAATGGGGACACATTTTTCAGTGATAGGACACTGATAAATTTGGATGAGCCAGCTAACTACCAAGAAGCAGTGGCAGGCCCTGAGTCAGCCAAGTGGAAAGAGGCCATGGATAGCGAGATCAATTCCATGTATGACCATCAGGTTTGGAACTTGGTTGACAATGTACCGGGTCAAAAGATAGTCGGGTGCAAGTGGATCTTCAAGAAGAAGACCGACATGGATGGAAAGGTACACACTTTCAAGGCAAGACTGGTTACGAAGGGCTTTACTCAAACCCCGGGGGTTGACTATGACGAGACCTTCTCACCAGTGGCTAAGATAAAGTCTATTAGGATTATGCTGGCCATAGCTGCATTTCATGACTATGAAATTTGGCAGATGGACGTCAAAACTGCTTTCCTTAATGTGAAGTTGACTGAGGATGTTTACATGAATCAGCCAGAGGTTTTTGTCGATGCAAAGTATCCTGATAAGGTGTGTAAGCTTGAAAAATCAATCTACGGATTGAAACAAGCTTCTCGCAGCTGGAATCTTTGTTTCCATGAGAAAGTCAAAGAGTTTGGTTTCTCTAGGAGCGAGGATGAGTCCTGCGTATATGTCAAGGCTAGTGGGAGTATAGTCACTTTTCTGGTGCTGTATGTTGATGACATACTGCTCATGGGAAACGACATTCCAACCTTACAAGATGTGAAGTCTTGGCTTGGAAAGTGTTTCGTCATGAAAGACCTAGGAGAAGCTGCCTATATTCTCGGGATAAGAATATTAAGAGATAGGAAGAAGAGATTAATTGGACTTAGTCAGAGTACATACTTGGAAAAGGTACTAAAGAAGTTTAGTATGGAAAATTCGAAGAAGGGAGAGCTACCTATCCAGAGTAATTCAAAGTTGAGTAAGACTCAAAGTCCAAGTACATACGAGGAGATAGCTGACATGAGTCGGGTACCTTACGCTTCAGCTGTGGGGTCGATCATGTACGCTATGACGTGTACTCGCCCTGACGTGGCCTTTGCTTTAAGCATGGTCAATCGATACCAGGGAAACCCTAGAAGGGCGCATTGGATAGCTGTCAAGAATATACTCAAGTATCTACGAAGGACAAAGAACATGGTGTTAGTCCTTGGTGGCAGTGATACTTTGAGAGTTAACGGATACACAGATGCCAGCTTTTAGACAGATAGAGACAATGGTCGGTCTCAGTCGGGCTGGGTATTCCTTTTGAATGGGGGAGCAGTTACTTGGAAAAGTTCCAAGCAGGAGACGGTGGCTGATTCTACGTGTGAATCAGAGTACATAGCAGCGAGTGAAGCATCAAAGGAAGCGGCTTGGCTGAAGAACTTTATCGGTGACCTTGGAGTAGTCCCGAGTATTCAGGAGCCTATGGAACTGTTCTGCGATAACGAAGGAGCGGTTGCTTTGACAAAAGAACCGAGAGACCATGGAAAGTCCAGACATATCGACAGAAAGTACCATTATATAAGACATAGAGTAGAAGAAGGTCACCTCCTTGTAAAGAGGGTATCATCTGAAGATAATCCTGCAGATCCCTTGACAAAGGCTCTGAATAGGATCAAGCACAATCAACATGCTAGGAGCATAGGAATGAGAGATGATATTAATTTTGATAATTAGATGGGTTGAAACTTGTAACAATATAAATTGACTTTGGTGATTTTATAATGTAGATTTATAAATAAGTATTGTTTACTGCTTTTGTCAATTGTTTATTATTGTGTTTCATTTTTGCATGTTTAACTTCCTGAGTAATTTGATTACTCAAAGTTCCACAGTCACTCATACTCTTAGGGAGTAAGTATGAACGAAGACTGTCATGAACAGATTTGTAGATTGTCTAAGGAGTTAGACATTGCAGTAAGACTGCTACAACGTTCATGAATACTTAGAAATTGGAGATTTGAGTATTGGATAAACCCGAGCTCAACAGGTTGCTTCATGGATTACATCACAAGCAATGTTGAGACAATAATATCTTATGATCTTAAAGTAGAGAGATATGAGTTGTAATTTGCAAGACAGTTGCTCATTGATAATGCTAAAACGCATCGGTAACTCGGTGTTATAAAACGCATTGTTGTGAGTGATCTAACTGGTAAAAGATATAACCATATGAGTCGAAACTTATTCGTCCCCTGACCCGATGGGAAACATATATATACAGGCCTCTCGATGATATTTGAAGTTGACTAAAAGGGTTGGCCAACCAGGACTAAAGTTGGTGTAATCAATAAGTAGTCTTAGAGTCATAAACAGAATCGGAAATCGAGAAATATAGTATCAGAACAAGATTGATCTTAATCCATGTCTTGAGTCTGAAAAATATCTTGTTGGACGGAGGATCATATGATCACTTATCTATGGACAGAACTGACTGGGTAAGAGTTCGGCAACAGTTTCTAGGAAGCTACAGTTTGCTAATTAATCTGAAGATAAATGGACAATTAAAGTCATAGACTTGTCCAAGTGGGAGACTGTTGGATTAGGTGTCTAAGCCATGACTTATAATTTGTATTTATCTTATTAATAGAAGCAAAGTCCATTTGGGTTGCCCTTGGTAGTCCAACCGGCATCAAGGTTAAATAGAGAGAGAAATAAATAGTTCGTTAATTTATTATGTGATAATAAATTAATGATAAACTAGTTTGGAATTAATCAGAATTAATTGGAATTAATTTGGAATTAATTAAAAGTGCAGGGGCTAAATTGATTATAAGTGCAGGGGCTGGAATGCAATTGTTCAAAAGTTGAACACTATAAATAAGCCTCTCCCCATCACTTGAAAACTTGCACCATTCCAAATCATCTCCTTGGAATTTCTCTTCTCTCATTGCCGTCTATAATCCTTCTCTAAGGTTTTATAGCGAGCCGTTCTTAATAAGAGGTTAAGACAGTTAACCTCTGCTTGGGCTTCTGGGTGTGATCTCCTTTGAGGCAGGTGACATGCCTAGGTCGTCGTGCGGTCAAAAATAAAGAAAAACCTAACACACACTAGTACAGTGGTAGTCAGGGTCGATCCGCAGGAGCTTCGTGGTTAGACTAAATGACAGATTACCAACTAGTAGTGTCACGCTACAGTCGGAGGACCTAGTTTCTAAGTGCTCAACTATCCAAAAGCAACAACCAAACAAAGTCAAGCCAAGCATAAGCTAAGCTAAACTCAACTCAAACTAACCTAGTCACTTTCTGAAATCAGAAGTGCATCTCTGAATCAGAAGCAAACAAAGGCATCCAAAACATCCAAACAATCACAAGGTATAACCTAAACCAATAGCTATAGTCCAATTGAACAAGTACTGGCCAAAGTTCAATACCTAAGCTAACCTAGTTGGCTACTGATTTCAGCAAAGGAAATAGTCCCAAACAAGGTCAAAATAACATTCAAACACAAACTAATAACCAAAACCAAACACAAACATCCAAAACACCGAAAAACCAAGATTATTTGTAACCAAATGATTTCATTAACCAAAACTGAATTCCAAACATCCAAACAGTAACTAATTGAGACTAAAACAGAAGCCAAAGCTTAATATCAATGGTTGTCACTCCCAAAGATACAAAACCAAGCTTAATCCAAACTAATTAATTACAAATAAAATCCAAAACATGAAAATACCACTTTAGAAGTTGCTGAAACGAAATCTTGGAGTCAAAGAGCTTCAAGGTCGATTTTACACCCGGTCTTTGCTAGGGTTTTTGGCTGGAAATGCCTCTATTTATAGTTGCAATTTTCCCGCAGCCGCGCCGCGTAGATGAAGAATCCGCGGCGTGCGTACTTATCTTTTCCCGTTTCTTCGGTATTTGAATGTGTTCCACCGCCTTAAGCCCGCGTCGCGCGTAGTTAATTCCCACGGCGCGCGTATGAATTTCCTTGATTTTTTCATTCTTTTCCAAACTTCTTCCTTTTGCACGCTTTTAGTCCCTGTTTCCATTCTTTTTCTCCAAACAAGTCCTGGCACGAAAATTGAGAATACCCAGGCATATCTGATATAATTTTATCAAGAACAGGGCTCAACAACGCCTAAAATACTTGATATCACTAGGCGTTGTCAAACACCCCACACTTGTGCCTTGCTTGTCCCCAAGCAAGAGAGTTTTTAACAAATTATAATAAAGAATAAAACAATTTTTGACTGTGTTCAGTTTCAAAGTTTATTGCTCTTTGAGTTAGAGTGGAATAGTTCGCGAAAACATAATTGAATTGCTCTTTGGAATTCATGGCTTTCTAGAGAACCCTTGATTACAAACTTTCTGTCCACAATGAAGTGTACGTACTCATTTAGATTCTAAAGACCATTAAGGAATTGTCCATGACTTTCGATGTTGTCTGTGTAACGAGCTTTCAGAAATACCATCCCAGACCAGACGATCTTAGGTGGTAAGGTGCATAAATCCCACCCATTTTAGACCTACTGGCTCGAACAACAAAGGCCACAGATTGACATTTCCTTCCTAAATTCCAATCCTAAAACAGCTCAATCTTCTAAACTCGTAAAACTCAACTTATTTGACTAACTAATAGCATGATCACTATTAAACAGTATTTCTTGAAAAATACCAGTGCTATCACAATCACAAACCATTCATTTCATAATTGCAATTTATTAAAAATTTTGAAAAATATTGCTAATATTGAAAGATTGATCATTTTTGCAAAAATTTCAAAAATTTTCTCTTTCGACCGTCCACACCCCACACTTAAAACCATACTACGTCCCCGTTGTACAAAATTATTTCAAAACAAGGGAGAAAGAGTTACCCATTTTTGGACGATAGACTGCTTGGTGCTAAATATCATAGGTATAATTGCGAAAAACGGATCCTCGATTTCGTATTCCGGAGTTGTAGCGCTACAGTGAACACGCCGGTGGTCGAGACAAGTGGAGGGGGCACGGTGACCCCACACTTGTCTGAGACAACTCCTTCTCAATTTCGTATACCATACATAACTCAACAAACAAATTAAAACAAACATGACCAATAAAATATGAACAAAATATACAAATAGAGGTGTCATAAGTTTGTACATATATCCCAAAAAATATAAAAAGAAAGAAAGAAAAAAGTACATCAATCACTACCAGGTGGCCTGGAGGGTCCGGCCTCATGATCGTGGGCCCTGGCTGGGAATGGTCGGGGGCGTCGGCCCTGCTGCATGGCCAAATCCAAGAGTACCTCCCCGATCCATGCCAACTGGTCCTCAATCCTGGCTGCCAGGTCCTCCTGCTGTGGCTATGGCGCTGCCGGGGCTGTTGGTGCTGGCTCTGGCCTCCGACGTCTCCTGCCTGGCTGGGCGTACACGGGCTGGGGTGCCTGAGGAGGCTCGGTCGGTGCCCGGATGAACTACCCCGGGCGCTGCTGCTCAATGAGCCGCATCCTCTCCAAAGTGTGTGCTGTAGTGCGGGATGGAGGAAGAGCGGTGAAGGAGGAAACCACGGGGGCAGTGAGAATACCATATGAGCGGGTCAGGCGGGTGATAAAATACCCCTTGGCTAGTGGGCTGCTGGAGGAGGCGCCAGTCGAGTGGGTGGAGAGGGCAACTGCGAGGGCGAAGGGGAGATGGAGGAATCTAGATGGGTCGAGGAGGACCCACAGGTATGTCATGTCGTCGCCCGACACCTTCTCGCCCCCCTCTCGATGCATGATGGAGGTGGAGACGATACGGTGCATGAGGCGGTGGAGTGGGTCTCGAAGCTGGCTCTCCCTGGAGGTCCCCGCCTCATATATGACGTTGGACAGTGGTTCCCAAACCTCCATGTTGGGAGCCCTGTCCAGCTCCCCCTGAATGCAGGACCCGAAGAACCGGTTGAAATAGCGATGTTGGAGGTCTGCTGGAGTGTATAGGCCGACTCTCCTCTCGAACTCCCGGAGGTTGCACTCCGTGTGCTCACCTCCCAAACGAAAGCGTACTATCCTGGAACGCGGGTCTCCCGCCCGAGGTGCGAACTGGATGGTGGATATGAACTCCAGTAGCAGCTCCGTGTAGACCACGTCCTCGTCCGTGGCCATGATCCTGTCCCAGCCACGGCATCTGAATGATGCCTCCTCGTGGGTCCAGGTGCGATGTAAGAATGGCTCAATCGCACCCCAGAGCCCTGCATCTCTCAGAATATCTCTAACAATGACTGTCGCCTCGAGAACCCGGCGAGCAGTCAATGCGTCCCTCCGCGAGGTGTACTCTGCCGAACTGGCAAGCTCCGCGGGGAACTGGAGGAAGGGGTGGTCCGATCTGAACATCATCTGCAAAAGAAAACATATAACCACAAAAAAATATTTTTGCAAAATTAGTCCTCTTCTTCCCCAGCACACCGCGGCGCGGCCCAAGAGCAAGGGTGCGGCGCGGCGTGCGTCTGTTTCAAAACCCCGATCCCAACTCACGATTTAACCTGCTAAAACTTGATCCAATCATACCACAAGGTAGCCTAAGTGCCGACTAACTCATCTAGGGTCTCTATTTGGCAAAACAAACACCCTATGAGTTAGCATTGGCGATTCTAAGTTTTGAACTTTTCTGGATAAATCACTAAAATTAACTACCTAATCTCTAGTTTTAACAACTAATAGATAGTTAGAATAGCGTACCTTGGTAGTAGAAACAAAATGAGCAAGAAAAATTGCAAGAGAAATTCGTTGATCAGAGCTCCGAGTCGTGTGTGGGTTGTGTGAGCCGCGGGTTACCTTTATATACGAGAAAACCGACCGATCGTTTCCCACGACGCGCATTTTCTCATTCTGCGGCGCGCGTGTCACCAAATAAACCCCTGCGCATCGGGTTGGTTTCCGACCCCGCGTCGCGCAATTCAAAAAGGCGCGGCGCGCTTATTCAAAATTTCAAAACTTTTCATACGACCCCACACTTGCCTTAGACCACTAATACCTGCAAAAAGATTGATGTATTTTCATACTAAATTCAAAGAAATATAAATCCTAACTTATGACACGATGGGTTGCCTCCCAACAAGCGCTAAGTTTAACGTCTTCAGCCAGACGTACTACTCCTATGCCGAATCTTCTTCTTCTTGAACTCTTGCTGGCATCTGATTGAATCCTGACATGAAATTGTTGGCCATCATTGACATGAGAGATGTGAGTTGGGTCATTCGATCGCTCACACCGCTAATCCACTATTGTTGAGATTCCAGGAGCTTAAAAACTTTCGCCTCTCGTTCTCTTGATTCCTTTTCATATTGCTGGTGCCTTGCTTCCATCATCTCTATCATTCGATCGCTCACACCGCTTATCTTTTCCCGTTTCTTCGGTATTTGAATGTGTTCCACCACCTTAAGCCCGCGTCGCGCATAGTTAATTCCCGCGGCGCGCGTACGAGTTTCGTTGATTTTTTCATTCTTTTCCAAACTTCTTCCTTTTGCACGCTTTTAGTCCTTGTTTCCATTATTTTTCTCCAAACAAGTCCTGGCACGAAAAGTGAGAATACCCAGGCATATCTGATATAATTTTATCAAGAACAGGGCTCAACAACGCCTAAAATACTTGATATCACTAGGCGTTGTCAGCAGGACACTTGTGTTGCTCGGCTTCAGGAATTAAAACTAAAGGTTAGTTTTTTTTTCTCTTAATTATTTTATTTAGAAATTTCTGTTAGACGTTAGCATTAATTTATTATATGTTCAAAGATAGAAAACATAGATCCTTTCTAGGTTGCATGTGAACTTAGAAATTTAGTTTATAGATTGCAGAAAACCTTACATTCATATCTATCGCGAATGCTAATACTCCTAGAAATGTCAATAGAGATGCTTTTAGATTCAGATTATTTTCTTTCACACTAAAGGATAAGGCCAAATATTGGTTCACTTCTCTTCCATCTAATAGTATCACTAGTTGGGATCAACTCAAGGCAAACTTTTTACAAGAATTCTACCGAGTTAGTAAGACCACAGAAGTCGGGCGAGAAATTCAGAACTTTCAGCAACAACCTGGAGAGGCTTTCCATGAAGCGTTTGACATGTTGAAAGAGTTATTGCGATCCTGCCTGCATCATGAAGTTCCTAAATGGTAGTTAGTGAAGTTGTTTTTCGAGGGAGTCAGCGAGACACATCAGGCTATGATAAATGCCTCGTCAAGCGAGACATTTATGTGGCAAGAACCGGAAGACGCTTGGAGATTCTTGGAGCAGTTGAGCTTAGGATCGAAGGTTAGCGAAACCATGAAAGATAATACAGTTTATGTAGCGAATGTTGAAGCAGAAAGCAAGTGGAAGACAGAAATTCAGACGGAGCTCAGTGCTGTGAGTAAGAAGTTTAATCAAATGCTTGCTAGGTTTCAGCAAGAGAAAGGAGCATATGTGTTGCATGGGCAAGTTATATGTAACACATGCGGGGGTATAGGACATAATCATAATGAGTGCTCAATGACTCATGAGGAGATTAGTCAAGTACATGGGTATGGTCGATTTCACAATGCACCGAGACCATTCCGCAACAATCAACAATGGGAAGCAAAACAGCAACCAATGAGGCAGCAACAGGTGCAACATCCATCGCCAGCAGTGGGAATGAACATTGGTTTACAGGAAATCTTTGGAATGTTAGTCAAGCTTCAGGAAGTGGAGAAGTCTAATTCAGAAGAAATTCTGAAGTTAGGAAAACTGATTGTCAAGCTAGAAGAGGATAGAGCTCAGGAAAGGGCGCATAGGTCAAAGGTAGAAGTAAATGAGGTGATCACGCTTAGGAGTGGAAAGAAAGTAAATAATAAGGTTACAGCTCTGCTTGTGGACGAAGATAGTGATGTAGAAATAATTTTTGATGAAAAAGAAGAGATGGAGAAAGAAGAAAAGAAGGACAAGGAGGAACAAGCGAAGAAGAAGAAGCAAACGAGTACATGGGAAAAAGGAGAATCAAGTGGGACAGTTCCTTTTCCTACAGCTTTGGAAAAGCTTGAAAAAAGACCATATGGGAAGAAAGGACCACAGGCAGAAGATATGTGGGAATTGTTTAGTCAAATTAAGGTTAACATTCCATTAGTTAAACTTATTAAGGAAGTTCCCGCATATGCTAAGTTTCTTAAGGACATGTGCATACATAAGAAACACATTTTGTCCCACTTGCCTAAGATGATTAGCTTGCCTGAGAATGTAAGTTCTATCTTAATGGACGCGCTTCCTCCAAAGATGAAGGATCCGGGAGTTCCTCTCATCTCAGTAGATTTAGGCAATGTGCACATTAAAAGAGCTTTGTTAGATTTAGGTGCAAGTGTAAACATATTGCCTGGACAGTTATTTGACAAACATGAGTTTGGCACCATAAGGTCTACTGACGTAATTTTGCAATTGGCGGATAAATCTACAAAGATCCCTAGGGGGATGTTAGTAGATGTTATCATCAAGGTGGGAGAATTTTATTATCCGGCAGATTTCCTAGTTTTGGACACTCGTCAAGCGACTAATGGGGAACAACCTACGATCATCTTAGGACGACCATTTTTGGCCACGGCCAACGCAAACATCGCTTGTCGCACTGGAGAAATGGGAATATCTTTTGGGAACCAGCATGCCAAGATCAACATTTTCAAGGCTGACCCCAAGAGAAATACCATGGAAGAAGAGGAGTGTTATCAGGTGGACATCATAGACGAGCTAGTGCAGCAATACACTCCAGAAGTACTTCAATCGGATGAGAGGGAGACTCAGGAAGAAGGAAGCGTTGAAAATGATGAGCAGCAAGAAGGAGTAGATGTAGAAAAAGGGTTAAGGCCTGAAAAATGCGCTCACATAGAAAAGTTACCGACAGAGATTCCAAGGACGCTGAAACCTTCTCCACAAGAACCACCAAAGCTGGAGTTGAAGCCGCTACCAGGTCACTTGAAGTATGCCTTTTTAGGGGACAAGGATACTTTGCCTGTGATTTTACCAGCAGACTTGACAGGAGAACAAGAAAAAGAATTACTCAAGGTATTGTCCAAACATAAGGAGGCCATTGGTTGGACAATCGCGAACTTAAAAGGAATCAGCCCAACCACGTGCATGCATAGGATCATCATAGAAGAAGGTGCCAAACCATCAAGAGACACGCAAAGGAGATTGAACCCAAATCTAAAGGAAGTTGTCAAGAAGGAGGTTCTCAAATGGTTAGACGCTGGAATCATATACCCAATTTCTAATAGTGAATGGGTCAGCCTGACGCAGACAGTGCCAAAGAAGTCTGGGATAACTGTTGTGGTTACAAAGGATGGTGACAAGGTATCCACACGGCCTGTAACTGGATGGAGAGACTATATCGATTATCGAAAGCTCAGCACTGCTACTTCCAAAGATCATTTTCCATTGCCGTTTATCGACCAGATTGTAGAGAAGCTAGCAGGATAAAAGTACTACTGTTTTCTAGATGGGTATTCTGGGTACAATCAGATTGCAATCCACCAAGAGGATCAGGCAAAGACAACATTCACATGTCCTTATGGTACTTTTGCTTTTCGCAGAATGCCATTCGGATTGTGTAATGCACCTGCTACATTTCAACGATGCATGATGGCGATCTTTTCTGATATGATTGGTGATGCATTAGAGATCTTCATGGATGACTTTTCAATCTTTGTACCAACGTTCGAAGCCTGCCTGGAGCAATTAGAGAAAGTACTGGAACGATGTGTCGAATCCAATTTGGTGTTGTCTTGGGAAAAAAGCCACTTCATGGTCAAAGAAGGGATAGTGCTAGGTCACGTAGTCTCTGAGAGAGGGTTCGAAGTTGATCGCGCTAAAGTCAATGTCATATCCACGTTGCCACCTCCAACATCTGTGAAGGGGGTCAGATCATTTCTAGGACATGCGGGTTTTTATCGTAGGTTTATCAAAGACTTTAGTACCATCTCCAAACCCTTCTGTGGTCTTCTCTTGAAGGATGCACCATTTATTTTTGATGAGGAATGTGTAAAAGCATTCAATATCCTCAAAAATAAGTTGGTCGAGGCCCCTATCCTGAAACCGCCTGATTGGACTCAACCATTCGAAATAATGTGTGACGCCAGTGATTATGCTGCTGGTGCAGTATTAGGGCAAAAGATTGATCGGAAACCTGTAGTCATTTTTTATGCTAGTAAAACGTTTTGTGAAGCTCAACTAAATTATACAACTACTGAAAAAGAATTACTTGCCGTAGTATTTGCTTTAGACAAGTTTCGATCATACATTTGGGGATCTAAGGTAGTAGTTTACACTGATCATAGCGCCGTTAGACACTTGCTCACTAAGAAGGAGTCTAAGCCTAGACTGATTAGATGGATATTACTGTTACAAGAGTTCGACGTAGAGATTAAAGACAAAAAGGGAGCAGAGAATGTTGTGGCAGATCATCTTTCTCGATTGCCAGCTGAAGGATTGGAAGCAGGAATCAAGGATTCATTCCCAGATGAGCTGCTGTTGGAGCTTACTGGAGCCCCTTGGTACACAAACTATGTGAATTTCTTGGCTACAGGAGCGATACCGAAACATTGGACCAAACAAAGACAGAAGCAGTTTCGCACATATGCAAAACGATTTATATGGGACGATCCTGATCTATTCAAGGTAGGATAGGATCAAATAATTCGAAGGTGTGTGCCTGATAGCGAAATTGGTGAGGTATTAGAGCATTGCCACGCGTCAGCTTGTGGAGGGCACTTTAGTGGTAAAAAGACAAGGTACAAAGTTCTCGAAGCTGGATTATATTGGCCAACGATTTTCAGGGACGCACACCAAACTGCTAAAGAATGCCTCAACTGCCAGCAGTTAGGAAACAGATCAAAGAGAGATCAGATGCCCTTGAATCCAATCCTGGTGGTGGACATTTTCGATGTCTGGGGAATTGACTTCATGGGTCCATTCCCTACGTCACATGGTTATGTTTATATTCTGGTAGCAGTGGATTATGTGTCCAAATGAATCGAAGCAGAGGCAACTCGTACAAATGACCACCATGTGGTGTGTAAATTTGTGAGGAAAAATATTTTCACCAGGCATGGAGTTCCGCGAGTAATCATCAGTGATGGAGGGTCCCACTTCAAGAATTTTAAATTCGGAAGATTGCTAAAGCATTATGGAGTGAATCATTGAATTGCAACACCCTATCATCCTCAGACAAGTGGCCAAGTGGAAGTATCCAATAGGCAAATCAAGGAAATCCTGCAAAAGACTGTCAAGACCGATAGAAAGGATTGGTCACTTAGGTTGGATGATGCGCTTTGGGTATACCACACTGCTTATAAGAGACCGATTGGAACAACTCCATATCGGTTGGTTTATGGAAAAGGATGCAATCTACCGATTGAGCTTGCCAATCGTGCTTTATGGGCAATCAAACAAGTCAACATGGACTACACAGAAGCAGGAAAGGAGAGGAAACTTCAGTTGTCGGAATTAGAGGAACTCCGAGATGAGGCATACGAAAATGCAGCCACATACAAATCAAAGATGAAAAGATATCACGATGCCAAGCTCCGCCTGAAATCTTTTGAGGTAGGACAGAAAGTGTGGCTGTACAATTTACGATTAAAGATGTTTCCCGGGAAACTTAGGAGTAAGTGGAATGGCCCTTATGTAGTGGTAAGCATCACAGACTATGGCGCAGTAGAGATTCAGGATTTGAAAGGTGGTCAACCATTCAAAGTCAATGGACATAGGCTTAAACCTTATGTTGTTGCAGGCACATTCCAGAAACTGGAAGTGGAAACGGTCGAATTCGTGGTGGATGTCCCGGTGTATATTGCATAAATCCGGTAAGTGCACGTCTGGCTGAAGACGTTAAACTTAGCGCTTGTCGGGAGGCAACCCGATCGTCAATTGTATATTTGTATATTTTCTTAGTTCATTGCATCCATTTGATCACGGTGAGAAAAAGGCAAGTGTGGGGTCATTTTGGTAATTTTGCAGTACCGCGACGCGGGATCTTAGGATCCGCGCCTCGCGTATTGAGTTTTCGTGATTACATTTAAAATCAGATTTTATACGCGACGCGGATAGAAGCTTCCCGCGCCGCGGCCTTATCATAATTTGAAATTAAAGATAATCACCAAAACAGAGCTTTTTGAAAGATATCCAAATTCCCACACTGCATTTAAGCAAATTGCGCAAACTGTGATTCTTTTCACCGTGTTTCAAGTCTTCAATCAATCACGACGTCTGCATTCCTCTTTCATTCACTGAAATCCAAGTAAGTCTCTCTTTTCTCTCTTTTTAGTTTTGTAAGTCTTGAACTTGCTAGATGACACTGTAATTCGTAATGCCGTATTTAATTGATGAAATTGATTGCCATATTAGGATTACATAACTATATTGCATAAAACCCAAGTGTTAGGTTAGAGAAATTGGACTTAATTTGACAGAATGATCGAGTTTTCTTGACTGAAATGCTCGCCGTGCCGCGACATGTACAGTCCACGACGCGGAGTATGAATATTCATCTAGCGCGTCGCGGGTCGTTATGTGCGCGACGCGACGAACGTCTGAACAGTGCAATAATTGTAATTTTTGTGATTCTGCAGGCACGATGTCTTCTTCAGGTAGTTCTGAAACCATTTATTGGAACTCAGTGACTACACAGATCGACCAGGTCCGCGCGGCTAGCTTCTTTAACCGCCGGGGCCTGTGCAAAAATAAACGCATACTGCCGTGCCGTGTGGTCAATTGGGACTTGACCAGGGAGTCGGGCATCTTGGACCATCTGAAAGATTGGTTAGTACAAGGAGGGTATGAAGATGGGGAACTAACTTATACATGCCGGGCATTGGAGAATGCAACAAATATGAATGAACCTGTTTACCGTGAAGTGTACCTACAGTTCCTTGCCAGCTACTATTTTGACCACAAGCAGAGGGGTATGGATACCGAGGAGACTGTGAGATTTCGTCTGGGAAATCGCGACCGCAGTTGTACCTTGCAGGAATTCGGGTACCGCATTGGGCTGTACACCGAGGAGGAGTCGAACTCGCCGGCATTCGAGGTGTTCCACAGGCGCGCCAGCCGAACTATGGGGGATTCCTTTTCCCCAGCCGACTGCTGGGCCACGATAGCTTCCACCCGGCACCACGAGAACACGGTCCGGGAATGCTATATGCACCTGCCAGCCCACCGCATGTTGCACCGGCTGATCACCACTATGCTGTGGCCGCGTGCAGATGAAAAAAAGGTACTGCCTCGGGAGCTACATCTGATGTGGTCAGTGACACAAATGTTGGAAACTTGCAACATTCCTTACTTTGTCGCTGACTATTTCAAGCAAATTACTGATGCACCGATGACATTAACCGCATTCGGGGGAGGCCACTTCGTCACCAGACTGGCAGAGTCATACAGGCTGATCTCCGAGCACACTACTGACGGGTTGGAGGTTATCCCTCCAATCATCTTTTGCCCGCCCGTGACCACCTCGCGGGAGGTGATATATGTGGACGATGGAGTCCCGTCTGTTGACCGTATGGCCTTCCCGGCACTTCGGTCTGAGCCGACTACTTCTCGCAAAAGGTCAAGAGCAGCTACCGGTTTACCCCGCAGCCTATCCCCTGCTACGATGGAATCCCGCTTTCTGGCGGACGAGGTGAAGGCACTAAAGGAAACAATGGACACACACATGCGGGAACACCAGATCTAGTCATACGCAGCACACGAGGTGGATAAAAGAACCGAGAATACACAGCAACAACTCCTCAGGCTGGCTGACTGCATGATTGCATCGATGGCCAAAAATAAGTGTGTTCCGCCACGACCCGAGCCGACGATTAGGGAAGAAGACGAGGAGCCAATGGAAAAGGATCCCGAAGAAGAAGATGAGTATGACGATACAACTCACAGTAGAAGCATTTGGATGTAATTATTCGCATTTTTTAGTACATTTTCTTGATTTGCACATTATTAAGTTTTAGTTGAAAACAGTTGTTTTTAGGTGAATAAGCCTCTTAAAGGCAGTAAATAGTAATAATAAAATAGTAGTTTCTTTGTGTTGAATTGATTTTGTGAGATTTTGAAGTTAGGGTAATCTGCTGAAATTACCGCGTCGTGGTCATTTCTCATTTGACGTTGTTTTCAACTCACGTAATTACCGCGACGCGTGTCCTTCAATCACGCGCCGCGGTCATCCGCAACACATACATTTTTGTCTATTGTACAAGTCTCTTTTTGTTTATATTTGTTATGTTTGCTTTTAATTGTTTGTTGAGTCATGCATGTTATACCAAATGGGAAGGAGTTGTCTCAGACAAGTGTGGGGTCACCGTGCCCCCTCCACTTGTCTTGACCACCGGCATGTTCACTGCAGCGCTACAACTCCGGAATACGAAATCAAGGATCTGTTTGTTCGTAATAATACCTGTGATACTGAGCACCAAGCAATCTATCGTCCAAAAGGGGTAACTCTTTCTCCCTTGTTCTAAAAATGATTTTTGTACAACGGGGACGTTGTACGGTTTTAAGTGTGGGGTGTGGACGGTCGAAAGAGTAGTATTTTTTGAAATTTTTGCAGAAATGATCAATTTTCAAATTTTTAGCAATATTTTTCAAAAATTTTTAATAAATTGCAATTTTGAAACGAATGGTTTGTGATTGTGATAACATTAGTATTTTTCAAGGAATACTGTTTATTTGTGATCATGCTATTATTTAGTCAAATAAGTTGAGTTTTATGAGTTTAGAAGATTGAGCTGTTTTAAGATTGGCCTTTGTTGTTCGAGCCGGTAGGTCTAAAATGGGTGGGGCATATGCACCTTGCCACCTAAGATCGTCTGGTCTGGGATGGTATTTCTGAAAGCTCGCTACACTGACAACATCGAAAGTCATGGACAATTCCTTAATGACCTTTAGAATCTGAATGAGTAAGTACACTTCATTGTGGACAGAAAGTTTGTAATCAAGGGTTCTCTAGAAAGCCATGAATTCCAAAGAACAATTCAATTATGTTCTCGCGAACTATTCCACTCTAACTCATAGGGCAATAAGCTTTGAAACTGAACACAGTCAAAAATTGTTTGAGTCTTAGTTAGAATTTATTAAAAGCTCTCTTGCTTGGGGACAAGCAAAGCACAAGTGTGGGGTGTTTGACAACGCCTAGTGATATCAAGTATTTTAGGCGTTGTTGAGCCCTGTTCTTGATGAAATTATATAAGATATATCTTGGTATTCTCACTTTTCGTGACAGGACTTGTTTGGAAGAAAAGAATGAAAACAGGGACTAAAAGCGTGCAATTGGAAGTAGTTTGGAAAGGAATGAAAAATCAAGGAAATATGTACGCGCACCGCGGGTTTCTTATATGCGCGACGTGGGTCAAGGCGGTGTAAAACATTCAAATGCCGAAGAAACGGGAAAAGATTAGTACGCGCGCCGCGGATTCTTCATTTGCGCGGCGCGGCTGCGGGAAAATTGCAACTATAAATAGAGGCATTTCCAGCCGAAAACCCTAGCAAAGACCGGGTGTAAAATCGACCTTGAAGCTCTTTGACTCCAAGATTTCGTTCCAGCAACTTCTCAATTGGTATTTTTTATGTTTTAGATTTTATTTTCAATTAGTTACATAGTAGTAAGCATTAGCTAGTATCTTTGGGAGTGACACCCACTGATGTTGAGCTTTAGTTTCTGTTTTAGCAATATTTGGTTACTATTTGGATGTTTGGAATTTGAGTTTGAGTAATGAGAAGCATTTGGTTATAAGCAATATTGGGTTTGTCGGTGTTTTTATGATTGTTTTAGTTTTTGATTGTTTGCATTGTGTTTGGATGTGGTGTGACCTTGTTTGGGACTGTTTTCCTTGCTGATTGCAGTAACCAACTAGGTTAGTTTTAGGTATTAAACTTTAGCTAGTAACTGTTCAAGTAGAACTTTAGTTGTTGGTTAGTTTATGCCTTGTTTTGTTTGGATGTTTTGGATGCCTTTGATTACTTCTGATTCAGAGATGCACTTCTGATTTCAGAAAGTAACTAGGCTTGTTTGAGTTGAGTCTAGCTTATGCTTGGCTTGACTGTGTTGGGTATTGTTTCTGGAATTTAGTAGTTCGGTATTTAGGAACTAAAAGTCCTCCGACTGTAGCGTAACACTACTAGTTGGTAATCTGTCATCTAGGCTAACCACGAATCTCCTGCGGATCGACCCTGACTACCACTGTGCTAAGTGAGTGTGTTAGGTATTTTCTTATTTTTGACCGCATGACGACCGCTGCGATGTCATGCGCCTACCACTTTCTTCCCTTTTTATGGTCGTGGTTGTGGAGATGGCAGTGGTGAGTCATCGAGTATGAATTCAGTACCGACATCATGAGTTGAATAGTGTGTATCGGAAAAAGTAATGCTCTACCTGTTGAACTCAGATGTTTTGCTCCTTTGATGAATGGTGGGGGGGGTTATTACCCATTTCTTTGACGGTCAACTATTTGGCATGGTGTCTTAGAAGTTCTTATGCTGCCATATGTACAAAACCTCCACGGGCGATTTTGCGGTACTCATTATGCATCGCCTGAAAAGTATCGACGTCCCCTCTTCTGCTTGCATACATGTTGGACTTGTTTTTGTAGATGTAATTGAACTTGTTGATTTTCCCCTACAAATCCTTCTATTTTGATTACACCTGATGCCTACTCCAATCAGAGCCACAAAGTTGGGTCTTGAAGTGGTACAACACATTCTCTCGAAAGGAATTATGGAAATGATGGTTCCACCTTCTTCGTCCTCAAAAACACTTATGTACGCCTTCCCCAGTGCCACTTCTTACTTTATGGTCCATGGTTGTCGTTTCACCCTTTAGGTAAAACTTCATCGTTGGGATGTGGTTTGTGGTGGTGGTTCAATTTATGGTACATCTTCGGCTTCCTCGATTGATTTTGTTGTTTAGATTTTGAGAAAGGAGTTGTGTTTCATCGTTTGACTCGTCGTTGGCCTTGGGTTCACGGAGATGCAATGTCTTGTGGACGTAATGTTGACACAGATTTTGTTGGAATGGACTATAGCTAGGTCGATAGACTTGGGAGAGAGAAAATTGGTTGTAGGATTGTTCTATCCACATTTGTTGGTATGTATATTGTTGGTATTGTGTATAATAAGACTTTGGGATTAAGGGAATATTCAACCAGTCTTTACCTTGACGGTTTCTTTGAGAAGAACCCGTTATTTAGATTTCTCACAGTTTGAATCTAATTAGGTTTGAAAATAATTTGATAGGAATATAAGAAAGAGTTTGAGAAAATATTAAAAGAAAGAGTGAAGAAGGAAAGCGTGATAAGTAATTTAATTAAATTTTATAATATTCATTTTCTAATTTGATAAGTAATTTAATATATAAAACATGCTGGCAGCAATAAATAAACACTATTACAAAAATGACCTACGGTCACACTTTTTCAGAAATTGCCCAGTCACACTTTCAATTTTTTGCATGACTAAAGGTCTGGTAAATAATTTTAGACTACTTTTAGCAACACTTTACAGCAATAAGTGTGACTGTTGGTATGTATATTGTAATCGTTGATAACGATTTAACGTCAAACATTACCTTTTTACGACGCACAATCAAACAATGTGGCCACATATCACCAACGGCCACCGTTTTTATGAAAGAAGGAAAAATTTTGTGATGGTTTTTTTATGAGACGAAACATAAAACAGTTGTTTATGTGTCTAAAATCGATTATATACGGCCGCATAATTGATTTCATGTGACCATAGGATAACTTAGTAAAAGAAACAAAATAAGTAACTATACGAATTCTATGGTCATGTTTTAATTTTTTATGCATGTCAAAAAACAAAGAATTGTCATGATAAAAGAGAAAAGTTGTGTGTATAAGTCTTATATGCCAAGACATACTTTATTATACGTGTCTAAAAGAATAACTTGATTTCAATGTAGGTAAAACCGAGTACGTATGGCCACATAAATGATTTTTCATGTCCATAGAGTAGCGTTTAGACACTTACTTAAATAATCAAATACAAGTAAGTATAACGATGTTATGGTCACGTCGTAAAATATTATGTGTGTCTAAAAACAAACAATTGTCATGATAAAAGAGAAATGTTGTGAGTGTAAGTGTTATATGATCACGGTATACGTGATTATACGTGTCTACAGTTGTATATAATATAATTAAATGGACATAAAGAATGAAATGATTTGGCCACATAAATGGTTTTTTTCTGTACATAGGATTGTGTTAGCCACTTAGTAAAGGGAAACAAAAACATGTTAGTATAACCATTCTATGGTCACGTAGTAATTTTTATGTGTGTCAAAAGACAAACAATTGTCATGATAAAAGAGTAGCGTTGTCAATATACGTATTATATAGTCACAACTTAATTTATTGCACGTGTCTAAAGGAATGGTATGATTTCAATTAAGGTAAAATCGACTACATATGACCATATAACTGGTAATAAGAAATGAAATGTTTTCGCCACATAAATGATTTTTTGTGTATTGGGTTAGCCACTTAGTAAATGGAAACAAAAACAAATAAATATAACCATTCTATGGTCACATTTTAATTTCTTATGTCTATCTAGAAACAAAAAATTAGCCACATATTAAATGTACTGAATTTAAATAACCAATTCTTGAAATAATCGTATTTAGTACTCACAACTTTTAGAAATTTGGCCCTAACTTTAAAGATGCCAAATATGAAAGTTGATTGTTATAAATGGTAGTAAGTTTCAAGTCGGTTGTACTAAACAACACAATTACTCTGTTTTCCAATTTAGGCACATGTTATGATAAACACATTTGATCTGCTTTTCTATACAAAATAACACACAAACATAATGATTGAAAATAACAATAACAATATATATATATATATATATATATATATATATATATATATATATATATATATATATATATATATATATATATATATATATATAAATAACACACAAACATAATGATTGAAAATAACAATAACAATATATATATATAAATATATATATATATATATATATATATATATATATATATATATATATATATATATATATATATATATATATATATATATATATTGATATTGATAAGCAAATATAAACATTGTTTCAACATTGCAATTTCTATAGACTATACAATTTCCAAAAATTTCTAATAATCTAATCGTCTCCAAAGGTGTAAGCAGCCACTTTCTGTCTTGCAAGTGTGATTGCTTCATTCATTTTTAATTTAGGGATACGAACCCCATGTTTATTATCAACAAATTCTATAGCGTCAGCTACACTTGATAGTGGGTTGTCATCCACGAAATCCAAAATAAGCTTTTCTATCCTCTTGGCAGGTGCATTCCGTAAGGATTTGGGGTAGAATGAAGTGCCGGTTTGAGGAGATTTTTCAGTATACATATATTAAACAATGTTGAAATCGTTCCCAATGGTTTCCTTAAAAAGAAGGAAGTTATTAGCTATTTGTAGGCGAATGAGACCAAAATCCAAGGTCTTATCAGATTTCCAGGTGGAGAAGAAAACTTGGGTTGTACCCCAAAAATTGTGCTACACTTTCAAGAGTTTGAAGTGTGGAGTTATTTATATCTAAATAGTCAACATAATCAACTATTGGACGAACATAAGAACAAGAGAGTATGGGAGTGAATTTCCCGCCATGAATGACTTTGAGGCTAAATTAACATCACATTGTAGAAGTCGTATTCTTCCGAAAGGTTCAAATTGAACTTGAATCTCTAATCCACCATTGATTGTTGATTCCTGCCATGATTTTCAAGTGGAAGATTACGCAAGTGGTTTTTGATCGGAAATGAAGATGTAGAATACATGTTTTGTAGGTTATTGTATAGTCATAAAGTCAAAGTCCATATGAAAAGACCAATGTAATTAATGGTAATTAATACAATCTGAAAGCATTTGACGGCCGGGAATCATTATCTTCAACATAAGTTACCTGAAAAGACATGTTTTTCCATACGTAAAATATGGTAAGTGACGTTTCACAAGGATATGAATGTTACGGTCCATTAGAAAAAATACCACAAAGATGAAAGTACAATGTTATAAATAACAGTAAACTAAAAGTAAGTTGTTATAATTGAGACAATTCCCCTACTTTTAGAGTTTGAGGGATGGTACATTTTTAAGTGATTCGTGACCTTTTCAATGTTTAGATTATTACACAAAATTGAGGCACATTTGAAAGACTCGTATTCAGTACACATAACATTGAAAATATTAAACTGAAAGAAAAATTGAAAATGACAACATTGTTAAAAACAGGGGAATAAATAAATAATTAGAGAAAATATTAAAATGAAAATATATAGCAACTGTCACCGATTGCTTTTTCTAAGGGATTGTGATTTATGAATAATGTGTTTTGACAAAAATACCCTTACTAATTTGCACGACTAACCAATAAACATTAGAATGTGTGTTTTATAAAGGCAATAACATCAATTTCTACACCACACGATCTAGGAGCCATAATTCCCACGACTAAACCACTACACATCGCTTCACTTCATTGGCGTGTTCAACTGCAACAAGGTTTCATCCCCCCTATAAAAAATATGATCATCTTCTAAAACCCTAAACCCTTTCTTGGAAAAACCTTGAAGAAGAGCAAGAAAATGGAAGGGACAACTGCAACAAGAATTCTTGCGAACAAGCAATCAACGAATACCGCTAACCGACCTTCCACCGGTACTTATCGAAAAATACTCACGCATTTGGCGGTTTCATCGGTGATTGCAGTTCTCAAATGCAAGTGTGTGTTAGTTTCTTATACATTCTGTTTATTACATTTGTGTTTTTTGATTTGTGTGTAGATTAAGACATCTATTTTGTATTGTCTATTCAAGTTGCAAAACACTTAACAAAGCTGCTGAGAATGATGAAGTATACAAAAGCATGGAAACTGATTTATTAAGTTCGATTAGATTTTGGCATCACGCCTTGAAGAGGAATGAACTATTCGATAAGTGCAGAGAGAAGAGAAATCTGAACTTAATGTTCAAGGATGAAATGGTACTCTGTATTTTGTCATTTTATTATCTTTGTTTTAAACTTTTAGTTCTTGTTTCATGTCTTGTATTGGTACTCTAGTTTTTACATTTTATTAATCTTTGTTTTGTACTTTAAACCAAAATAGATGAAGGTGTTTTATTTGACAGAAGAGCAACAGATAGGAAGACATATGCTTGAGGAGGCAACTTCGAAGGGGCAAAGGGACGCAAAATTTATCCTGGGAATGCTCCTGATGGGTCAAGGCATCGACCAAAAAAACAAAGCTTTGGAGCTGTTGAGTAATGCATACCCTTCATCTGGCAGATATCAGCATGTTCGGCAAACCATGAGGAAGGTTTGAGACATCTTGTCTAGGCGGCATGAGTTAGAACCTGTATAATTCCAGCGTTGCCTCATAACTTGTCAAACACATAGTTATCAGCTTAGCACTATTAGTAGGGATTTTGAATTAGAAGAACCAAGAGTTGTGGAATGTAAAAGTTGCTTGTGGGATGCTTGTTATTTTGAATTTTGTGGGATGTTTAATAATCAACATTATATTTTGAATGTAGTTAGACATTTTTGGTATATGAATTTCTGATCATTAGATTTTGAATGTATATAATGTTTTTGGTATATGATCATTAATTAGATTCTGAATCTTTAATTGACCAGCAATTGAAAAAGTTGTGTTTAATAAATGGAATATCACATTTTACATTGAATGTACTCACAACATTTCACATTTTCCAGCCAAAGTTTAAAGATGTGAAATATGAAAGTTAGTTGCTATAAATGGTTGTAAGTTTAAAGTCGGTTGTTAAACCATAAAAAACAAACTACTTTGTTTTTCCATTAACATATATGCTTCATGATACCAAAAACTAAACCTCAAATTTAATATTTCATAAACAATATCCCAAATAACACACAAACATATGTACATTGTATTAAACAATCAAAAATTTCCATTAAGATAGCAAAAAAGGACATCATATACCAAATACAATACTACACGCATGTGCTTCACGAGAACAACAACAGAACTTACAGTTATATATTTCATAATCAACACCTAAACCTAGTGCAATTATTCTCTCAGTGTTATGGCCTTCCATTGGACAAAACACGCGGAAAGTATCATTCTTGAACTTATACAATCGCCTAATTGAATGAGTAATATATTCAAATCGATGAGCAGCAAATCTGAGTTCTATTGGAGATTTACTTGCAAAAAGTGAATGAAGCATTTGCCTTCCAATTCTGCATGTAGCATGCCCATTCAAAATAAGAGATATTCCAAGAGTATAAGTAGCTGATGGATCACCTTTGTTTTCTACCCTTCGTAAATGTTCCAAGCCGGAGCGAACTTGTTGATCTTGGTAGAGGTCATACTAAAAATAAACAAATCCATAAGAATCAAGTCATCAACAAAAAATAAACATACATACCTTAAAGGATTTACACATTACATATCACTCCTTTTCACAATAAAGCATCAGGGTTTCCAACATTATAGCATTTACTGAGAAATTCTTTCTCTTTTGGTCTTTGAAAACGTTGAATTAATTCAATGCGTTCAAGATTTACACGTTCCAACACGTGTATGTTGTCTGTCGCTTCCATTGACCCTTTTGAACTGTAAATACAATAGTAAAGATCATTTTTTAAGCAAGAGTAAGTAATGGTTAAATGAAGATACATACCCCACTTTCACACACATAATACTTTTCATAGACGATTCTCCAACTTGTGCAAGAATATCAAACAATATTTCTTGGGGGATATCATATATTGTCGCCATCAATGCTTATATGAAAGAAGAACTGCATAAAGCAAGAAATATTAATGACTGATTGAAAATGTAAACATTGTAAAATAAACAGGGGAAGCAATTCATTTAGGCTTACCTTCAATGTGCTTTAGTAGGGTTTTGGAAATCCATAAGGGTTTCAAAAAACAAACATTCCACGGTGGCAAAAACCCTTAAAAAACATTTACCTATCGTGTGAACTTGCTTTTAATACTTTTGGCACCATTGGAAATGGTTGTGGTCGGTTATGGTCCATTATAAAGGGTTGTGATGGTTTATGGTACATTATAAAAGGCTGTGATGGGTTATGGACCACTTGAAAGGGTTGTGCTGGGTTATGGTCCACTTGACAGGGTTGTGATGGTCTATGGTCCATTATAAAGGGTTGTGATGGGTTATGGTCCATTATAAAGGGTTATGATGGGTTATGGTCCACTTGAAAGGGTTGTGATGGGCTATGGTCCATTATAAAGGGTTGTGATGTGTTATGGTCCACTTGAAAGGGTTGTGATGGGTTATGGTCGACAATAAAGGGTTGTGATGGGTTATGGTCCACATGAAAGGGCTGTGATGGGTTATGGTCCATTATAAAGGGTTGTGATGAGTTATGGTCCACTTGAAAGGGTTGTTGATGGGTTATGGTCCATTATAAAGGGTTGTGATGGGTTATGGTCCACTTGAAAGGGTTGTTATGGGTTATGGTCCACTTGAAAGGGTCGGGATGGGTTACGGTCTATTATAAAGGGCTGTGATGAGTTATGGTCCACTATAAAGGGTTGTGATGGGTTACGGTCCACTTGAAAGCGTTGTGATGGGTTATAGTTTAATATAAAGGGTTATGATGGGTTATGTGAAAGGTTTTCTGCAACTATGAACTAAAATTCCTAAGTTCACATGCAACCTATATAGATCTAAGTTTTCTTCTAGTTAAACATATAACAAATCCTAAAAGGCCCAGAAATTATAAACTAAAAGAAAAGATTAAGAAAAACCAACCTTTAGTGAAACTTGGAAGCAAAGCAATAGAAATCTCTTGCCTCAAATGCAGTCACACCCTAGCTGGAGTCTTGGCCGAAAATCCTTCAGAGAGATAGTCAAAAATCGTGGGTTTAGGGTTTGTGAGCCTCCCTATTTATAGGCTCTAAGCAGATGACCAGATAAACCTTTAGAGATAAACCTTTTGAATTTAAACCAAGATAAACTATTATCTTATTAATTCAATTCCTTTTATCCTCCTTATTAAAATCGAAAATATATATGTTTCCATATATAATTTTCGCTGGTCACACACTCACTCAAACTGTCACTTACTCAACTATTGAATAATTACAGTTTTAGTCTTTGCACCTTTAATTAATTAATTTAACCACCAAATTAATTCCAATTAATTCCAGAAAAATTTCTAATTAATTATTATAGTTTCTAATTAATATATTATCACTTAAATATATTAATAAACTATTTATTTAATTTCTATTGATTTATTAATCACATAATAAATCAATCTTTCTCTCTACCGGACTTTCTACCAATCCTCCAACTATGAGGGCAACCCAAATGGACTATGCTACTATTAATTAGATAAATACTAATTATTAGTCATGGCTTAAACACCTAATCCAACAGTCTCCCTCTTGGATAAGTCTATGACTAAAATTTCCAATTTAACCTCTAATTAATTAGCAACTGTAGCTTCCTAGAAACCGCTGCCGAACTCTGACCTAGTCAGTTCTGTCCAATGATAAGTGATCAGATGATCCTCCGTCCAACAAGATATTTTTCAGACTCTGGACATGGATTAAGATCAATCCTGGTCTGATTCTCTGTTTCCCGATTTCTGATTTGCATATGACTTTAAAACTACAAATTGATCATATCAATTTAGTCCTGGTTGGCCAACCCTTTCAGTCAACTTCAAAAACATCGAGAGGCCTACAAATATCTGTTTTCCCGACAGGGTCAAGGGACGAATAAGTTTTTGACTCATATACTTATGTCCTTTACTAGTCAAATCATTCACAACAACACGTTTTATAACACCGTGTTACCGATGCGTTTTCGCATTGTCAATGAACAACCGCTTGGTAAAACATAACTCATATGTCTCTACTTAAAGATCAAAAGATATTATCGTCTCAACATTGCTTATGATGAAATCCATGAAGCAATCTGTTGAGCGTGGGTTTATCCAATACTCAAATCCCTATTTTCTAAGTACTCATGAATATTGTAGCAATCTTATTGCTATGTCTAACTCATTAGACAATCTACAAAACTATTCATGACAATCTTCATTCATACTTACTTCCTAGAAAGTATGAGTGACTGTGGATATTCGAATAATAATTAAATTACTCAGAAAGTAAACATACAAAATTGAAACACAACAATAAACAATCAACAAATGGTAGTATCAAATACTCATCAACAAAACTATATTATTAATTTACCAAAGTTAATTACATTTATATTGCAACAAGTTTCAAATCCTATCTAATTACAAACACTAATATCATCTGTTAATCCTATGCGCCGTGCATGCCGATACTGCTTAACCCTACTCAGAGCCTTTGTCAAGGGATCTGCAGGATTATCTTCTGCTGATACCCTCTTCACTATGAGGTGACCTTCTTCTACCTTATGTCTTATGTAGTGGTACTTTCTGTCGATGTGTCTGGACTTTCCATGATCTATTGGTTCCTTCGTCAAAGCAACCGCTCCTTCGTTATCACAGAACAATTCCACAGGCTCCTGAATACTCGGGACTACTCCAAGGTCACCGATGAAGTTCTTCAGCCAAGCCGCTTCCTTTGCCGCTTCACTCGCTGCAATGTACTCTGATTCGCACGTTGAATCAGCCACCGTCTCTTGCTTGGAACTTTTCCAAGTCACTGCTCCCCCATTCAACAGGAATACCCAGCCTGACTGAGACCGAACGTTGTCTCTATCTGTCTGAAAGCTGGCATCAGTATACCCGTCAACTCTCAAGGTATCACTGCCACCAAGGACTAAAAAAAAGTTTTTCGTCCTGCGCAGATACTTGAGTATGTTTTTGACCGCTGTCCAATGCGCCCTACCAGGGTTTCCCTGGTATCGACTGACCATGCTCAAGGCAAAAGCCATGTCGGGACGAGTACACATCATGGCGTACATGATTGATCCTACAGCCGAAGCATAAGGTACTCGACTCATGTCCGCAATTTCCTCGTCTGTACTTGGACTTTGAGTTTTACTCAACTTAGAATTACTTTGCATTGGTAGCTCTCCTTTCTTGGAATTTTCCATACTAAATCTTTTCAGTACCTTTTCCAAGTATGTACTCTGACTAAGTCCAATTAGTCTCTACTTCCTATCTCTCAATATTCTTATCCCGAGAATATAGGCTGCCTCTCCTAGGTCTTTCATGGCGAAAGACTTCCCGAGCCAAGACTTGACATTTTGCAAAGTCGGAACGTCGTTTCCCATGAGCAGTATGTCATCTACATACAGTACCAGGAAAATGACTATACTCCTACTAGCTTTGACATATACGCAAGACTCATCCTCGCTCCTAGAGAAACCAAATTCTTTGACTTTCTCGTGGAAACAAAGATTCCAGCTGCGAGAAGCTTGTTTTAATCCATAGATGGATTTCTCAAGCTTACACACTTGGTCAGGATACTTTGCATCAACAAAACCCTCTGGCTGATTCATGTAAACATCCTCGGTCAACTTCCCATTAAGGAAAGCGGTTTTGTCGTCCATCCGCCAAATTTCATAGTCATGAAATGCAGCTATGGCTAGCATAATCCTAATTGACTTTATCTTAGCCACTGGTGAGAAGGTCTCGTCATACTCAATCCCTGGGGTTTGAGTAAAGCCCTTCGCAACCAGTCTTGCTTTGGAATTGTGTACCTTTCCATCCATGTCGGTCTTCTTCTTGAAGATCCACTTGCACCCGACTGTCTTTCGACCCGGTACATTGTTAACCAAGTTCCAAACTTGATTGTCATACATGGACTTGATCTCGCTGTCCATTGCATCTTTCCACTTGGCAGACTCAGGGCCCGCCACCGCTTCTCGGTAGTTAGCAGGTTCATCCAAATTTATCAGTGTCCTATCACTGACAAACGTATCTCCATCCGTAGTTATATGGAATCCATAAAACTCGGGTGGCATGCTAACTCTACTAGAGCGTCTAAAAGGTAAGGATATGTCAGTCGGACCAACAGGAACTTCTTCCCCTTGTCGGTTGCTAGTTTCTCCTAAGGTTGCATTATCGGGTGACTCTTGAATTTCTTCAAGGTCAATGGTACTCCCACTATCCTCTTTGAATATGAGTTCTCTCTCTCGAAAGACTCCCCGTCTCGCTACAAAGACCACGTCCTCGCTGGGTCTGTAGAACAGGTATCCAAAGGACTGTTTGGGATATCCAATGAAAAAACATTTCTCGTTTCTCTCTGCGAGTTTATCGTGAGTCTCTCGTCTAACGATAGCCTCACAACCCCAGACTTTGATATGCGCTAACGAGGGAACTTTCCCCGTCCACATCTCATGAGGTGTTTTAGCAACCTTCTTTGTAGGCACAAGATTGAGGATGTGGGCGGCAGTCTCTAAGGAATACCCCTAGAAGTGAATGGGAAGTGAAGCTCGACTCATCATGGAACGAACCACGTCTAACAAGGTTCGGTTACGTCTCTCGGCAACACCGTTCAACTGTGGTGTCCGAGGAGGCGATAAATGTGAAACTATTCCATATTCCTTCAGATAGTCTAGGAACTCGATACTAAGATACTCTCCGCCTCTGTCGGACCTGACCATCTTTATCTTCCTGCCCAATTGATTCTCAACTTCATTTTTGAACTCTTTGAACTTTTCAAATGTGTCTGACTTGTGTTTGATTAAGTAGATATACCCGTATCTACTAAAATCGTCAGTGAAGGTCACGTAGAACCGTGTGCCGTCTTTTGTGGTAGATCTGAAGGGACCACACACATCTGTGTGTATGATGTCCAAAAGACCTTCACCTCTTTCAAAGGAACCCTTGAAAGGTGATTTTGTCATCTTGCCCAAAAGACAAGATTCGCATACATCATCCGATTTGAGGTCGAATGATTCCAACACTCCATCCTTTTGGAGTTGGGCGATGTGTTTTTGTTAATGTGCCCAAGACGACAGTGCCACAAGCACGCCTTTTCTACACCACTAGAAGAATCAATAAAGTTTACACTATGACCTAAATTGTCTACACATTGCACAATTTCATACACACCATCACAAGGTAAAGCAGTAAATACAGAAATGCCACTTTGAAAAACAGAGATAGAACCATTACTATTATCAAATGAAAACTATAAACCTTGTCTGAACAATGCATGAAACAAAATAATATTCCTTGCCAATTCTGGCGAATAACAACAATTAAATAGTTCTAAACAAACACCACTACTGAGCACTAAACTATAAGTCCTGATCTTGGTCAGAGGCGACGATCTCCTATTCCCCATGATCAGGTTGAGTCTACCGTGCTCCACCTCCCTGCAAATCAGAACAAATGTGAAAACCACATCCTGTATCAAGGACCCAAGAAATGGAAGATGGTGAGTTCTTAGAGATAGTGTATATACCTGCTAAAGATGGCTTGACTTTGCCATCCTTCAAGTCTTGCAAGTATGTTGGGCAGCTTCTCTTCCAATGGCCCCTTGCTTTGCAATAGAAGCATTCAGCTTCCTTAGGGTTGGCATTGTGAGGAATGTCAGAAGTCTTGGGTTTTGTCCCATTGCCGGATGACCCAACATGGACCTTTTCCCTCCAATTCTGCTTAGGAGGGCCCTTTCTCTTCTTCCCCTTTCCACCAGTAATGACCAGGATGAATTCATTAGCTGCGGGTACACTCTTACCCTTCATTACGTCCTCAGCGGTGCGGAGCATGCGATGCAGTTCGGCCAGAGTGGCCTGAGAGTTGTTCAGATGATACGCCAGCGTGAACTGGTCATATGAACTAGGCAGAGAATTTAGCACTATGTCTACAGCCAAATCCTCGTGAACTTCCATCTCAAGCTTCCTAAGCCTTTCCATGTATCCTTGCATCCTTTGCACGTGGTTGCAGATGGACTCTCCATCCTTTGGCTTTGCATTGGTGAAGGCTTTGACTACCTCGCGCCTCTCTATACGCTCCTTCTTACGGAACTTTTCTGCCAGCTCTTTGTGCATTTCATAGGGCCAGTAGTCTTCATATATTCTTTGCAATTCCGGGTTCATTGTGGCTATCATGATGCAAGCCAGTTTGGTTACATCATCAGAATGTTTTGAGTATTGAGCGATTTCTTCGGGAGTAGCATTATCAGGGTCAATTTCAACTAGCTCGGTTTCCAGAACATACTCTTTATGTTCAAACCTTAGAGCCATCTTGATGTTACGGATCCAGTCATTATAGTTGGTACCGTCCAACGTAACTTTGGAGCATAATGACAAGATAGAGGTAACATTGGAGTTTGATTGGGGGCGGTTTGATCAGCAGAAGACATCTATAAAAGAAGATAGTTTTAATTAGATATTAATAATAATCCTTATAATAACCCAATAATAATTATAAGGCTAGGATCCTACAATAACAATTTACAATCTCGAAGAGGGATGCCGTAATCAATATTGTAAATTTTATAAGGTAGGCGAATGACGATTCAGCCAATTCCACCGCGGAAAGATAATCATATTAAAATGGAATTCCAAGATTCTTTGAGATTTATTGAACTGTTTAATAGCATGTTTTAATCTCGGATGTGCCCCACTGTTTGTGACTGGGATACCGAGGATCACAAACTGGGTGTGAATAACCATGCAAATTTGCTTGGTACTCTCGGGGTCAGTTGTCATCTCTAATTGATGTGCCGATAAACCACACACGCTCCATCAACAATGACAACACCCGAGAAACCCATTGCAACTCTTTATGAACCCCAATTGGTGTGCCGGTAAACCACACATGCTCCACCAATGTTTCATAAAGTGCAATGTGCAATTTCATGGGTTAGCACCGATTCACATTTTCCTAAAGTAACTTGATTAGGATTTTATTAAGTGTTCTAGTACTTTGAATCATTATACTTTTAGTGATTATTAGGCGGTCCTATCAAACCTGTTCGGCTAACGACCCTCCATTGATCAGGCGAGCGGTGGGCGAGAGTGTTCACCCATTAGACCGCCATTTTATAGGCAGTCTCCTTATACCCACTTTATAGACCAGCTTCGTGAATGAGGCATACTAATGATTTGACTAACCATTTAATCTCATACATATAAAAAATAACTTCCTAGTTATAATATATATAAGATGTAATTTTTTAAACCTTTAAAAAATTGTTTCTAGTTTATCTTTTAATTTATTGTCAATTTAAGCTATTATATTTAAAATTAAATTAAACCATTAAAAACCGATTTATTTATCTTTTAATTAACCAATTAATTAAATTAATTAAATTTGATATTTTAAACCTTTTGAAATATTTCTATATTTTATCTATTAGTTTTCGGAATTAAAAACAATTTAATCGAAATTAATTAAATCCTTTAATTATCTTTTAATTAATCAATTAATTAAATTAATTAATTTTGCAGATAGGTGTCACAAAATAATCAAATTAATTTAAACCTATCCTTATCCCCTAATTTTCGATTTTTAGGATAAGAGGTTTAAGGTTTATCTATTTAAACAATTAAAGTTACCAAAAATAGAAAGCCTTCTAAACCTATCCTAAAATCATGCCAAGCAGGAGGGGAGGGGCTAGGCTTTTCGAAACCCAAACCCTAATTTTTGAATTGGCTACATTAGGGTTTAAAACCATTAAACCCTAATTTACAGGATACAGTTATAGCAATTTAACAAGAAAACAAACCAAATAGCTCTGATACCACTGAAAGGTTTTCTGCAACTATGAACTAAAATTTCTAAGTTCACATGCAACCTATATAGATCTAAGTTTTCTTCTAGTTAAACATATAACAAATCCTAAAAGGCCCAGAAATTATAAACTAAAAGAAAAGATTAAGAAAAACCAACCTTTAGTGAAACTTGGAAGCAAAGCAACAGAAATCTCTTGCCTCAAATGCAGTCACACCCTAGCTGGAGTCTTGGCCGAAAATCCTTCAGAGAGAGAGAGAGTCAAAAATCGTGGGTTTAGGTTTTATGAGCGTCTCCAAGCAGATGACCAGATAAACCTTTAGAGATTAACCTTTTGAATTTAAACCAAGATAAACTATTATCTTATTAATTCAAATCCTTTTATCCTCCTTATTAAAATCGAAAATATATATGTTTCCATATATAATTTTCGCTGGTCACACACTCACTCAAACTGTCACTTACTCAACTATTGAATAATTACAGTTTTAGTCCCTGCACTTTTAATTAATTAATTTAACCACCAAATTAATTCCAATTAATTCCAGAAAAATTTCTAATTAATTATTATTGTGGTCAACCTTTCTCTCTACCGGACTTTCTACCAATCCTCCAACTATAAGGGCAACCCAAATAGACTATGCTACTATAAATTATATAAATACTAATTATTAGTCATGGCTTAGACACCTAATCCAACATTATGGTCCACTATAAAGGGTTGTGATGGGTTATGTTCCATTATAAAGGGTTGTGATGGGTTATGGTCCATTTGAAAGGGTTGTGATGGGTTATGGTCCATTATAAAGGGTTGTGATGGGTTATGGTCCACTTGAAAGGGTTGTGACGGGTTATGGTCCATTATAAAGGGTTGTGATGGGTTATGGTCCACTTGAAAGGGCTGTGATGGGTTATGGTCCACTATAAAGGGTTGTGATGGCTTATGGTGTATTATAAAGGGGTGTGATGGCTTATGGTCCACTATAAAGGATTGTGATGGGTTATGGTCCACTATAAAGGGTTGTGATGGGCTATTGTCAATTATAAAGACTTGTGATGGGTTAGAGTCCACTATAAATGGTTGTGTTGGGTTATGGTCCATTATAAAGGGTTGTGATGGGTTATGGTCCATTATAAAGGGTTGTGATGGGTTATAGTCCACTTGAAAGGGTTGTGATGGGTTATGGTCCATTATAAAGGGTTGTGATGGTTTATGGTACATTATAAAAGGCTGTGATGGGTTATGGACCACTTGAAAGGGTTGTGATGGGTTATGGTCCACTTGACAGGGTTGTGATGGTCTATGGTCCATTATAAAGGGTTGTGATGGGTTATGGTCCATTATTAAGGGTTGTGATGGGTTATGGTCCACTTGAAAGGGTTGTGATGGGTTATGGTCCATTATAAAGGGTTGTGATGCATTATGGTCCACATGAAAGGGTTGTGATGGGTTATGGTCCACTGTAAAAGGGTTGTGATGGGTTATGGTCCACATGAAAGGGTTGTGATGGGTTATGGTCCATTATAAAGGGTTGTGATGAGTTATGGTCCACTTGAAAGGGTTGTTGATGGGTTATGGTCTATTATAAAGGGTTGTGATGGATTATGGTCCACTTGAAAGGGTTGTTATGGGTTATGGTCCAATTGAAAGGGTCGGGATGGGTTATGGTCTATTATAAAGGGTTGTGATGAGCTATGGTCCACTATAAAGGGTTGTGATGGGTTACGGTTCACTTGAAAGTGTTGTGATGGGTTATAGTTTAATATAAAGGGTTGTGATGGGTTATGGTCCACTATAAAGGGTTGTGATGGGTTATGTTCCATTATAAAGGGTTGTGATGGGTTATGGTCCATTTTAAAGGGTTGTGATGGGTTATGGTCCATTATAAAGGGTTGTGATGGGTTATGGTCCACTTGAAAGGGTTCTGATGGGTTATGCTCCATTATAAAGGGTTGTGATGGGTTATGGTCCACTTGAAAGGGTTGTGATGGGTTATGGTCCACTATAAAGGGTTGTGATGGGTTATGGTGTATTATAAAGGGGTGTGATGGCTTATGGTCCACTATAAAGGGTTGTGATGGGTTATCGTCCACTATAAAGGGTTGTGATGGGTTATTGTCAATTATAAAGGGTTGTGATGGATTAGAGTCCACTATAAAGGGTTGTGTTGGGTTATGGTCTATTATAAAGGGTTGTGATGGGTTATGGTCCACTATAAAGGGTTGTGATGGGTTATGGTGTATTATAATGGGGTGTAATGGCTTATGGTCCACTATAAAGGGTTGTGATGGGTTATGGTCCTCTATAAAGGGTTGTGATGGGTTATTGTCAATTATAAAGGGTTGTGATGGGTTAGAGTCCACTATAAAGGGTTGTGTTATGTTATGGTCCATTATAAAGGGTTGTGATGGGTTATGGTCCGTTATAAAGGGTTGTGATAGGTTATGGTCCACTTGAAAGGGTTGTGATGGGTTATGGTCCATTATAAAGGGTTGTGATGGGTTATGGCCCACTTGAAAGGGTTGTGATGTGTTATGGTCCATTATAAAGGGTTGTGATGGGTTATGGTCCATTTGAAAGGGTTGTGATGGGTTATGGTCCACTATAAAGGGTTGTGATGGGTTATGGTGTATTATAAAGGGGTGTGATGGCTTATGGTCCACTATAAAGGGTTGTGATGGGTTATGGTCCACTATAAAGGGTTGTAATGGGTTATTGTCAATTATAAAGGGTTATGGTGGGTTATAGTTCACTATAAAGGGTTGTGTTGGGTTATGGTCGATTATACAGGGTTGTGATGGGTTATGGTCCATTACAAAGGGTTGTGATGGGTTATGGTCCACTTGAAAGGGTTCTGATGGGTTATGGTCCATTATAAAGGGTTGTGATGGGTTATGGTCCACTTGAAAGGGTTGTGATGGGTTATGGTCCACTATAAAGGGTTGTGATGGGTTATGGTGTATTATAAAGGGGTGTGATGGCTTATGGTCCACTATAAAGGGTTGTGATGGGTTATGGTCCACTATAAAGGGTTGTGATGGGTTATTGTCAATTATAAAGGGTTTTGATGGGTTAGAGTCCACTATAAAGGGTTGTGTTGGGTTATGGTCCATTATAAAGGGTTGTGATGGGTTATGGTCCATTATAAAGGGTTGTGATGGGTTATGGTCCACTTGAAAGGGTTGTGATGGGTTATGGTCCATTATAAAGGGTTGTGATGGGTTATGGTCCATTTGAAAGGGTTGTGATGGGTTATGGTCCACCTGAAAGGGTTGTGATGGGTTATGGTCTATTATAAAGGGTTATGATGGGTTATGGTCCACTTGAAAGGGTTGTGATGGGTTATGGTCTATTATAAAGGTTTGTGATTGGTTATGGTCCACTTGAAAGGGTTTGATGGGTTATGGTCCATTATAAAGGGTTGTGAAGGGTTATGGTCCATTATAAAGGGTTGTCATGGGTTATGGTCCACTATAAAGGGTTGTCGTGGGTTATGGTCCATTATAAAGGGTTGGGATGGGTTATGGTCCACTATAAAGGTTTGGGATGGGTTATTGAATAATTGGGCAGGTAATTATGAAATTTTCAATATATAATCACCATGAATATTCAATGAAAACTTTCAAACGGATCCCACCATTACGAAAGCAGATAATTATGATATTCATAATTTATGAAATCTAATATGATATTTAAGATAACAGAGTATCTCCTTCGTCCATCACCAGCTACAACGAGTATCTCCTTCGCCAAGCACCAGTCTGCATAGAGTATATCCTTCGTCAAGCACAAAAATGATAAATGTTTTAGCTATCATTGAAAACAAAATGGAGGACTATGAAACCGAGCATCTGATTGACCAATACATGGAAAGAGAAACGGACGAGCATTACAACAGTTCAACTGGATCTGACTCCGATGTCGATGCCGATTTGGATCAACATACTTGATTACACCTAGTAATATCAAGTATTCTAGACGTTATTAAGCCTTGTTTTTGTTAAAATGTATATCTTAAATCACGATATTACTCAAGTTTTGTGCCTAGTGTTTTTTGTGCAAGTTATGTGAAATACAGTGTGAAAAGCGTACAAAACGACAAAGTTATGGAAGACGACTACTTAATGTCGAAGGAATACGCGCGTCGCAAGCCCAAATGAGCTAAGTGACGTGGTGAGCTGTGTCACTGGATTAGATTTGAATTTTCAAAGTGCGAAGAATTGGGGTTTTTGGATAAGCCGCGTCGCGGATAAGCCATTCACACGGCGCGGGAAGGCATTTTCAGTAACTATAAATTGAGGCCCCCGGTTCGCGATTCAGGAGCGAAGATTCGACCTTTGAGGGGAACTCAAGCTTCTTCGACTCAGATTTTCATAGCATAGTGGTTTTTAGTTGGTAGTTTGATATTTTGATTGGTATTTCGTAATTTTCGATTTTTGTTCTTTCGTGTGTTCAAGAATTCTGACTTGTAGAATTCCATTGACAGCGAAGATCTGGATTCCATCCCTAGGTCAGAGCATTCGGCTCTGGTTGTGGGCTTAGTTTTAATGCAATTATCGTTTTGATTATATTTAATGTTTATTCGTGATTTCGGTTTAATAATCGTTGTCGTGTTGATTGTGGAAGTAAGATTAGTTTTTTATTTCTGAGTTGCATCTCCGAATCAGATTGGTTTTGTTTTGATTAATTGTGAGTTGATTGCAAGTGTTAGATCGATAGCTATAATTGCATATTTTCGAGTTATATTGATTCTTTCGTGTGTATGGATAAAAACCGTCTATAGAGTGACACTATAGACTGGTCTAGTTCTTGACACAAAATATTGTCCACTGACTCCACGGTTCGACCCTTACTTGCCGCTAGCTATTGAGCTGTAAGGTATAAATCTTGTATTTTTGACCGCATCGACGACTGCGACGTGTCAATACTCCACAAGCAACCGATGCAATAGCTACCATGAAAACAAAAAACACAACAGGGCTAAGCAGGTTATTAAAGCTCCGAACAAACTTTGTAAATACTGGAGGAAGAAGACACGTATTAACCTATGATGATTTGGGGAGGTTAAATAGTGATTACAAATCAAAATTTCCTAGTTTTTTGGGAGATCTGGTTAAGGAACACAATGGGTTGAGGTGTCTTTCATGGAACGACGGTCAACAAAGAAGACCATGATAAAATTACGGTAAACCTTATGTGTACTTATTACTATAAGTTGCATTTCCATTCCATATGACTAACTAAATTTCAATATTTATTGCAGAGATTTTATGAAATTGACAATTGGTGGAAAAAGGGGGTAATGGTTAAGCTTGGTACCCTCATTCGTAATTTCAGAAGAAAGGTGTATGCAAACTTTATTCTTCCCAACCTAGGTAGACTAGCAAAACTTGGTAAAATACCTAGGAAATATCAAACTTTTATAAAGCAAGAGGAATGATAATCAGATGAATTCAAGGTTTTATTTCTTGTTTGTTAACATTATAGTAAATATATTTTGACATCAATTTGAATTTGTGTTTGAAGGAAGTATCAAAGTTAGGAAACGGTGCACATGCCAAGTCTCCCTATCAGCATCGGTTGGGACGAGGAGGATATACAACCTTAAAAATAAATTTCTATGCACTATACTTTACAAAATGTTTTTTGATCACATTTTTTATGTAAGTCTTTCTGGCTCTGTTTATAAGGTGAAAAAGGGGTAATTGTTCCTGATGTGGATCTTGCACGTTCTTTAATGTGGAGGAAAGCAAGAGAATACAGTAATGGAGATATCATTAATGAAAATGTGAAAGATGTGGCGGAGAAAATAGTAGGTGTAACTGTTTTATATTTGTCATTTAATCAATAAAATAATCGTGGAGTTAATTTGCCATTATATTGTAAAGATTGACAGTGAACAAAAGATACAAAGTGGAAAAGTGACCCTTTATCCTGCCATGGATGCCCTCACACTAGTGTTGGGCAAGGATAAAGGATCAATAAAGGGTGTTGGCAGTGGAGTGACACCCGGGAGGTTCTGGAATGTTCCGCGCTCTAAAGGGTCATCAAATGAGCGGATCACGGAACTCGAACATGAGCTTCAGAAAAAAGATAAACAAGTTCTGGAGCTCACCACCGAGATGACATCCTAAAAAGAGAAACATGAGCAAGTATTAGCTCATCTTACATCCCATGGAACGAGGGTAACACAAAAGGTCAGATTGTTTTTATTAAACTATTACAATTTGCAAAAATTAATACCTAAATTGTTCATTCTCATTACAATTTGCAGTCCCCTTCTGTGGAGATTAATAGTGTGTCAAAGAAGACCTCTACAAAAGAAAGTCAAAATAATGTTTTAATACCCGTAAGTTAATGGCAATTTCATTCTTTTTAAATTAAAACCATTCTATGGGAATTTACCTTGTTATTGTAAATGGCAATTTGTAGTCCCCTTCTGTGGAGATTAATGGTGGGACAAAGAAGAACTCCCCCAAAGAAATTCAAAATAATGTTGTAACACCGGTAAGTAAATGACAATTTCACTGTTTATAAATTATAACCATTGTGTGGCAATTTACGTTTTTATTGTTTTCTAGGTTATAATGAATAAAAGTAAAAAAGTCTTGGATTTCAGACTCCAAATATTGAGAAGACATCTCCTAGAGAGTCCTCAAAAATCCCACAAGTATGATGTTAAACTTTTTTTTATTGTTTTCTATGCATATTTCATGAGTTAAAGTTTATGATGTTAAATTGGATTGTTTTTATTGCGATGAATATTTGTAGACAATAAATTGTAGACTACATATCCTTACTACTACAAATGTTGTGGCACGTGGTACCGTTCATATTGCAATAGGCAAACAAAACATTCATGTAGTTCCACTGCAAGAACATTGCTATAAAGCTTCCATTGATGAAGTTATAAAGGCAGCAGCTTTTTTGCCAATTGAAACCCCTGAATACAAAACTATTGGGGATGCAGTTAATACTTTTGTGGCTTGGCCAAAATTCCTTGTCTTATTGGACTCACCGGTTTGTTCCTTAATTAAACTTGAAATTACTAAATATACCAAAGAAGCCACCTCCAATTTATTGTGTGTCTAAAGGATAACACATGTTATGGTTAAAATAAATTGATGTTGCTAAATATACCAAAGAAGCCACCTCCAAAATGATTTGTATGACTATAAGGACTTTGTAGTCATGTCTTAATTTAACATACGTGACTAAAGGGTAAATACAATTACACATTCTACATAATTGTGTGTCAAAAAGACAAACAACGTCATGCTAATAAACATTTGTGTGACTAAATATAACCAAACGTGACATAAAAAATAGTTTCATTTTACCATTGGACGACCAATATTCACTATCCAAAAACTTTTATGTGTCTACAAAGAGGTTATGGCCACGGTTCAAAGAACTTCATGTGACAATTGAGTGTATTATAGTCACTAGGAATATTTAAATGTGTGTCTGGAAACACTTTATGGCCACACTTATTTGACAAACTGCTTTATTACAACAACACTTTTGGCCACGACATGTGACTAACGTGTTAATTAACGTGTCTAAATCAAAGCAACCACCACGGAAATATGAATTTCAGGTGTCCAATCATGAACGATCGTCAGTATCGAAAATTACATGTGTGTCTATAAATAGTTTATGGCCACGGTAATTGAAGAAAATACTTGATACGACAACACTTTTGGCCTCGGTTTGGATAATTGTATGTGACTAAAGGCTCAATAATTCATTTTAGTGTGACTAAACAATAGTAAACGCCTCTTATTAAATTGATTCATGTCGCCATTCGTTTCAAAATAGCCAGCATAAAAAACCAGTTGTGTGTCTACAACCATTTTTAGCCACACTTTTAGTCAAAATGCTTCATTAAGTTAACAAATATTCATGTGAATTAGTCACGCTTTTTAGTTATGGTCATGTTTTTCGGTTGATACAACCACACAAAACTAATGTAACCGTATGGTATATAAAATGGCGCGACCTTTGGTCATACTTCGGATGAAAAAATGTCGTGTGACTCAATAATTTATTTTAGTGTGACTAAACAATAGTAAACGCCTCTTATGAAATTGATTCATGTCGCCATTCGTTTCAAAATAGCCGCCATCAAAAACCAGTTGTGTGTCTACAAACATTTTTAGCCACACTTTTAGTCGAAATGCTTCATTAAGTTAACAAATATTCATGTGAATTAGTCACGCTTTTTTGTTACGGTCACGATTTTTCGGTTGATACAGCCACACAAAACTAATGTAACCGTATGGTATATAAAAATGGCGCGACCTTTGGTTACATTTCGGATGAAAAAATGCCGTGTGACTAAAGACATATAGTCACGGTTTTTTATGTGACTATATCCATTTCGTGTACTAGTGAAATTACGAATTTTTAGTCATTATTATGTATAAAGGAACAAATGAGTAAAGTCGGTTGACAAATTACTACAAACGAACATGTTATATATTTTAGACAACCTGAAATTAAGGTGTCATATTCTTTGGCACAAAAAGGATCTTTATTTTTTAACACATAATCTAAATGACCTAACTCAGTTTGATGGAGATCCATTTAAGTATCAGTATTATTCTGGGCCTTATAAATGGATTAAGAGATCTAACACGAAACCCGCAAAGAGGAATATTCTCGATCATTATGTGAAAACCAATACATAATCTTTCAAGCAAACGAGGAATACATAAGGAAATAAAATTAAAAGAATTTAGGCACCTCACTAAAAAGAGGGTTCGAGGTGACATCAAGAGAGAGAACCAAATAAAAAGAAATATACGTATGCTAATCGCGTAAGATAAACATATTCTTTCATGACGTTAATGCATCTTTCAGGTTTTCAGATTAAGAGTCCATCATAAGCAAGTGTTATTCGAAATGAAAATGATGCTAATAGAATCACTTATGATGGCCCAAATTCGTGCATTACATGTTGGATGCCATCGAAACAATGTCCTGTCAAATATACCATATCTACAAATAACAAATTTCAACGGAATATAATAAGATTTATGAGTATATCTTAGAAATTACAATTCTTAGAGAGGAACATTATTAATCAAAATTTCACGTGTATATACAGTTTACAATAAAGACCTGCCGCTGAGTTCTCATAGAAATTGAAAAATAGGATATGTTTGGTACTCCATCTGTTTTGAGAAAACATAGAGTATGTTTGGAGAAAAGAGCTTGAAGTTTAAACTAGAAGGTATAATTTTTATTCTAAATCGAAAATTGTACTTTTTATTTGTGTAATCGTGTTTGCCAAGAGTCCGGTTGTTCACTGTTTGGATAAAATCGAAATATGCAATCACATAATTTGGATACGACTATATCGTTTGGATATTCGATTTTTTAGATTGATTTTAATCAAACTGAATTATTATTTTTGATTTGTGCTTGATTTTGGTTCATAAAACAAGAACCGAGTCTAGAGAAACTAGATTTTATATATATATATATATATATATATATATATATATATATATATATATATATATATATATATATATATATATATATATATACATATATATACATATATATACATATATATATATATATATACATACATATATATATATATATATATATATATATATATATATATATATATATATATATATATATATATATACTCCTTCCGTCCCAAAATGATAGTCCACAGACAAAAAACACACAGATTAAGAAAACATTAAATACATCTTAATTTTTCCCACAAAATGACTGTTTTACCCTTTCTTTACATTTAATGTCGGTACTAGATGTGTTGGTTGTTACAATTACAATTAGGAGTATTTTGGTAAAGATGTCATTTATATTTAGAAGTGGACTAACATTTTGGAACAAATTAAAAAGGAAACATGGACTACCATTTTGGGACCGAGGGAGTATATATATATATATATATATATATATATATATATATATATATATATATATATATATATATATATATATATATATATATATATATATATATATATATATATATATATATATATATATATATATATATATATATATATATATATATATATATATATATATATATATATATATATATATATATATATATATATATATATATATATATATAGAGAGAGAGAGAGAGAGGTAGAATATAATGAGAATGCTCAAAAGGTTGAGAATATGAGAATAAATCTTAGCCCTTTATTATTTAAGATCAATGGTTTAGTGAAAAGTGGATTTATTTTATTTATTAAATATAAAACAGGTTATTCCCTTTCCTTAATTACCCGTAAGGGTGTATTCGACATTTCATTGTTCCCATGATTCCTTCGATTTAGCTTGTTACGTTTTATGTTCCGAACTATAAGCAAAATCAGAGATACGATTGTATGTCAAGATTATCATCCATATCTCAGAGATTTTGTTTTCGCATATTCAAGGATTCCTGAATATCATGATTTCCATAGTATAAACCCTATTTGTTCACAATCATCGGTATATAAGATCCACAGTCTCAAATGGAGTCCGATAAAGCAAGAAAACCTCCGAAATTCAACCCTTCAGTTCGAAGTAAGTGATTATACTCAATGTTCGAAACCAACAGTTCCTTTTCTCGGCATTTTCAAAGCTCGAAGACTTTTATGAAATTGTGTGTCGATTATATCATACTATCGAGCCAACTATCATTTTTCTTGAAAATAAATGAAACTAATTTACATAGAATATGATTTTTACAGTGAATAATAGTTCTGGTGTATCAGTTTTCTCTCAAATGAAGGCAATTCTTTTGTTGAACACTAACTGTTCGATGAAAGTCCTCTTAGAAGTTTAATTGTTTTTCCTTTATTTTTTATTCTTGTAACAAAATGATTATTAAAGAAAACAGGAATACAAAGTTTTCATGTTGCTTATATTGTTGTTTATAATGCATTTTTTATGTGTGCTAAAAAAAGCATAATCTGAGTTGTCAACTTAATCTTTAAGTATTTTATCATGGTACAGTTTGATTTGTTTAGTCATTATTGAGTTGTAGGTTTTTTATTGTTTATGACATATAAGTGGTAGGTTTTTGGTTGTTTTTACTTATTTATAGATCTAGTTTTGGATGGGTTCAGAAGCTTGATTCTTGTGTATTTGATAATCATCCATGATTGCCTTGTTGAAAATGGGATGTACGGTTTCAAAGATTATAATGTAATAAAGATTTATGTCATTTTTGTTTATGACAGTTAGAAACAGGAGCGAGAGGATTTTGAAGAAAACTGCATTCAGTAAATTCAAGAATACTGAATCCAATCATGTGGTTGTCGATTCAGACATTGCTTCAGTTCCTAAAGAAACTGACCAACCTTTGGTTCCAAAAGTTGTACATACGAAATCGTCAATAGCTCTTGCTGTTTCCAAAAAAAGCATAGGTATAAATTAATTAATCCATTCATGAGTGACGAATTTCTTTTAATTGCATTTATATTAATGTAGCTACTGATAAAAGTATGGATGTCCCGATGCAACAACCTACAAATATTCAGCCTAGAAAAATTCTTGACAAACCGACACACACAGAACCCAATCCCATACTTAAATCCAAAAGAAACACATATATCTCAATTAATTTAAATTTTTCTGAATTTATCCAACCATGTTAACTTTTGTTTTTACATTTTATTTAGGTGATGAGGAAATTACTAATGTTGGAACGGATGGTCCATCATTAAGTAAACAAGCAACAAGTTCCAAGACATGTAAAGGAAGAGCAGTAGATTTTGAATCCCCCCCCCCCCGGTTGCACAGAGCAGTAGATCTCACGTTCTCATTTTATTATATATATATATATATATATATATATATATATATATATATATATATATATAATATTGGGGTGGGATCAACATAGAACCAAAAATTAGACATAGAACCATAGAACTATCGTCGTGACTGTTAGGTCAAATTTGGGTGATAAGGGTATGATGCTAAAATAACATTTTATTTAAAAAAAATTATTAATTATATTCCTAATTTATAGAAACTATGTTCATTATGAACATTGACATTCATAAACTAGCTATTAAAACACTCGAATATTAATTTTCAGTTACATCTAACAGAAATTAACATTCCCAACAAATTAATGTTCAGAAATGAACATTGATGAAATATGCAAGCATACACATATGTTCATAAGTGAATATTGATGAACATTGGAGAAATATAGTAACAAAAAACATGTTCAGAAATGAACATTGATGAAATATACAAACATACACAAACATACAAACATACACACATGTTCAGAAATGAACATTGACGAAATATAGAAACATACACATGTCCAAAAATGAACATTAACAAACGTTGATGAAATATACGACCATACACACATGTTCAAAAATGAATATGATGAATATTGACAAAATATAGTAGCATGCAACATGTTCAGAAATGAACATTGATGAAATATATGAACATACACACATGTTCAAAAATGAATATTGATGAACATTGACAAACATTGACGAAAAATCATAATAGATATATGAAAATTCATACATTTTCAGTACTAAACATGTATCAACATTCTTAACAGATTATTATTCATAGATGAACATTATGAAATATAAAAAAAAATAACGGATTCATTAAAAAGGAAATAATAAAAACTTTTGAATCACATTAAAATCAGGTATCTTTCAAAAAAAAATATACAAAAAATTACCGAATTAATATAAATCAAATCATAAAATAATATAAGTTTCCAAAACTACATGTACATGTTCATTAATATACATATATGTTCATTTATGAACATACATATATATATATTATTCATAAATGAACATACAAATTTCTTAACTAGAATGAATTTATTATATAAGTATCTTCATTTAATTACATGAACATATGTTTAATTCTGAATAAAAAAAATGCCATAACTGAACATATATGAACATTTATATAAAAAAGCATAAACGTCATACATAAATATCGCATATATGTTCATGGATGAACAACTATAAAAAAACAAGAAATTTCGGTCATGTTCATAAATGCTCATAACTGAAAATAGATGAAATTTATAGAAAAACCAAGAATTCTAGTAATGTTCATAAATGAACATGTATGAACATTTATACAAAAAACAAAAAATTTCAGATATAAATATCACCTATACGTTCATGGATGACCATTTTTAAAAAAACTAATAATTTTCGGTCATGTTCATAAATGTTCATTACTGAACATATATTGTAACATCCCAACTTCTGTAATAAATTTTTCGTTTTAAAAACGGGTCAAATACGCAAAATGGGTTAACCAATAAAAACCATCCAAATTAAAACTTAGTATTTAAAACATTTTAATGGTATTTAACAAAAACATTTATAAACATTATCCAGCGGAAGACTTGATTATAAAAACCTTAGATGTGGTACAGTCGCCCATGCTCCAAGCTCAAGCCAGAAAATACCTGAAAACAGTAAGGGTGAAAGAGTAAGCACAAAGCTTAGCGAGTTCCCCAAAATACCACGCAATTCATCACATAAACACAATCACAAAAGGTCATCGGGCTTGCCAGATCCACCTGACTCTCGGGCTCGCCCGAGCTGCCTCAGCTAAGGACTCACAAGCTTGCCCCGTTCCGTCTATCATCAAATCAACTCATTCTTTGACTCACAGGCTCGTCCCGATCTTGTCTAGACTCACGAGCTCACCCCGATCTTGTCTAATCAACTCATTCTTTGACTCACGGGCTCGTCCTGATCTTGTCAGTAAACACGTAAGGCACATATATCATATTATTACATAAAGTAATAAAGCTACCTACACATGCAACATCACCAATAGTATAGTGAGAAGACTCACCTGATCCGCAAGGCCAAACAGCACTCCTCACGTGCGTCCATGGATCCGACAATGCGAACGTCCTAACAAGATATACTCTACTCAGAACTTCCTAAATCCCAAACAGTATAATCCTGTAAAGCCGATGTCCAAAACCCTCAAGTTTGACCAAAAGTCAAACTCGTCAAAAGGTCAATGGTCAAAGGTCAAAGTCAACAGGCACAGTTAGCGCCGCTAACTTTCCAAGTTAGCGTCGCTACTATGAACAGGTCCAAAAGTCCATTAAGTTCTTAATCCATTCAACCAAAGTCTCAATCAATTCAGGGACTTTCCAAACAGTCCTAAGTCCATAAAAATCCTATATTTATTCTCCCAAACAATACTAAACAATATCATGAACAAGATTCAAGTCCAAAGTGGTCCAAAACCCACCACAATCACCATAGAGAGTTTGGCTTAATCTCTAAACCATCCCAAAGGTTCAAATCAGAGATTTAAGGCATAAAGTTTCCAACATTATCCTTCCAAACCATAGAAAAACACTACAAGGGACCATTACACTTATTCAATCCATAAGAACATGCTTAAATCACAATAAAAAACCAGAAAAGTGCATAAAGGTGAAAACTTGACTTACAAAGGTCCAAAAACAAGAGCTTTTAGATGATTCTCACAAGAAGAAAGCCTCCTAGCAACACCAAGCATCACCAAACATCATAATCTCTTCAATAACACCTTCCAAGATCACTAAATGAACCAAGAATCCTCCATGAGAGCTAGAGAGATCAAAAGGACGAGTGTGGGGCTGAAACAACTCAAATGACGGCTACCCTAGGGTTCCCCATCCACAAATGTGGCCCAAGCATGAAAATCTAGGGTTTTGACCCAAACACAGCAATTAGTGCCGCTAACCCTAAGGTTAGTGTGGCTAACCTCGATCATGCGAACCCACTTGACAGCTGGAAATTAACGACACGAAAAAGACGACTTATCGACGATACACGACATTAGCGTCGCTAACATCCATGTTAACTGCGCTAATGCCCATTTTTCACTATTTTCCATATTTTTCTTTTCTTTATTCCTGTGAACTTGGTTCTCTCAAACTCGAAACTTGACTTCTCGGGATGAGGGTCTTACAACTCTCCCCACTTATCGGGATTTCGTCCCCGAAATCGTTTCCTTACTTTCCTTAATCGAGCACCAGCAGTTAACCGTTCCATGGTTATTTATACCTTTACATGACTAAAACAGAAAGATCTCGTCACCAACTTCGAAGTTTCTCAAACGCCCCATAACAATTCCTTTACACCAACCCACACCCCGATGCTCGAGGACCGCACCAACCGCCACGCACCTAATCTATGTCGACCCGCAACTTCAGATACTCACCTTCAGAGTATCTTACAAAACCTCATGGCTAGCAAATTTGCTTGTGCCATCTCAGAACATCCAACACATAACACCAGGTCATTGTACGCAAGGAAATAAACACCGTCCTACTGGCCTACAAGAACTCTGTCCAAGAGTATCCCATCAACCAAGATCCAAATGCAGTACACCACTCATGCATAGGCTATCGACTATTTCCGCACTCACAACAACGTACATGGAATCACAGGTTCACCGTTCTGTTCGGTTCGCAACCGAACTCGCGGGCCTTTCCCTGTTTCATCCTTCAGGTTCTCCGTTCCGTCCAGCATACAGCCAGACTTGCAGTCCTTCCCTGATTCATTCCGATTTTCCTCAGTCGCAAGAACAGATTAGGTGACTGAGAACAACACCTAACACTCGACAATCCGCCCGCTGGCTACACACAATCTTTCCAAATCTGCCCACATACCTGTACACTTAACAGTCTCTCCAGATTTTCGGCCAAAGGTCAACCTCCCAACCAACCGTACAAAACTCATCCAGCAAATCCACTCGATTCTCTAACACAGGGCCACAACACCCAATCTTTTCTGCATACCAGAACAAACAGTCAAACCGAAAATCACCATCCTAAACCGAATATCTCACAAACCCAACCGCATCCAGAAGCATACGGTCTTCCAAAAACCGAGAACGAACCCGAGATACACCCGAATCGAAACCACAACCAATCTTCCTTACCAAGAGTCAACCCGACTTCCAAGCAGACGAAACTTCTCAGAGAAGGTACTCCAACACCTCGACAATCAAAACCCAATCCGAAGCGTAACACCTTAAAACTTCCAATTCCTAGATTGGTTATCCAACCGATCCTTATTGTACTGCCGAGAAACCCTAAAAGTCGAACGCCTCCAATACCACCGCTCCACAAATCCGAAAGAAAATCCAAAGAACCGAACCCGTACTTCTTAACTTCCACTAACATCTCAGCTACTTACCAAATACCAGCTCGACTTCCATACAGCTAACACTTCCTAAGGGAGATACTCAACCATATCTTGACAATCCAAATCCGGTCCAAACTTTAACATGCTAACACGCCCATTCGCTTCTGCATACCGGTTATCAAAACCGATCCCTAACACCCTGGCTAAAACCTCCACTAACCTAGCGCTTCACATACGACTGATCCATCATTTAAAAGAAAACCTAATGCCCGAGCCTAGCATTTCCAATGCTGAAGAACCAAGGTGCTCTTACCGCAAACGAATGAGCACACCAATAACCATCTCTTCCTCACACCCTCCTAATTGTTCCACCGCACGCGCCACCGCTACTACTCGACCCGAACGAGGACATATAAACAAAACTTGAACACTACCACTCCTTAGAATTTATCAACAATAACCCACGCTCTTACCCGATCAAATTTAACGGAAGTCCAACAACTACCCCAACTTTGACCCGAAATTTATCTCTAAATGAATATCTGCATCCAAGAATAGAAACAAGACCAACAACCTCCCGGCGACACCATAGCGTTCACAAAAATCCAGCCGAAACTTCAGACAATTCCTAACAATCCTAACTCGCACAAGCACACTTAACCGACAATCTGACAACAAAACAACAGGAAATCACCTCCAATGCATCATTCGAAGACATCACAGGACCGACCACGAATGACGCTGTCCGAACGGAACATACACGCTAACCAAAGAACAACCAACTCCGACCGGCTCAACCGATGACGTAATCCTCTTACTGCACATAACAACTTCTAAACCTTGCCACGGACCCTCGATCTCATCTACAAATTACACACTCAATGGTCATCCACAAACGACCACACGGAGCTCGACTCAATCCGCCAACTACTAGACGTTGAACTTCCCAGCAATCTCTCAAACAGATAGCGACGAAGCTCCCACATGCTCGCTTCTACTGCGTACGGAAACGTGACACCCGGTCAAGTTCCGTACCACATCCGTCCTGAACAAACATTCAATTGCTCTGCACTGGCTACCCGACACTCGTAATCGCATAAAGAACATCCTTATCTTATCACCGCAAACTGTCCCCGCCGACCCCGCTTAACCCACCACCGCCCTCGAAGCTTACTCATGACGAACTACAGAACACAAGATCCCAAAAAATGCTCATAGCCCAACGAACACACTAACACAATTCCTCCTTCTTTACTCCAATCGTTCTCCCCTACTTATGGTTCGAACCCACTAACACCTGTTCCGACAGCCACTGCCGTTCCACTGGCAGTCCACCCTTTACTTACTGACAAATCACAGACAACCACGTGTCTTCACCTGCATACTCGAGATAGATCCCGTCAAACTACCCGCATACATAGAACCAAAACCAAGGCAACCATACGGAAAAACGTTAAAAGTGGAATCGATAAAATGTACCGACAACAACTAACGAGGTTCCACTTTTACATCCAGCAGCTAAGCCCCATCTTCCTATTCCGGGTCCTCCATCTACACATGACGAACACACTCACACTTCAGGATGACAAAACCCGAATCCTGACCAGCATCCATAGACAATCCTGGACAACTCGCCCTGACGTGGCCAATTGATTGCATGAAACACCAAATCTCATTCCCAGCTTACTGTCCCGGTGATAAGGGTCTCCCATTCCATCTGAAACTGCAGCTCGAAACTTCTTCGGTGACGACTGTCCCAGATCCTGATTCTGCCTCTTCTGTCCTAGCTGGACATCCAACTCGGTCTCCCTCGACACATCCACTGACTCCATCTCATCAAAAGTCTGTCGTCGTGCAGTGGCCATAAACCCGCTGATCTTATTTCTTATCATAGCCTTCCACCGAGCCATCATTGTCTCCTCCTTTGCGGCGACCGCTTCCTCAAACAGCGCTAACATCTTTGTCTTGACCGAATCAATCACTGGGGGAACATTTCGAACACAACCCATGTCACCTTCCCGGCGACCAAATCCTAGACATTCGCTTCACTCATCTCAGGCCCAACCCGGCCTCGCGAACTCAACCTGAGTCCCGAATCATTTCCCCTTAAATCACCCTTCCTTATTCAGAAATCCGACAAGTACGAGCTACACACTCGCATAACCACATCGTCTACACGATTCCCTCGTCTATAGACTCCTTAGGTTCATTGGGTCTCCCTTCGTTCCTGGTACGAATTCTATGCTTACAATAGTACGAGCCATTGTACTACCTTCCAAACCTATTCATACTTGTTCTGAAGATTGTCCTAGTTCTCTAAGTTGCCTCACTCATTTCTAAAAGGTATTCAGATATCATATAAACCACCCTGTACCGAAGTGCCTAAAACTTTTCCTAGTCTACATAAGAATTCCACATCTCACCCGCATGACAAGAACTTCTACTCATACCGCCAGGTCGTCTCGTGAACACGTAACTGTATGCAATAAGAACAGTTAGACAGTCGAATATGTGTCCCTACCTTAATGTCACAACCAAACAAGGAACAGCCAGTAAGGTCGGTTCAAGAATTCTATGGCTATCCGATCCTATTACATATAATCCTAAAGCATTCCCTTAACTTCCTAACAGTACAAGCATAATTCCAAAAGGCACACACAAGCAGCACATAACAAGTAACACACAGTAAGCAGCAAACTAGGAAAAAGGCATCCCTATGATCCAGGCCAATTCTATCATGCAATTTCCTAAGTGGGTCCTTAGCCCAATTCTAGAATATATCACATCATCATCATATCATTAACACATAAAGTCATGGAGATTTTGGGAATTAACCACTTACTTGAGCACCAGACGACTATATGCATCGCATCTCATCCTTTTCAAAATCCATTTATCCGTTTAAAAGCTTAAGTCAGGTATTCATACCATGTTTCAAACTCCCAAGCAACAATCCAACAAGAGCATGCAAGGGAATCTTCCACATGTTACTCTACCTAACTCCTTAGAATTTCTTTAGAAACAATTTTTCCTTTGAAAAATCGTTTTAGAAAATCTTCAAATCCCCAGTTTGAGTTTGGAATCTCAGTCATGTTCATCCAAATTCGTGGATTCACATTCCTGTTCATTATAAACATTATCCAGCGGAAGACTTGATTATCAAAAACCTCAGATGCGGTATATACGACCATGCTCCAAGCTCAAGCCAGCAAATACCTAAAAAACAGTAAGGGTGAAAGAGTAAGCACAAAGCTAAGTGAGTTCCCCAAAATACCACGCGATCCATCACATAAACACAATCACAAAAGGTCATCGGGCTCGCCCTGATCGACCTGGCTCTCGGGCTCGCCCCTATCCGCCTCGGCTAAGGACTCACGCCCTCGCCCCGTTCCTTTTGTCACCGAATCAACTCATTAATTGAATCACGTGCTCGCCCCGATCTTGTCTAAACTCACGAGCACACTGATCTTGTCTAATCAACTCATTCTTTGACTCACGGGCTTGTCCTGATCTTGTCGGTAAACACGTAAGGCACATACATCATATTATTACAAGAAGTAATAAAGCTACCTACGCATGCAACATCACCGATAGTATAGTGAGAAGACTCACCTGATCCGCAAGGCCAAACAGCACTCCTCACGCGCGTCCACGGATCCAACAACGCGAACGTCTTAACAAGATAAACTCTACTCAAAACTTCCTAAATCCCAAAAAGGATAATCCTATAAAACCGATGTCCAAAACCCTCAAGTTTGACCAAAAGTCAAACTCGTCAAAAAGTCAACTGTCAAAGGTCAAAGTCAACAGGCACAGTTAGCACCACTAGCTCCCCATGTTAGCGTCGCTAACTATGAACAGGTCCAAAGGTCCATTAAGTTCTTAATCCATTCAGCCAAAGTCTCGATCCATTCAGGGACATTCCAAATAGTCCTAAATCCATAAAAATCCTAACTTTATTCTCCCAAAGTGAACAATATTCAAGTCCAAAGTGGTCCAAAACCCACCAAAATCACCATAGAGAGTTTGGCTTACTCTATAAACCATCCCAAAGGTTCAAATTAGAGATCGAAGCCATAAAGTTTTCAACTTTATCCTTCCAAATCATAGAAAAACACTACAATGGACCATTACACTTATTTAATCCATAAGAACATGCTTAAATCATAACAAAAAACAATAAAAGTACATAAAGGTGAGAACTTGATTCACAAAGGTCCAGAAACAAGAGCTTTTAGATGATTCTCACAAGAAGAAACCCTCTTAGAAACACCAAGCATCACCAAACATCATAATCTCTTCAATAACACCTTCCAAGATCACAAAATGAGCCAAGAAACCTCCATGAGAGCTAGAGAGTGCAAAAGGACGAGTTTGGAGGCTAAAACAACTCAAATGACGGCTACCCTAGCGTTCCCCATCCATAAATGTGGCCCAAGCATGAAAATCTAGGGTTTTGGCCCAAGCATGGCAATTAGCGCCGCTAACCCTAAGGTTAGTGTCGCTAACCTCGATCGTGCGAACCCACTTGACAGCTGGCAATTAACGACGCGAAAAAGACGACTTATCGACGATACACGAATTAGCGTCGCTAACATCCATGTTAGTTGCGGTAATGCCCATTTTTCACTATTTTCCATATTTTTCTTTTCTTCATTCCCGCGAACTTGGTTCTCTCAAACTCGAAACTTGACTTCCCGGGATTAGGGTCCTACATATATGAACATTTATAGAAAAACTAGGAAATTCCATTCATGTCCATAACTGAATGTAACGCCACAATTTCCAATCAAAAATTTTCTTTAAAAATGTAAGTAAAAACATGCTTAAACGGTGTTCATCAAAACTGTTATCAGAGTGTATACGTCCCATAATTAAAAAATATGTATTAACCATATAACTGCAAAACCTAAATATGCGATGCACCGCCGTCACGCCGAGCTCACCCTTTTATCACTTGTAGTACCTAAAAATGTTTTAAAATCAACGGGTAAGCACAAAGCTTAGTGAGTTCCACAAATTACCATACATGCCCACACATTAAACAATCCGCCTCGAGAACGACCCGACCCTACCCGCCATACAACAGCTACGGGCGTCCATCATACAACAGCTATGGACACCGGGCGGTTCTACCAATCATACAACAGCTATCGGTTTCCGGTTATGGCCCAGCCCATCTTACAACAGCTATGGGACAAGGCAATAGTCCAACTCGTCATATAACAGATACGAGTGAACACGCATCAGTACTGAGCCCAACAACAAATAATCACAGGTATAGAACAAATCATATAACTGTACAAAACACATAAGATACCTAACATGCAACATTACATAGTAAGGTGAGGATACTCACCTGATTCGTAACCGTGCGGATATTCGCTAATATCCCAAACTAGGCTCGTCCGATCACCTAAATCCCACATACACAACATATTAATCACTGATCAAACTCCTATAGACTGGCCTAAAGGTCAGACCCAACATTTGCCATCAAACATGGGTCGAAAATAAGTTATTGGTCAAACAGTCAATCGTCGCGGCGTGGCTTCTCCTCTCACGCGTCGCGTTCTAACATCACACATTAACGGGGTTTACCCGAACCCGCGTCTCCGACATAACCTGTCCGCGTCGCGGACTCGTAATAGTCCGAAATCCCTTTTAGCCCTTAACCAGTACAGCCATCGATTAGGGTTCATCTCTACACCCTTCCTGGGATCAGAGACTACCCATTAGGGTTCATCTCTACACCCTTCCTGGGATCAGAGACTACCCTAAGGTCACTTTCTTATAGACATGCATGTCCATGGTCCAAAACCCTAAGTATTACAAGTCATCAAGACCACTAACCAAGGGATAACACTACATGACGGGATGAAATGGTAAATCAAAAAGGTAGATCCTCTTACCTTGCTTCTGAACACGGAGGGATGCACACAACCCGTGACAAACCTTCCCTCACGTCGTATCTCCTTCTTCCAATCTCTCCAAAACCTTCAAAGCCTTGAAACAGAAAAGCCTCTGCCGAAACCAGTCGTCTCCACCCCAGAAAACCTCCAAAAACACGAACCTGAGGGCTGGGTCCCTTTATATAGGTGTTTAAATCCGAATTAGGGTTTTTCACATCTGCGGCGAGCCGCGCCGTGGATCCTCCTGAGGCGCGTCGCGCGTATCAGTCATTCGCGAATCCAGATCCTTTCCGAGCCGCGCCGCAGATCCTTCCAAGCCGCGCCGCGGTGGAACGAGTCTTAAAATTCTCCCCCACTTGACTGGATTCCGTCCCCAAAATCCGTGCTTGTAAACAATTCTGGGTAATGCCTTCGCATTTCTTCCTCGGGTTCCCAAGTCCATTCAGACCCCTTACGATGCTACCACTGTACCTGAACTAACCCTATTGTCATGTTTCGTAAAGTCTTTGTCTTCCTTTCAATGATAGCAACCGGTCGCTCCACATAATTCAGACGTTCATCAATTTGGATACCCTCCAAGGGCACAATTGAAGTTTCATCAGTAATACACTTCCTGAGTCGGGAAACGTGGAACGTGTCGTGAATCTGGCTAAGCTGCTCGGGCAGCTTCAACCGGTAGGCTACCTTCCCTACTCGCGCGATGATTCGATATGGTCTAATGTACCTAGGGCCAAGCTTTCCTCGCTTCCTGAAATGAATAACTCTCTTCCAAGGCGACACATTAGAAGAACAAAATCCCCAACCTGGAACTCGAGATCGGACCGTCATCTTGCAATTTGTCTCCCAATTGCACGCTACAGAACGCGTCCCATCGTACAGGAAAAACTAAGAGATCTAAAAATTTGCTACAGGTCTAACTAAACTCTAGATTGCATTTACTATACTAACAATGATCCAGCATACCCGATGTCCAACTTGCCCCTAAAGCGATACCTTAACGACCAAACTCCGACCTGCAAACTTAGGACCTAACGCTGTCTATCTTCATGATTCTTCCTCCGACTCAAAGTAGTCCGGAATCTCTTCTTGAACACACCAAAGTCCTGACACCTTCTCCCGTACGACTTCTTGCACAAGAGACCATTTCTCACGTGCTAACCATTATCATAAAGAACTCTACTAATGTTGCATAGGAAACTGCAACTCCCACCAAACTAAATCCTTCTGTCCCAAGTCACCATAGCTTGCGCAATCTTGCACTCAAACCAATAGGTCGTGTTGTCTCCTCAGCCCGGCGTCTCACCTTCCATGCTCTGCCCTTTTTATACTAAAACTCGACTCTCTTGCTCCTACTGCTGTCAAGGTCCTGAGTTGAAACGAAATACAATCGTCCAACGTTCTCCATGCCTTAACGGAAATAATCAAAACTCCCATTGAGGTAACCATGCATCCCTAGCATGGCCAAGATCCTTGCCTCTTCGCAATGCATACAATCTCCAACCGCTTCCTTGAATTCGCAGAGTTCCCTTTACTCAAAGCTATTCCGAACACCTTTACCCTAAGGTGAAAAGCTACTCGACGCACCAATAACCACTTGCTAGCTCCAGTATGCAATGACACTCCCATCTTCCTCCTCCAAGCTACAACTTTCCCTCTTCAAGGCCTTCGCCCCTGCCGGCGAGCTCCTTGCCTTGTCAGATCACGGGTATCCATCCCCACGCCGTCTCCTTCGTCGCCATGAGACTCCCATCCACAATGGGCGATTATGTCACACTGAGAAGCCTTCTTCCCCTTCCGCTTCAACCCTTCTACTTGTTGTAAACTGACCAAGAAGCGCTCTTCTGTGGGTCTTCGCCTCACACTACATGCATTCTTCACCATACATTGTACGTAGTCTCCAACTGCTCTATCTTCAACTGGGAAACAAGAACTCCAAGGTCCATCAGCTTCAGCAGCTGGACGGGCCCTTCCTGCTCTTTGAGTGACACAAGTCGACATAATGTCAACACTTAAATCCACCCGGATTCTCGTCCATCCTTCTAAAGGAGTACCCGGTAATCCTCTGGAACCTATCTACAGATTCCCAAGTCACGATTTCTAATTAGTTGTCAATCCCTTCCCCCTCTATCATAACCCAAACTAACCCAAGACCAATGCTTGCTAATTCGTAATGCAGGTACTTCCATACTCCAATAACCTAGTTATACCTGCATTAAACTTCGTTTCTTCTCTCTAAATATCAACTCTCCCCCACTTGGAGTCTGTACCAATACCTAGTGCTGATCGCGATCGATCAGTGCCTCGAGCCTTTGCAACCAATCAAATCCTTACCATGCCATTTTAGTCCATTAGAAAGGAATAAGGTCTATCCGGATTCACATCCATAGACCTTCGAAACATCGACATGAAAAACCCAGATGCATCGACTAGCGACCCGGATGCATCGCCTAACCCATTGTTGTCAATCATAACCCTTGTTGATACCTCAACGGCGATAAATTTATGCACCTTATGATCCATCTCGATCTACCTCAATCGCTCACACCCGAAACTACTCCTGATCCATTCTTCATTACCGAACATTGCCACGATGATGACGTGTACTTTCCTTTCGCCACTAATCCATAATGTGAATCATACCCGATTCTCTACCCTACCCGGTTCCTTAGAATTTTGGGTAACTCTTCGTGACTCAGGTATGAATCCTTTGCTTTCGGTAGTATGGGCCCTGTACTACCTTCCACACCTATTCGTACTTGTTCCAAAATTTGTCCCCCAATACTCTAATTCACCACTCACTCATTTATTCGACATTGGTATTCATACGGTCTCGTACCCAAGTGCCTAACACTCATCCTAGGCTACCTAGGATCTCACACCTCACCTATGCCAAAAAGAACTTCTGCTAACACCATCGGGTTGCCTCACGGACAAACAGTCGTACACAATCGAGAATAAGATACACATTAGAATAAATGATCATACCCCAAAGTCACAACCAAACAAGGAACAGCCAGAAAGGCTAGACCAAGAATTCTTAGGCTATCTCGTCCTAATTGTATATAACATAATAGCATTCACTAAGCAACCTAATAGTGTTTTCATAGATTCTAAAGCAGCACAAATAACAAACAACAGACAGAAGGCATCCTAATCCAAGCATTTCTAGCATGCATTTCCTGACTAAATTCTACGCCTACTTTTTGGCATAACACATATCATCACATAGCACAAACTTGGCATGGGTAATTGGGAATCACAAAAACTTACTTGAGCTCAGTTGACGGTTTGCATCACATCTCATTCTTTTCGAAACCCATTATCCGTTAAAAATCATAAGTCAGGTGTGCATACCATGTTTCAAACCCTAAGCAACAATCAAACAAGAACATGCAAGGGAATCTTCCACATGTTATTCAACCCAACTACTTAAAACTTTTATAGAGAAAACTTATTTCTTTAACGAAAAGCTGTCAGTCCTAAGTTTGAGTTTGGATTCCCAATACAGTTCATCAAAATCCCTCAAACCAAGGCTCTGATACCAATTTGTAACGCATCAATTTCTAATAAAAAAATTTCTTTAAAAATGTAAGTAAAAACATGCTTAAACGGTGTTCATCAAAACTGTTATCAGAGTGTATACGTCCCATAATTAAAAAAATCTCTATTAACCATATAACTGCAAAACCTAAATATGTGATGCACCGCCGTCACGCCAAGCTCACCCCTTTATCACTTGTAGTACCTGAAAATGTTTTAAAATCAACGGGTAAGCACAAAGCTTAATGAGTTCCACAAATTATCATACATGCCCACACATTAAACAACTCGTCCTCGGGAACGACCCGCCCCTACCTGCCATACAACAGCTACGAGCGTCCATCATACAACAGTTATGGACACGGGGCGGTTCTACCCATCATACAACAGCTATGGGTTCCCGGTTATGGCCTAGCCCATCATACAACAGCTATGGGACAAGGCAATAGTCCAACTCGTCATACAACAGCTACGAGTGAACACGCATCAGTACTGAGCCCAACAACAAATAATCACAGGTATAGAACAAATCATATAACTGTACAAAACACACAAGATGCCTAACATGCAACATTACATAGTAAGGTGAGGATACTCACCTGATTCGTAACCGTGCAGATATTCTCTAATATCCCAAACTAGGCTCGTCCAATCACTTAAATCCCACATACACAACATATTAATCACTGACCAAACTCCTATAGACTGGCCTAAAGGTCAAACCCAACATTTGCCATCAAACAAGGGTTGAAAATAAGTTCTTGGTCAAACTGTCAATCGTTGCGGCGTGGCTTCTCCTCTCACGCGCCGCGGTCTAACATCGCACACTAACGGGGTTTACCCGAACCCGCATCGCCGACATAACCTGTCCGCGTCGCGGACTCATAATAGTCTGAAATCCCTTTTAGCCCTTAACCAGTACAGCCATCGATTAGGGTTCATCCCTACATCCTTCCTGAGATCAGAGACTACCCTAATGTCACTTTCTTATGGACATGCAAGTCCATGCATGTCCATGGTCCAAAACCCTAAGTATTACAAGTCATCAAGACTACTAACCAAGGGATAACACTATATGACGGGATGAAATGGTAAATCAGAAAGGTAGATCTTCTTACCTTGCTTCTGAACACGGAGGGATGCACACAACACGTTACAAACCTTCCCTCACATCGTATCTCCTTCTTCCAATCTCTCCAAAACCTTCAAAGCCTTGAAACAGAAAAGCCTCTACCGAAACCAGTCGTCTCCACCCCAGAAAACCTCCAAAAACACGAACCCTAGGGCTGGGTCCCTTTATATAGGCGTTTAAATCCGAATTAGGGTTTTTCACATTTGAGGCGAGCCACGCCGCGGATCCCTCCGAGACGCACCGCGCGTATCAGTAATTCGCGAATCCAGATCCTTCCCGAGCCACGCCGCGGTGGAACGGGTCTTACACTGAATATGTATGAATATTTACACAAAAAAACAACAAATTTCTTATGTAGATTCAGTGGTTCCACCGGTAGTGTTGCCGCCAATCAATCCGTCATCCACATTCTCTCGATGAGTTATTGTATCAATTTTAGGTGGTTCCTTCTACCTCTCTCGTCCTCCACTTCCTTCTCCCTTTGTTATGCAAAGTTGCATAATGTGCTTGCTGCTTAATTGAGTCATCAATTTTCAGTAAGAGACGTTCGTGGTGTTGATTTTGGTGGTGGCTCCTCTTCTTGGTAGATTCCTTTAACCAGGAAATATAGGGAGATTCCGTAGATGATGTTGAGAGTCAAGAGGAGTAGAAATATTTATGGTTGTTGAGGATTTCCTGAAATAAAGGGATTTTAATCGGTTGATAGTATAATGAAATCTCATTTCGACCCCTCCAACTTTATTTAATAAGCAAAATTAAACCAAAAATTATATTTTAATCAAATCCATTGATTCTATGATCTAATGGCATGAAATAGGGTTCTATGGTTCTATGACTAAAATGGGGTTTTATGTTGATACATAGAATTTGAAGATATGCATGTTTCACTTAGAAGCGATGATCAAAGCAGATTACAAAGACGGCCTTTTAAAAGAAAAGGCCGAGACCCATACCCTAATATAATAATATAAATTATACAATAAATGGTAAGCATGTCACCTAATAAAACACCATATTTATCTGACAACGAACAGTGACCTAAGAGACATACACAACGTGCAACTTCGATACACCGAAGTTTCAACTTCACATCTTTAAACCTTCGATTGGACAAGCTTCACTTCGTATGGCATACATTTGCTTTGCATCAGTCAAAAAGGTAACTTCGCATATACCAAACCCTTCGCATCATTCTTGAAACATGAAGTCTTATTACAAGCAACATGATCACTTTCAAGGGTTCAATGTATTGTCATTAAAAGATTCATACATGTGCCACATAATCATTTTCTAGGTATTCCATTACTTAAGCATCAATTTCCTTCATCCTTTAATTTCTACAAAATTTCCTTTTTACATTTAAAAACCCAATTTCACATATGACACAATACTCCATTAATTTCATTCATGTAGTTTGGTCTCATTATATAACCTAACTAATCATATCATATAGATTGCTAAATGCCATGTACCATTTTAGGTCTCATTTTTACGTTTTAGCAACTTACTTTATCTTTACAAAATTACTTTATTTTAGGAATTTTTTTCAAAATTACATAACTAATAAATGAATATGCTTCTATAGTTATATTGGAATATCAGTACAATTCTATTCCAATGGTTAAAGATACTTCATAAAAACATAAAAATCATTGTTAGTCGTTTTGTCACAATTTTCTAAAAAGTGTCATTCTCTTGTACTCTAGTGCTTTATAATTGTATATCACTTCAAACACATTTCTTTAGGGTTTCTGACCTTCAATAAGTTCTAAGTGTTAGGATCGCTACTAGCCCAACCATGCTACCACATATAAGAACAAGGGGGTTCCTTTTTCTAAAACCAATTGGCAATAGAAGGGATTACCCATTGCCTTATATGTTAGCATTTAGTTTCTATTTTGACTGATGTGGGATTGGGTTTGCACCCAACAATCCTCCCCTCAAACCCAAGTTCCGCCATATTCCGCTTTCTGACCTTGGCCTCCCCTCCAACGGCTGTTTATCAAATCCAATCCTTTTTCATACCGCCGATCTACTCTCGAGACACGCTCAACCTGACCAGACCATCAGGGAGACTTTCGATATAAGGCTTTCTAGGATCAACTTTGTCGGACTGAGGATTACCGGGGATCGCGCCACCTGCGCCGACCACATCATCCGGGCTACAACCATAGCTCTGATACCACTTGTTAGGATCGAGACACTTAGCATACGAACACTAGACTCACACACTCAGCTCACAAATTAAGAACACAAGAATTTAACGTGGTTCGGTCCAAAACTGACCTACGTCCACGGTGGGTAACAAGGAATTTATATTCAACTACATTGTTGTGGTGTGGTACATCTTTAACATTGCAGTTACACCCATATATATAGGTGTTGTGATACATTAAATAATGAATACATTGAAGGCCTTAATTGACTAATTTGATTTCACCAAACATCTTCACCAACCATGGACTCACCAACCATGGACTCACCAACCTTCTTTCTGCAGCTAGTTTGACAAACCACAAGAGTGGCTTCACACTCAACAATCTCCCACTTGAAGCCACGGAACAATCTTCACCTGTGCTTCAACTGTGCATCTGTATTTCTGTAAACACCTTCTTAGTTACCCCGGCCTTCTCATCAGTTAATCTTGAAAGGCCCGTTAAAACTCCCATGAGTTTCAACATGTTCGTCATGACTTAAACTGCCCTTGACTCGTTCTCTATCCCTATCGGCTCCCACTGAAAACGAACTACCAACTCGTTCAACATGTTAGGATCGAGACACTTAGCATACGAACACTAGACTCACACACTCAGCTCACAAATTAAGAACACAAGAATTTAACGTGGTTCGGTCCAAAAATGACCTACGTCCACGGCGGGTAACTAGGAATTTATATTCAACTACATTCTTGTGGTGTGGTACATTTTGCTCTCTCAGCCAAAGCCTCATGATTTATATGCATGAGAGATAATGTGAATTGAAGTATGAAATCAAAGAAAACACATGCATGAGAAGCAGGCGCAAGACAATCAACAATTTGCTTCCACCTTTGTTGACTTTCAAGCGTTCATATTTAACAATCTCCCACTTGAATGCTTGAACAACTTAGTCTTTCTCTGCCATCCAAATCTTGCAACGATCCTTAAACACACACACACTCTCTCTCTCTCACTTGAAGCCACGGAACAATCTTCACCTGTGCTTCAACTGTGTATTCCAAAAAACACTTTCCTTCCTAGTTACCCCGGCCTTCTCATCAGTTAACCTGAAAGGCCCGTTAAAACTCCCATGAGTTTCAACATGTTCGTCATGACTTAAACTGCCCTTGACCCGTTCTCTGTCCCTATCGGCTCCCACTGAAAACGAACTACCGAATCCTGGAACAATCTGAGAACAAACAACAGCACTCTCCATATTTAGCAAGTTATCAAAACCGGAGAGACTTTTACAGCTGAAACTGGTTCTAAATCCACTGTCGTCCTGGACCTATGATTGAAACACGACCTATGCTCCCACTATTGCAAAACCCTGCAACTGAAACAATAATCTGTGCTCTCATTGCCACAATATCCTTCGACTAATTTTTCTGAACCTTTCATGCTCGTTCAACCTGAATCTCCCCTGTAGCTCTAGGCTTCCTACTTGCAAAAGGTTACCCTCTTCTGCCCATGAGATTCTGTGAACCGGACTTTGTTTCTCATCTGAACTGGGACGGTCACTCCCTCAGACGGTAATCCGACCATATACAGCGAACATTCATCGTTCACAAGTCTTACCTTTCCAAAGTCTCCAACTTTCAGATTCTGCAGTGCTTCACTGCTGTGGGTAGCGTGAAATGAAGCACCAGAATTCTCGACCCAAGAGTCTTCACTGCCTTCCACTGAGTCCCAATGCATCAAACCCAGACACATTCTCAGAAGCAGAATTTCCTTTATTTGGACATCGACTCTAAAAAATGTCCACACCTCAACATCATGAATAACACCGAACTTTCTGATCCCGTGATTACACCTAAGTCTGCTGACTTTCTAATCACTGCTGGATCTACCGAAAACGGATTTTCTCTTAATTACTTGATCTGTTCATCCTATGATCTGTTCTTGAACCCCTGAAACTCTGATCATCGCTGGATTTGTCTGAACGTCTGATCTTCTGTAATTCTCTAATTTTCTCCCTTTACCAATACCACATCTTGAACTTTCTAACATAATGCCTCAATCTGCATCTTCCACCAACTTTTCAATCTTCACTAAAACGAAGCCTTGTTTGAACTTAACGACTGTTCTTCTGAACTCTGTTAAATAATCAACCTATTTAAACTACAGCAGAATACCGAACTGGGAATCAGAAACTGAAAATTTAAACTAAATCGATAAAACCCGACAAACGTTGTTGGCACTTGTTTTCGATTTCTTTAAATTTCTTCTGAGTTCAACTGTTCTTCACCGATTAAATAGAATTTTGATTTAACTGTTCTTAGCTCGTTATTTGCAAAATATAATCCCTACCCAAATTATTTTCTGGCTAAACTGCCCAAAAAAAATGATTAAGTGACTGTTTTGCGACTTTGACAAAGTTAAGGGACCAAATTGCAATTTTTCTGAAGTTCAGGACCAAACTGTAATTTTACTGAAGCTCAGGGACCAAACTGCAATTTTCCTGAAGTTTAGGGGCTTGTTTTGCAATTTCTGGAACTTCAAGGACCTGTTTTGCAATTTCCTAAAAATCTGCTACAGTACAGCTACAGTACCGCTACAGGAACTGCTACAATCTCGTCTTCTCCGGTGCTACAGTGTCGTCTTCTCCGGCGAACTGGTTTTTCCGGCCAACTTTCCGGCGAGTTTTGACCAACTTTGACCGGTGATTTGGAGGTCTTCCGACGCTCAAAAAATTCGAAAAAATATATTTTCGGAATCTGCGGAACGAGACCTTTCCAACGGCGTAAACCAAAATCGTTTTTGAGACAAAAAATCTTCGACCCAAAAACAGAAAATCACTCTCTGGAGCTATACCAAGTCTCTGATACCACATGTTAGGATCGAGACACTTAGCATACGAACACTAGACTCACACACTCAGCTCACAAATTAAGAACACAAGAATTTAACGTGGTTCGGTCCAAAAATGACATACGTCCACGGCGGGTAACTAGGAATTTATATTCAACTACATTGTTGTGGTGTGTTACATTTTGCTCTCTCAGCCAAAGCCTCCTATTTATATGCATGAGAGATAATGTGAATTGAAGTATGAAATCAAAGAAAACACATGCATGAGAAGCAGGCGCAAGACAATCAACAATTTGCTTCCACCTTGTTGACTTTCAAGCGTTCACATTTAACACTAAGATACCATTTAAACTAACTTTAGTTCAATACGTTTTGGTAATTTTAACTATGCCTTAGGTTTTGTGAAATATTTTATGTTTTAAGTTAATATTACCAAAGATTGAAGGTTAGAAAAGATCATCATCATGAATTCCACATATTTGATTTTAGTTGTGGTCAAGCAATGGGTTTGGAATTAAATTGATAGAATAGAGATGCACTTCCTAATGTATAATTTATGGAAATATGTAAGGAATGAAATTGCCAGAGTGTGTAAATTAAAGTGTAATTGGAATATGTTTATTAGCTTAGGTATATGTAAAAGATGATAAAAACGTACGTAACTGGTTTACGCTCATGCAAGCAAGAAAGAAGAAAAACGGAATGGGATCAAGAATTTGGTGCTATAACTCTATAGGAAAATGAGTGTTTAACCGTCAACCCACATTTATAAAATAGAAGTATCTTGAAAGTGCATATTCTTGATATAAGAAAGAAAGAAAACCAATAAATGCTATTAATCCAAGGTTTGGGGAAGAATATATTCTATAACTCAACTTAAGATATTTCAATGACCCATATGCACCTGAATTCTAACGCATCTCTTTGTTTTTAACCATCTCTCTATAAATTAAATTATATTCTCCAAACTAAAGATTTTATGGTTGAGTATTTTGTTTATTATGTTATTTCCCTAAAGCAATATTTTTTTGGTAGTAATAGATCAGATCTTCAATAAATATGTAAATCTAACAAGCTAATAATCTTTAAACCGTAAAAGCCTATCTTTTAGGCAATGTTTTATATGCTTTCAGTATTTGATTTCTTTAATTTGTATATAAATATGTGGATACTTTAAATATTTTCGGTACAAGAAAACGTTTAAATAACTTTTTTCCCAATATGTGTAGAGAACTAAACTGAAAACATAAAAATGATGTTAACGAAAACTACGAACACAAGCAAATGATCATGTGAAAGCACGAAAAGAGTGACATGGCCCTTCTTAGACCGTAAAACCGTGCGTTGTGTCATCGTATAATAACTTCACAAAATGTGATGTTAAATGGTGGGAAAGGAGCATATTGAGGTGGAAAAAGAATCAGAATTTTGAGTATTTTCTAATAATGGAGTCCACATAATGTTACAATGTTTTGTGAAGAATTATATTCTTTGAAAAAAGCCAAAGAGACAACTCGAACCACTGAATTCAAAATCCCTCAACAGATTTGTACAACTTCAACAAAAAAACACAACCAAGTAGCTCACTAATGTGAGAACTATATTACCTTTGTATGAACATAAACTCAGACATCAAAATAACAGTCATTTAAGTTTAGTTACATCTGGTTGTTGCATTATATCACTACTAGAACGTTTCCTTAAGGAATTACCCATGGAATCGAAAATTAGCCATGAAATACCAACAAACAATAACCCCTAATTTAATGACAGATACCTATATTGCGACGGAATTATTTGTCAGCAGCTCGTTGGATTATCGATAGATTGTTGTTCATTTTAAAATATTCACAGCTTTCAGAAATCCGTAGGTAAGTTATAGACGGTTTTTGTGACAGAAATCAATTTGTTTTCTAAATATAGTAATCCATAGGAAACCATTAAAACTTTCAATTAAAATATTTTGCCTCCGTCAGACACGAACCCATGACCTTCGAAACACCTGGACATAATACTTAACGCTCGACATATAGACATCATTTGTTTATGCATTCGTCTAATTTTATTAAATAATAATAATAATAATAATAATAATAATAATAATAATAATAATAATAATAAAGATGATAATTTAATAATAATAAAAAGAATTATTATTATTATCAGTTATTACTATGTATTTAAAATTATTTTTATTAACATTATTATTTCATTATTATTATGATTATCATTACCGTCTATTATTATTATCATTATCATTATTATTATATTATCATAAAATACGTGAATTGTCCGTGTTGTTTTAGGTAATATTCTTAGTCGGTACCTAACTCAATTTTATAACACAGAAAATCCATGTATTTTGTTTTTGATTTACATTTGGTCCCTGAGTAACTTAAATTGAATATTGTATCCTTAGTGCTTGTGTTATTAGATTTTGAATTCTTTTTTATTTATTTAATGCTTATAGTTTTGGAAAATAAAATTAGTCCACTACTTCCCCCAAACCGTGATACTTGTCTCTTATCCTATCGTACACCATTTACAACATATAACTATACCACTGCGGTTTTTTGTTTTGACAGTATTGTTGGGTGTCCACAATAATCTTCTCAAAAATTTTAATATTTCTTTTTTACTTTATTTTCATCCCTCCAAGTGTTGACAAACTCAATCCTACAAACCTGGAGGCACAACCGTTGTTCATGGAGCCAGAGATGGAGGCGTCTCTATAGTAGTTTCAACTCAATAGTGACTCCAACATCGATCTCCATCCAAAAAAAAAACTTACTAATTAATACTCCTAGATGAAAAAAAACTTACTAATCAAAATCATGTAAAATAAATCATGAGGCGTGAAACAAATCCAAAGAAGAAAAAAAATAACTAAAATTGTAATGTGTGTGTGGTTATTATCGTGAATCAGATAGAGATCTGTGTGTGTGTGTTGCAATAGTCATGAACCATAAAGACAAAGATGTGGCTGTCGTTTAGTATGTGCGACGGACATGATAGTGACACACTAATGTATCATCGTTCTTCTACTTTTCAGCTTCCGTGGACCAAATAACACCACCGTCATCATCGATATTGGGTATTATGGTCGTGGATGCAACATTCTCAGCAGATGTTGGATCATAGGGACCTTGAGTACCGGATCTCCATAAATCGGGGTCACGTATGGTCAAGTAGTCTTCCATTCTAAGCTTCCAGTGACCGCACTCCTCTGGATCAAGTATTGGAGCTCGATTGCTAGCCCTGACACTATTTGCATTACTATAACACTCTGCATCAGGAATAATACGGGCTCTGATACCAATTGAGAGGGTGAGTGATTGAGAACACAACACCCGGATCCGAAAGACTAAACAAGAGAGTCTTCGAATGAGTCCCAATCAATATGTCTAACAAATGCGAAATAAAAGATGAATTAAAGGATTAGTAAATATTGAATGTTTTCATTGAAGAAGTAGGGTTTACGGCTCAAGTATTAGTGAGAATAATATGAACAATGATAAAACCCTAACTTCTGACCTCGTTTATCACAAAAACGTATTTACAAACATGATTGGTATTATCTATTTATACTACACAAAGGAACGAGATAGTGGATCAGATGATCAATGATGTTATTCCACATGTTGCACGACTAGAGAGACGTGCATAACGGCATGATAGACTGTTGCAGGAATCATATAGATCTTGACAAAGAATCAAGAATCGTGCTCCGACCATGATGCAACAACTCCATTGGACCATGTGGACATTCAAAGGAGCAGAGTCGAAATGCTTCGACTTTGAATATATCAAAAAGGTACTTCAACCAACATAACTCGAAGCGTATTATGGATGTCTTTGTCTTCGACAAAACACAAAGTCTTCGACTCAACATGAGCCAAAAAGCAAGAAGAGAAGGGGAAAAGGGGACGAAATAACTAAAATGCCCTCATATGTAAAGGCATATGAGGCCTCTTGACTGTTCCATACTAAGGGGGTTTGTTTGAGAGACCAAACATGTTAATTTAGTTTGAAATGGTGACTAAATTTGCAACAACTCATAGACCCAAGGTATTATATTGACCAAACTTCAAGGACCAAATATAAAAGTTGCTCTAATTTGTATAAAGTAGTCATTGAATGTCATCAAGAACCGATTTAAATCATTTTTTTGTCATTGGATTGATATGAATAGTGATTACAGAAACAATTGAAAAACTAATAAAATTGTATTGATACAAATAGTGTAGATGGATATTTGAATAACCGGAAGGAAAATACACCTTAATATTTACTTAAAAATGATTACAAGTGAAGGAAAGACAAAAGACACGACAAATAATTTTGAAAAATGAGATAAACAACTATTTCTGATATAAATAGGGTAATATTAAATAAATTCTCATTTGATATGACATATGTATAAGTGTGTATGTGTATATGTATTTAACCCAAGGTTATCAAACTCGAGATCCTACCTAGGATCGTTTTTTGTTTTGCAAAATCGGGATCGTAGGATCGGATCGGATCGTAAGATTCTACCAAAAGCACAAAAATGAAGAAATACATATTATACCATAAGTTCATAAGTTACAAAAAAAAGTTTCAAACACTCAAAATAATTATATATGATTTGAAGCCATGTTCATGAAATGTAAGTTAGATTTTTCAATTTTTAGTCAAAATGTAAGTTAGATTTTTCAGTTTTTAGTCAAAATGTAAATTTCAAATAATGTCAAAAAGTTAGACTCGGATCGTATACGAGTCTACGATTCGAGTTTACGAGTCTACGAGTTTGGTCCGAGTTTGCTAAAAAACGAGTTTAGTAGAATCGGGATCGTTTTTGGAATCTAGGATCGTAAACTCGTAAGAGTTTACGAGTAAACTCGGGAGTTTGATAACCTTGATTTAACCTTTACAGACACATATGTCCCGGGTTTTTTTTGGCAAACCCTATAAATATTCAAAAGAAACCATTCCTCATAATAACGACAAATTTCATCAAGACGTCATATAACCGTCTTTTTCTCTAAAGCTGCTTTCTTTTTACAACAACGTGTAATTGTTGTTTAAACTTCTTTTTATCTAAAGATGTTTTTTTTTTCTAATTTCACAATGACGTTTGTTGTTTAAAGTTTTACTCCCTAAAAGATAAATTATTTAGTCGAGACGTCACATAATAAGCCAGGAAAGAAAAATAAAACAAATGAGTTACCCGTCTAATTATTTTGAAACCTTTTATGAAAATTTATTAAAACGTTATAAAAACTTAACAGTTAATATATTAATTTAATTTTATTAGTAAAACATTTTTTTTTAAACCAAGAGACTATCACGACGCTTAGATATTCAAGCTCGTCGTTAGTTTTAACAAGCTCGTCTCTATTAGTTGTTAGTTTATTCAAGCGTGCATTAGATATTCTCGTCCCCTTCCATGGACGTGTAACTGTGTAAGTGCCTTTTGAGCTCTCTCTCTTTCTGCTTTAATGGAGGTTAAGGAATAGACCAAACTCACACGCACGTCATGTCGGGTCGTGAACACAAGATTTGCAAAATGGTGCTATTTATTTAGGTTCACTTTGCACTTTGTACGCCCCATCAGTCGTTGGGAGAGGAGCTGGAGAAATTTTAATTTTAGCAGGGTTTGGGTCGGATCGAGTTGAACCGACCCGGTTAACGGGTTGACCGTCGTTGACTTTGTGGATATACTCTATGCATGTTTAGAAGCCTCTGGAAATTGGATATTGATCCGGTTTGAAATCACGTGAGTCTATCCCGTTTTCAACTTTCGAATTGACAAGTGGATTTTATTCAAAATTTGAATTTTGAATTTTAAGTTTCCAATATTGGGGCTTCTAGGGTTTTTGGTTTATTATAAATAAGACAAACCAGATTTCATTTATTCCACACCTCAAAACACACCATTCTCTACTCTTTGCTCTCTCCCTCTATGGTCCAGCTTTCTTCCGTTTCCGAGTATTCCCTTTGCATAAATTCATTCTTCCAAAGCTATTGAAACGAATGATATTTTGCAATAAATCTTGGGGTTTTACGTTGATCGCTTACAGCCGACGAGTGCTGTAAAAACCTTTAAGAATATGGGTTACTCTGTGTAGTCTTACCAATCAAGAATCAGCGGTCTTCATAGTGGCTTTATTTTCTGTCTCGTCTTTTATTTTGTTTGACAACGACACAATCTCCTTCTATCTTTTTCATAATCATATCTAATAGCGATCTATCAAATTATTTTTTGGACGAAATTTATTAACTAATATTAATAATTGGACTTATTATTTGCGATGAATCAACACTTAATTATTTGTATTATTTGTCGATTTGTCGCAGTAGATATTACTAACGATTCGATATTAGTTTATAACAATACTTATCGCCAGATTGTTTGTTTGTCAAAGTCTGAAATACAAAAGTATCCCTCGTCGTGGATGCAATAAACAGGACGAAGATCATGCCACAGAAGGCCTAATCGATATCGATGCCACCGCAGTGGTTGGAGCTGTAGGCGTGATCATTGGGACTTGTAGCCTATGACAATTAAGATGGCCATGTAAAGGAATAAAAGGGTGGCAATGGTGGCTCTATAAAAAGACCATATGGTGAGTAAAATGTAGCAGGTTTGAGGGTCTTGGTTATCGTTTGCGTTGTAGTCATGATCATCTGGTTTTAGCCACCTAGTTCTAGCGTTCGTGTTTTGCCCCTTGACCGATGAGATCGACATGGGTGGTCTCATGAGTTGTCATTTGTGTCACATTTTGAAGCACCTATGTATGCCAAAGAGGCAAAGACGGAATAAAACTTATGGTAAGATGCATTGCATACTTGTACGGTGCAACTCAATGTGCATAATAAACAAAAATACAATGTGTGAAATAGGATTCAAGAAATTATTCTATATATTAAAAAGCGTGATTTTAGTGAACGTGACATGGGCTTTTTTTTTTCCGGTTTGTAACGCGGCTTCTCTTAATTTCTTATTTATTTGGGTTTGCGGATTTCGGGTTTCTTCGCGGACTTTCGGGTTGCTCCATATAATTTTTTTATTATTCTTCTGGTTTCCTGTACACGTGTTACCAAAAGCTGTGTTCTTATGCGATTGTTGTCGTTTCGTCTTCTTCATTTCGTCGTTGTCTTTCTTCCTGTGTCGCTGTGGTGAATACCCGTCAGGTAGGTGCTTTTTTGTTCGTCTTTGGTTGTCTGTTGCCTTTGCATGTGGGTGATCTGTCTTTCTTTGTGGTCGGCGTATTTGTGCGTGCTGATTGAGAAGGTACCGCCGATTTCTTGCTTCTTGTCGGACTGTTGGTTTCAAAAATCGCAGGGGGAGGTAAGTTTTGATTCGATTTTCCGTAAATTTTTGCTTTCTATTGTTCAATCGATTATGATTTTCTGATTTTTCATCAATTTTGGATTTCTAATGTTCCATCAATTATGACTTTTTGATTCGATTTTCAAGTAGATGTTTTATCAATTTTGGATTTCTAATGTATTTTGAACTTTTTTGTAGGATGGTACAGGACGGCGGCAGGAGCCGCTGGCGTACGCTTATGGTTGTCGGTGGTAGTGAGAATTGGTCCTTCTGTTCCGATTTCACCTTTCGGATCAGTCTAAAACCTCAATTTCTTCTCAAGAATAGAGAATTCAAGGTAAAACTTTTGATCTTTTGGAACCGTAGCACATGTTGATTTCAGATTTAGTAGATCCAAGTTGAATGTGGAATCAATCTCCATTCCCTTGACTATTCTGGTGGAGGTGGCGTTAGGTTGTACCCTTGTAGTAATTGGTGCTTATTCGAATGTATACTAGGTTTTTGATAAAAATGCCTCACTCAAATGATTCTAAATTTTCATCAAAACGTTAGGGATAAATATATTATATATATATATATATATATATATATATATATATATATATATATATATATATATATATATATATATATATATATATATATATATATATATATATATATATATATATATATATATATATATATATATATATATATATATATATATATATAGTTTTACCTGTAATCTTATGTATCTAATTCGTATCGTAAGAGTATGGTATCTGGCAGACTGGCTTCCCTCTCATGTAATTATGGTCAGGGAAGAATATTATGAAGATTTTATGCATCAGTCATGCCGGTGGAAACTGACCGTTATTTTTGTCGTTCAGGTGTTTTAGGAAACGCGAGAAGTGATTATGAGTTTAAGTTAATTGATTGAGGTATCAGAGGTATGTTTACACAATTATTTATTCTATGGTTTTCCAACTTTCAAGATATAGCGGTTTGTTTTGACCAGAGACTTTGATACTTTTGACTCTGACTTAAGTTTTTCCCAATTAATAGAATTCCCCTATTTGGAGTGTTCCGTTATGTTTAAAGGACTGAAATTTGTAATTTGTTGGTTTTATAAATTGCCCATAAAATTTACATTTTAGTCTTAATTTTGATTCAAGCATTGAGTTCGATATATTATTAACTAAACAAGTTCTTAAAAGCATTAAAAAGATGTTTTATTATTTCAACATATAAATTGTCTGATCAAACAATCAAAGATCTCTACTATCTTGATCTTTTTGTGATGAAGCCTACAAGTTATTGTTTCTCAAATCAAATGAACCTTGTAAGTTATCTCTTTTAATTTGGTTCCTTTCTTGCAATGCAATCTGTACACTAGCATGATTATCTACTTTGCCTTGCCATTTTGTTTGTTTCTTAGCAGTTACCTTTTTTTGGGCTTACATTATTTTTATCACTATTAGGAACTATCAGTTGCATCCTGGAGTAGAGTTTCCTTAGTATGGAGTTGGATCTGCATCTTGGGGATCGTATCATATGCAACAAGATCAAGGACAATTCAGAATATATACTGGACTTTTTGTAACAACACATTAGACTCCTATTCTCTTTTCTTCCTATGGAATTATACTGTTTAATTTATCCAACCATGACGATTTCATCTGAATCACACACCAGTACTCACTACAAGGATCGGGGTTATTACCGGCGACAATTGTCGCCGCTAAAGGTATTAAATGTCGCCGCAAATAGTTTATCGCTAATGCTTAAAAATCGCCGCTAAAGCGTCGCCGGTAATACATGTCGCCGCTGATGACTTGAGTCGCCGGTAACTATGTCGCCGCTAAAGGTTATTTAAATTATTTTTTTAAATTATTATTATTATTATTATTATTATAAATTATTATATTTATATTAATAATAATAATATTTTTATTATTTTTATATTTTTAATATAAAACCAAAATTGTAATAAATGAAGCAACATACGAGATAAACAATTCCAAACAAATACTAATATCTAAAACATAATCTTCTTTACACAAATTAAAATAGTCACACAACAAAAATAAGAAACTACTATAAGTCGTCGTCTTGATCATCCTGATCGCTTTCATCACCTTGGGTATCCCCGGAACCCTTGCTCGTTTCACCACCGTGCCCTTGCGTGTACGTACGTAAAAATTCTGCCAACGCATCTCTGTGTCTTGGATCCTCAAGCATCTGTGCAAGGGCATCCTTCAAAAAAATAAAAATGTATATTATTAGTTAAAAACAAATTAAGTATTTAACAATGAAGTAGTTAACAATTAATATTTACCTTTGTAGGTGCTTCTTGGGAAGGTTGGCCTACATCAAAATGAGGCGGTATTGTCGGAGTCACGGGAGGTTTACGGCCAATCCCTTTGTAATGTCCACGGCGAGAACCCAACACCTTTTCAAATATCCCAACTTCCTTCGCGGGTTCCGGGGAAGGATCGTTTAATAACTCAAACTCACGTTCCAACTCAATCTGCATTTTACATAAATAAATAAAAAGTTAGCATTTTACATATATTAAATATAATAATGATGTTGAACTAATTTTTTTGTATAAACACTTAAATATTGTTGATAAGCCAGGTCACTGTCCCATGTCCCATCTTTGCGGGTGTGAGCCTTCTTGAATTGTTCGATTCTCTTTCTACCCTGTTTAACAATAAAAAATTAGATTTGAAACAAAGCATTATCGATTTGAAACAAGCGGTAATATATATACAAAGCATTACCGATTTGAAAAAAGCGTTGCTATATGTGCTTGTCCCCCCGGTTGGTGTATTGTTGTTGTTGACGGGGGTTCCTTTGTTAGCATCAGATCGTCGTCGATATTCTGGTGTGCAGAAAAAGTCTATAGCTTTGTTCCAATTTTGAAGAAGCATACCCTCGGGGGGGTGAGCTCTAGCCCTCTCTATATGATTATATCCTCCTGCGTCATCAAACTTAGTTTTTGCATCATTTTTTCGGTCCCTATACCGCTTCATCAGCACCGCATCAATACCACCCTTCAAATGCATACGCTCGCAATCATCCTCAATCGCATCAAAATCGAAGCTCCTCTACAAATTGAAAATAACTTAGTCAAGTAAAAATAAATAAATAAATAAATAAATAACATACAAAAATAAAGTTATATAAATAATTTACCTTGAGATGATGTACTAATGCATCCTTCTCGGCTTTGGAAACATTTTTCCAATCTTTTCGATCAAAGGGCATGTTATTCCACATGTATATCCCCACCTCACGAACAAAGAGGTCATACGGTCTACCAACCGGGGTATACGTGGTCGCTCTATCAAACTCTAATGTAAATTTTTGCCCTGTCTTATCCCGTTGTCGTTGCAGTTCAAGATTTTTAGCTTTGCCTCTCATTTTTCTTCTAGCCGGTACACCTGCAATATAAATTTAAAAATATTAGTCACGATTGTTATAATACATGAATAAATACAATAAAATAAAAAATTATAATAACACTTACCATCCATCTCGTGTAGACCCGCGCCTCTCCAAGGCGGAAGTGGTGGATCCCCGGCCCATCTCCACCATGGCCCATCACATCGGCCATGATATAAAGTAACATCATACAAAACAATGTCATCTCCTAACACATAAATAAATTACAATTTTTTAGGGGTTAGGGTTTAGAGTTTAAGTTTTATGGTTTAAATAAGTTTGTGTTTAGGGTTTAGGGTTTAGGGTTTAGGGTTTAAGGTTTAAGGTTTAGGGTTTAGGGGTTAGGGTTTAAAGTTTAAGTTTTATGGTTTAAATAAGTTTATGTTTAGGGTTTAGGGTTTAGGGTTTAGGGGTTAGGGGTTAGGGTTTAGAGTTTAAGTTTTATGGTTTAAATAAGTTTGTGTTTATGGTTTAGGGTTTAGGGGTTAGCATTTAACGTTTAGGGTTTAGGGTTTAAGTTTTAAGGTTTAAATAAGTTTTTGTTTAGTGTTTAGGGTTTAGGGTTTAGGGGGTAAGGGTTAGGGTTTAGGGTTTAGGGTTTAGGGTTTAAGGTTTAGGGGTTAGGGTTTAGAGTTTAAGAAATAAGTTTATGTTTAGGGTTTAGGGTTTAGGGTTTAGGGTTTAGGGGTTAAGGGTTAGGGTTTAGGGTTTAGGGTTTAGGGTTTAAGGGTTAGGGTTTAGAGTTTAAGAAATAAGTTTATGTTTAGGGTTTAGGGTTTAGGGTTTAGGGTTTAGGGTTTAGGGGTTAGAGTTTAAGTTTTATGGTTTAAATAAGTTTATGTTTAGGGTTTAGGGTTTAGGGTTTAGGGTTTAGAGTTTAAGTTTTATGGTTTAAATAAGTTTGTGTTTAGGGTTTAGGGGTTAGGGTTTGAGGTTTAGGGTTTAAGGTTTAGGGTTTAGGGGTTAGGGTTTAGATTTTATGTTTTATGGTTTAGGGGTTAGGGTTTAAGATTTAAACATTATATTTTTTATAATTTACGATTTAAACATTATATTTTTTAAAATTAGAATTTAAACGTTATATTTAAAACGATCTAAACGTTACATTTATAACAAATCAAATAATTAATAATTAAGTATTTAACAATTAAGTTTTTAACATAAGCATTAAGTTCTTAATAATTAAGTTCTTAAAAATTAAGCACTTATCAAAAACATTTCCAAACATATTATATTTTCCAAATCATTTTTCAAATTAAGCACTTAATAATTAAACACTTAAAAATTAAGTACTTAACACATTAAGAACTAAACACCATCACATTATACATTTTCCAAATCATTTTCCAAACATATTAGAATTTCCAAATCATTTTCCAAACATATTATATGTTCCAAATCATTTTCCATGTTAAGCATTTAATAATTAATCACTTAAAAATTAAGTTCTTAACATATTAAGAACTTAACACCATCACTTCCAATACATAACAAAACCATTAAACATTTATTCATAAACCAATAAGAGCTTATAATAAGTCTTTTTTCAAGAACTTAACACATTAAGAACTTAACATATTAAGACTAACAAAATTGCAAAACAAATGAACACATACTTGAAAGTGGTAGCTAGGGGCTGTTTTTGGTGAAGATGGCCGGAGTTGAAGGCGTTTTTCCGGCGGTAGCCGGTGGTGGTCCTAACAAGAAGAAAAGGTTAGTAAAAATCACTTTAAAACACAATTTAAGGATGATAACCGAAAATATTACCGAATAGGTGATAGTTTTCGCCGGAAAATAGACGTAATCGCCGGAAAAAAACGGTGGAATCGCCGGAAAAGGACGTGTTGCCGGTATTAGCTCAAACTCGCCGGTAAATCGAAGAAAATTGCCGGTAGAAGTGAGGTAGAAGTGAAAGAGAGCACCGGAGGTTGTATTGGGGTGGTGGTGGTAGGAAAAACTGGAGGAATCGCCGGAAATGTCGAGAGAAAATGGATGGAAGATTTGGTTTGCGTAACAGCCAAAATGGGGCTGTGAACAGACTAAGTCTGTTCGCAGGTTATTAGCGGCGACGGAGAGACCTTTAGCGGCGACGCCTTTGGTGGGAAATTTTCCCGCTACTTTCTTTACCGTCGGATCACACATTTGGTGGACGGTTTGGATTAAACATCACGCGGATCGCCGAACACTCAATACCGGCGTCACCTTTACCGGCGACAGCAGGTATTAGCGGCGACACAAAACGCGTGTTTTGGATGTCGCCGCTAATACCGGCTGTCGCCGGTAAAGGTGACGCCGGTATTGGCGACATTTCTTGTAGTGATACAAAGGGAAGTTAAAACAGGAATGCACTTCTGATCGAGAACCTTTCACAGAAAAAGGAAATGATGGGGTCAGTTCTCTTTTCATGTGTAGGGTTAAGTGCATGAAATAGCAACATACTTTTAAAGTATAATGCCCTAATGAGAAATAATTACAGCCTTCGTATAGGTTCATAACATTTTCTTTTAAGTTTCAAAGCTATTGTTTTTTTTCCAGTTTTCAGGTTCATCTTTTTGTACGGTTCATATTTATCAGGTATGTCGATTATGCCTTTATTTTCTAAATTTTGGAGAACCATCCATTTACCATCAGGACTTTTCATTTCAACTAAGTAATTGACGATTATCATCAACAAAGGTCAAAAGTATTTCTTTGATTACGTATGTAAATTACTTGAACATGGTAAATTTATTTTTGGACCATTTTTCTACTGCTATTTCAATCACGTTGTTCTAATTTCTCCTTCGAACATCTTGATAGTGAGTTGTTCATCTTCGTCTTCCTCGAAGGTTTTGATTCAAACCCTAATTAACTGGTTTCTTTTGCATTTTCAATTTGCCCCAATCGCCAAATTAGGTTCTTTTTATTCCTAACCATTTATTGATCCTTGTATTTGTAGACTTGATTCAAGTATTACATCAGTATTGATGTTAGAGTGAGCTAAAGTTCCTGAAAGGCCTCAAACATGGAGGTGTTGATTCAACTGTTGCAGCCACTCTTCTCCACAAAGCAATTGGCGACAGCAAGTCTGTTCACTTTTAACAATTTATATAAAATATCATTTGATTCTTTATTTTAAAATTTTAAATTATTTTTAAACATAATTTTTAGATACGAGAGTTGCATTGATGCTGAGATACAACAAAGAGCAGTGGAGTGTGTTGCATTGAGTAGAAAAGGCGAGGCTTTAATGGATATATTAGCATAAATGCCTAAATTCCTAGAACGCCAGGTATATTTATTATCTGGATTTCTTCATATAAATCTTTTTATATAACTTTTAATAAATTTTAATTTTGTTTTGTGAAGTCGTCAATAATTAAAAAAGCAGAAGATACGGAAGCTGACACAGCAGAGTTAAGTGCTATAAAGTTGCGTACACAACAAAAAGCATCTAATGCGCTGGTGTTGACAGATCAGCGCCCTGCAAATGGGGGCCCACAGGTGAGTCATCAACTCGCCATGGTTATGATCCCAACCACAAAGGATACGGTGAGGATCCTACACACCGGATAATTTCAAGTTTTCAACTCTGGTTACTGCTTAGATATTGGTTTATAATTTGGTTTATATTTACAGAACCATATTCCTGTTGACCAACCGTTGACCCAATAAAACGGGGTCTGACCGTTGTTGATCAACCACAACTACAACCAAACCACAACTACAACCAACTGGTGATATTCTCGGGGATCTTTTAAGCCCACTGGCTATTCAAGGTCCACCTGGTGTATCTGGACATGATACTACATCAGGTTCGGATGATGCTTTAGCACTTGCATGTGTTGAAGACCAGGAACATACCATCAAGGTACTCTCTCTTTTTTGCTTCCAAATTTCATAATTCTCATTAATTTGAGTTTTTTTAATCTTTTTTTTTTTCACATCCAATAGGAGATATTGCAGAAAGGTTTCATCCTTTATGCCTCAAAGATAGTGGCGTACTTTACGAGGATCCTTATGTTCAAGTAATATATTATGTCTTTCGTTTTCAATGGATTTAAATGAATCATATGAAAGATAACTCACCGATGATCCACTTTATGCTTTCATCCCTTTTGTAATATTTTAATCTTTTCTTCTTTTCATTGTTATTACTTATAGTTGGCCTAAATACAACGGTAAATAGTTGTAATATAACCCATTTTTTATAATTCTTTATGACAGAATATTTTTATAAAATTTCATGATTCTAAATAAAATATATTTCTTTAAAACGCAAAAACTTATATTTCTGTTATAATTTTAGTTTGGTTTTTAATGCAGTGTATACAACTTCGTGGAAGTGCGGCAGTATAGATGCCAGGCGGTTTGGGAATTAACTAATGATATGTTGGTAGATTCTATATCGGATTTTATTGATTCTAAGATTTCTAATCTCATGATGTTAGTATTGCAAGATGCTTCGACCTCTGCTGGAGGATTAGTGGTGTATGACGGTAAGTTTATACATGCCCAATATACATCATCTCTGCAATAACTAAGTACAAAATGCTGGCGTTAGCCTTTTAATATTTTTACTTTATTATGTGCTCAATGATATTTAGCATGTCTGAAAAGATACCTGATGTGGACTCGAGTGCAGCAAACGAGGATAATTAAAGACATATGTACTTTTGACAAATAGGTGCATCAGGGTCAAAACAAAAACAAAAACAGAACAAAGACATAGAGACTTCACACAAGGAACGAAAGTACGATGCAATCAATGTACTAAATCGATACAAAATGTCTTATTATTTTGGAAAACTGATTGACGTGCAATGTACTTATATACTTGAATCTGAAATAGCAACGTACTTTGATAGCTGTGTTCTTTTCTATGTTAACCATAATAGCAATGCACTTTGATTTTTATCATAAATAACAACCTGTTTCTTATTTTTGACAAAAATAGTAACTTAATTTTCTGTAACTAAAATAATCCTTTTCTTTTCTATGTTAATCGTAATCCCAACATACGTTGATCTTTATCATAAATAGCAACCTACTTCTAATTTTTGACAAAAATGGTAACTTAGCTTCTTTTAACTAAATATGTTGTGTTCTTTTCTATGTTAATTGTTGTCGCAACATATGTTGACTTTTTTCTTTTTTATTTTCATAGGCCAAATTCTTAAACAAGAATTTTGGTTTTTTGTTTCAGGTTCGTGAGAACGCCATACTGTTAAACCTCGGCCCATTGCGGGCAATCGTAATGCAAGAAAGTGTGTTTATATTTAATTACAACCGGTGAGTACTGTTCTCATTTCATGCTTAAATTAAACTTACTCTTATTCAAAATAACATATATTTTTTGTTTGGCTTATTTATATTAGGAGAGCAGGGAAAGCTTCTATTGACTCATTATTACCTCAGTTAAACCCTAAAAGCGCTGATGGAGGTCCTGTAATGCCCTTTGAACTTGAGGTTTGTTGTCAAGTCTGAGCTTTCTGATTGCTTGATTTCTCCATGTCTAAATTCTACAATATATTTCAAAATTTTATATTAAAGGTCATTGAAGCTGCCCTACATTCACGAATACAGCGCTTTGAGGATAGACTAATGGAATTAGACCCACGTGTAAGTATGGAAACATAGTGAGTATATATATAAATATAATATTCTTTCAGTTCATAACATATTACCTTTTTAAAGAAAATGATATCGTTTAGGTTCAACCTTTACTCGAGGTGTTGCCAAATTCATTAAATGCTGACATATTGGAGCAACTTCGTATTAGCAAGCAAACCTTGGTATATATCAAATCGATTAACTGCTGACATATTGGAGCAACTTCGTATTAACTCCAGAAGATTCTCATCCAAACATTGCAAAGATGGTGGAAAAGTCCACTGTTTGAAAGAGAGTAAAACAACCCGAAATCCCAGTCTAAGGTAATCTATTACCTGTAAGTATTCTAATATTCTGACTTAATGCGGTCAAAGTTGTTGCTGACTTAAAGTTATAATTTATAAACCTGTGTTTATGATATGTAGGTGGAAAGGTGCCAACCGGTATTACAAGTCCAAGGATTGGGTTCGTATAGAACTTTTAACCCTAATGGGCATACACATGGTGTCCCTGAAGATGAAATCTGTCATGCGGGCGACCTGGGAACATAATTGCCAATATCTTTTTGCAGTTTTATATTAGTATTTCTTTTCAACCGAAATTCGAAGATGCATAGTTTATGGAGATCAAGCTAGAAATAGGTAATGTAAAGTTTTGACTTAAATACCAACACAATTTATGGTTTTCTCCGTTTACCCTAATCATATTATTGTACAAAAATTACAGGTTGGATTTATAGTTGCCAAAAAATATAGTTTGTGACTGGTGGAAAATCAACCCAATTATAACATTGTTATTATTCGGCAGACTACGCTGTTTTTTCTTGCATTTATCCCGGACTCGTACTCCAGCAATCCCGAACCCGTGCAGAGCACGGACTCCTGCTAGTTAAGAATAACATACGTAGGCATGCCTACGGTAACATACAACACCCGGATGATTAAAAAAAATTCATGGTGACAGGTAATCTGAAAATATGCGTTTGCCGGGAGTCGAACCCGGGTCTATTGCTTGGAAGGCAATTATCCTAACCGTTGGACTACAAACGCTTGATGCATCAAATATTTACCAGCTTATATAACATTTTACAGCTCACTTCTCAGTTAAATGAAATTCGTTTAGAAGCAACCCAATCTTTTTGATTCTTTTATTTTATTTTTCCAACTTCAAACATTATCATTTTGCATCCACGGTTTTCAAATTGGAAAATTCCTAAATTTTACCTAATATCCATAGTTCTATTTGAGACAGAACTTATTTCAAAATAGACCCAGATCGATTTAAGATTGATCTAATCCTCGGTTTTGTTAAATTTTATATTTTTCAGTTCTAATATGGTCTGATGAATTCTCCACTCCACTAAGATAAAATCTCAAAAACGATAGTATTTTCATGAGTTGCAAGTTTAACCCATTACGCCTTAACATGGTTCTACTTTGACATCATTTGTAATATCTCCAAATTAAATAATAGTTTCGCATACCAGCCAAATAGAATGGTGTTGTCGTATGCACAAACGTGAAACGTTCACTTAAAAATTTATAATGTTGTACACGAGTCAAGAGCTTTCTATATATCTTAAAACTTATTATGAAGATAATGGATGTATTTTAAAGAATCTTCCTACACCATGTACTTACAGTATGTTGAAAAGTTTTATTCTTAGGGATAAATTGTAGCAGTTAGCTCAAATTAATCTCGATCAAAACATTAGTTGCTGAAAGCCTATAGAGAGGAAGAAGACATCTATCCAAACAATTTCATACTTGGGTAATTGTCTTTTATGTAAGGATTCCCCAAAACTTAATAAGTAATATCCTTTTTTATTTAACTCCCTGTGTTGTTCTTCTATGTCATCATTACCCAAAATTCAATCACATCAAGCCAAATATGAAAGCACGAAATGAAGAAGACTGGAATCTGAAATGATATGGAAATCAATAACCAGATTCTAGTAACCATAAGAAAATGACTAGATTCCACATAAAAAAAATTAGAATCATAGCAATAGCATGCATCTAATAACAATATGATTTAAAGAAATACAGAAATCTAAATGAAAACATGTGCATTTATGAAAAATCTGTCCCAACTTTTCTTGTTGAAAACAAATTCATATAGGAACAAACCATAACTTTATATGTTGCATATAAGAACTAGGCAAAGCGACAACATTTAAATGAACACTCTTAGAATCATCGGACCCGATATCTTACCAAAAGTAAACACTTTAATTAAAACAGTTTTGGAAACCATCTAGCATAAGTTATAAATCCATCAAACACAACAAATACTAAAAATGATAGATCTTTAAAGAAGGGTCCTCAAGAACAAGCAAAATTCATGCATCAATGCCCTATCAGCATTAGCTGCCTCAACAGCCTCAAACTCTTGGCACTTGGTACTGGGACCGAGGTCTCGCGTAATCACTAGAGAAATCAAAATGGAAAGCGAGTGAAAGGCCAATTTCATACTAGAATCGAAGAGTAAAAAAAATTGCAATGATAGGCATATAAAAAATAGATGTAAGGCTAAACGTATTGATTAGAGTACAAGTGAGGAGTGAATAATTATTGATTTACTATCAAGGTCGATCTTTAATTTCACAAAAGAGAAACCATGACAGTACAAAGAAGTAGAGAAATGCATAAATCAGATAGGGAAAAGAGACTAATGTAAGTAAACAAAAGAAAACTTATTATAATCTGCAATTAATAGCTTATTGTCACTACCCACCAAGTGCAAGGTGTCTTGAAATTCCGGGAAATTCTACAAGGGTTATGAACCTTTATGATATATCAAGGAGGAGGTAGAATGACTTAGTAGTAAGAGTTGTATAGAACATTCCTTGTAAATATTCTAGAAGAGTGTCCATTAATGTTAGAGTCTCCTCCGTAAAAGTATAAACTGTTGTGGTCTTTCATTTGTAACATGTGCAGTTTTCTCTCTTTTAAGAATTATATGAGTAATAGAACAAGACTCTTTAACAATGAAAAGATCCATTTCTTATTGAGATAACCAGACAAAGGATGTATTGAGTGAAGGTAACTCATGGGACATCCCTTCAACCAACTGTGGTGCACCTAAAGTGCGTTCCACCACTGAAGGTACGTTTGGTTGGATTGAATTAAATGAATAAGAAATAAGAATGAGTAATTGAATAAGGTAATAGATTAAACAAAGTAATAGAACGAATCATTATGTATTTGCATTCCATGATCATTTTCAGTTGGCCGTTTGAAATGAAATGAATTTTTATTTGAATATTTTATATTATTGATTAGCTTAGTTATAATAAAGGAACTTTTATTGGCAATAATAAAATTTGAACATAGTAAGAGTTTACTAAATAATAAAACTAATATATCTCTTTAAAATTGTAATTTAATTAAAATAATAGAAATCTAAAAAATGGCATCAAATATTACATAAAAGAATGGGAATATTTCAATTCAAAGATGGAAGGAAAGAAAAAACAATCCTCACTCAGGAAATGAGATTACCAAAACTTCAAGAAGGTCCTGTCCATTCCGCCTAGTAAAACAAACACGATTTTTTTCTTAGGAATGAACAACTCCAGTTCTTCCTGATTCCATCATACCAAACTTTTACCTAAATGCATGAAGACTAAGGAAAGAATAGGCTTAACTAAGTTTAATGTTCAAGTTATAGATGATGTCTGTGTATGCAGAACTCATCTGTTGCAAAAGAAAATGAATAAAACATAACATGAGTAATTATGGAGCAGGAGCTATGAGGTCAAGATCAACACAAATTGTTTAGGGATGTAGAGAATTCATTATAAACATTAAAAAGAATTCAAAAACTAGAAGTCTATGGTTTCTACTATGAGGTAAATCTATAGTTTCTATGTGTTGCCTCGTTCTCTCTAGCCTCACATTAACATAGGTTTACGGTGTACCAATAAACTCCTAAGTCCTCCGAAACCACATATTGTGAAAAAAATCCTCTTTTGAGAGATGTAATACTTCAACTATTTGAAGTAGTGTGCAACAAACTTCATCTTCCTTCCTTCCCAACCATTCCCGAAGACTATTTTGCATTGTAATGCTTCAACATCCATAAGTTATAAGAAAGCATATTATAACAAAATACACATAAACTTTATTCCATAATCCTAATTACATAGTAAGGTGGCGAGCAATACTAGATTAATATCTCACATCATCATGGTGGTGGATTTATTAAACTCCTCTTTTAATAAAGAAGTGAAAGAATCACTTCTTGTTATTTTGAGATGAAACATCTTTCATAACCTAGTAAAGTGCCCCATTACATAAGATACCAACCCTACTAAGAATTAAAGGAATTCACATCTCCAATTACAATGCAAACATTTTACTTCAATGTCGGCACTTGAAAGCATGTTTGACCATTACAGCTCCGGTTACTTTCCAGACAATTGACTTCAAAGTCAGCACTTGAAAAATGGCTTGGTCAACACCTTTCGTAAACCCTAACATAGCCTTGTAATCATACGTAGATGAATAGTAGCCAAAGTCGCATCATAAAATCCGATATCAGGAATTTGGGTTGTTTAGCCTCTATAGTTGAGGGATTGACTACTGTAGTTCATTGAGAAGCAAAATAAGAGATGCATATTTGGCCCTTGAAAGAACCAAGAAGATGACAATAATGGTAATCCAAGTATGTATGCTAATCGAAGAATCTATCATAAACGTCATATGAGCTATAGGGTATAAGGAAATCTTTGCCACCATAATCATCATATCTACATCTCTATTATTATTATAACTATGGTTCATATGTGCAACACAAGAGGACAGTCATTACTGAGAAGCTCACCCGAGAGGACGGTCCCCCATACTAACTGGTTAGTATTATATCAATTTCTGACACTATGATCCGTAACTTTTTTAATTATCTGTTGGCCAGTTTTCAAGAACAAAAAATGGGATAGGGATTTTCATAAATGAATATGTTTTCTTTTAGATTTCAGTATTTCTTTAAATCGCATTGTTATTGTCGTAGCATGTCATTGCTATGATTATCGATTTCTTTTGATGGATCTACTCATTTTTTATGGCCCTTGCATTCTAGATTTCATATTGTACTTCTACTTTTGTGCTTGACATGCTTGAATTTTCGGATGAATAACACGAGTTAATTAGAAAATGAGAAATTACTTCAGTAACTTTTGGCAACCGAGATTAATCTAATTCTAATCTATCAGAGAGAACTGCAAATTTAATCGCTTTTGTACCTTTTTAGAGAAAACTGTGAATTTCTTCTTTTGTTTGACAACAAATTGGACGTTCAGTTCCTTAAAAGTTTTTTTTGTGAAACACCTCCTTAGACCATCCCCAATGGGGATTCAATGGAGGGTTTAATGGATAAGGTGGCACTTAATAGGTTAAACCCACCATTGTGGGATACATTTAATGAAGGGGAGTTCAATCCCCATTGATCCGTGTAATGAGAAAATAATTTTTTTTTTCATTTAATTTTCATTAAAAGTGTGTATATATATATATATATATATATATATATATATATATATATATATATATATATATATATATATATATATATATATATATATATATATATATATATATATATATATATATATATATATATATATATATATATATATATATATATATATATATATATATATATATATATATATTAAATAAAACGGTGATGTGATAATCCATTAAATTTGAGTAGAGTTTAATGGAATGTAGGGTTTAATAGGTAAAATGAAATAGTAAGTGGAATGATGATGTGACAATCCATTAAACTCTTATGAGTTTAATGGATTGGAGATGGCCTTATGGTTATGTGTTATTGTTGATTAGTCTTCATGCTATTGTTTTATTGGGGATTTGGTTACTAGCTGGTCGAATTGACTAGTTAACCTTTGTGTACTATTTTTTGAATTTTTTCATTTAGATTAAACAACAATAATATATTAAATAGAAAAAACCCGACCCTACCCTAGTAATAGAAAATGGGTAAATACACATGCAATTTTTGCGTGGGTAAATACCCATCCCTTACCCACACATTAGTGACACAAAAAGAAACCTTAATTTTACCTATAAAGCTGTGACGGAACAGCGACGCACAAAAGGGCGTAGGAAATGTGTCGGAAGTTACCCATGCTATACCCACACTATAAGTTGGTGCGTGGGAGATGCGTGGTGATCTCAGTATTTCATTTTTAGTAATTAATTACAAATGTAATGTCTAATTTGTTTAATAAAGGTTATTAAAAAAAACTAACAATTGATAATATTAAATAAAAATAAAAATAATATATTAATAATATTAATAATAAAACAAATAAATTAAATTCATTTTCAAATATGAAGATTATTATTTCAAATATGTATTAATTAAGTTTATTATTGCGAAAACATAAAACGAAAAAATTTACTAATAATATATATATATATATATATATATATATATATATATATATATATATATATATATATATATATATATATATATATATATATATAACATTATATAAAGCATATATAAATTACAAGTCTTATAAGCATAAATGTCTTAATTTTTAAGATAGTACAAGCCTACACTGCATACTCATCTACACTTCTTTGGCTGAAAACACAACCCTTATGCATAGGTCCAGGTCCATTTTTGTCCGTCGATCAGTGCTATAATCCAATGGCTGTTGAAACTTTCACATGATCGTTGACATGGCTGGTATGAGTTAAAGCCTTAATGAACCCTGCGTTTACTCCTCCAACCCCACTGAAATAAAATGATAACAAATCCCCTCGATTTTCGCATTTCAAAATTTGAATTCTCTCCGTTGTGTTCCAAAATCTAGACACATCTCACCAGCCATTGTTGTCTTCTTCGTCGTCACTGGTCTGCTAGGGTTTGTAATCTCCTCCAGCACTGTTTTCTCTATCAAGCACCGCTAAAGACGCTCTTCACCCATTTAAAGACACAATACGACCCTAATAGCCGACAGCTACCTCTTGGTCTTCCTTCCCACCCATTTAAAGATACACAGATCACAGGGATTTTGGATATTCATTTACCCTCTCATACACTCTCCCCGATCGCCTCTTTGTCGGTGTTTTCTCCATGAACCCTAGATTTGTGGCTCCTTGCGCCCTCAACCAGATACAAATCTATCGCAAGCCACCCACGGAACAACCACCGTTTGGATGCTGCTATTACCAACCATTCACAATCGCCGCACCACTCATTACAACCATCTGAAGCAACTGCACGCCACTCAGACTGCTCATCGCACCCTTTCATTAGTTCTCCCACTGAACACAAATAGCACCACCATCGTCGTTCCCATCACCACTACATAATCATCGATGTTCGTATCACTACCGTTATTTCCATCACTGTCGTTGCTACCAACAACCACCGTTCGGATCTAGAGCTCAACCTGAATATATCAAGGCTCAAGGCTGGTATATACTGTGTTGATTTCTGGTTCTTTACATGCAGGGTAAAGTTGGGGAAGATGAAGAATATATAGAAATCAGTAATCAGAGAGATTGATCTCTCTCTCTCTGTATTTTTCTTATTATTATTCAAGAAAACCAATGTTTGTAATATATACAGGAGGAAAAACTAATAAGCTAGAAACTAGGAAAAACAAACAATTCAAAATTAAGATAAGTGATCATCGGCTAATTTAAAATATTTAAAATTTAAAGATAAGATAAATGTTATCCAATATTCCCCCTCAAGTTGGAGCGTGTAAATCTTGCATGCCCAACTTGACAAGCAGGCTTCGAAGGTGTTGAGCTCCTAACGGCTTGGTGAGGAGATCAGCTATTTGGTGCTTTGTATCAATATACGTTGGTCGAACTTCTTTGGATTCTACTCGTTCACGAACGAAGTAACAATCCATTTCCACATGTTTTGTTCTCTCATGGAAGACAGGGTTGTCTGCAATGTGTTTGGCAGCCATATTGTCGCAGAAAAGGATGGTACCTTTTGTAGGGATTTCATGAAGTTCTGTAAGTAACGATCGAACCCACAACACTTCACTAAGTGTAGTAGCCATGGCTCTATACTCTGCTTCAGCCGACGAACGGGAGACGACCGATTGCTTCTTAGATTTCCATGAGATAGGAGCACCGCCGAGAAGAAGTAAATACCCGGTGCGAGATCGCCTCGAAAGAGGACACTCAAGCCAATCAGCATCACAGTAAGAGACAAGTTTCAGACCCCCTTCTCGTGGTAACAATATTCCTTGACCTGGTGTTGATTTAAGTACCTTAAGACACGTGTGGCAGCTTCCATATGGTTTTGTCGGGGGTCAGACACGAACTGACTCAATACGTTGACAGAGTATGTAATATCTGGACGTGTGGCTTGTAAATACAACAATCTTCCAATCAAACGTCTGTACTTGTTTGCGTCAACTTTATGCTCTTCTTCACCCTTGTCAAGTTTGAGATTTTGCTCCATGGGAAAGCCACTTGGACGACATCCTTGTAAACCACTGTCTTCCAAAATGTCAAGCGTGTATTTGCGTTGACTAAGAACCAAGCCCTCCTTTGTGCGTGCAACTTCTATGCCCAAAAAATACTTTAAAGTACCAAGGTCTTTTATGCTAAACCTTTCATGAAGCTGGGCTTTTGTGTATTGGATCATACTCATGTCATTCCCGACGACGATCACATCGTCTACATAAATCAAGGCTGCCACGAAGACGTTATTTTGTTTGTACACAAATAATGAGTAATCGGCCTTGGATTGGGTGAAGCCAAGCTCTAACAAGGCATTTGTAAACTTGTGGTACCAATTACGCGAGGCTTGCTTGAGACCGTATAGGGACTTTCTGAGCCGACAGACACGTGTATCATCGTCTTTTGAGAACCTTTACGGAAGCTTCATGTAGACCTCTTCGTTGAGGTCACCATGTAGGAACGCGTTATTCACGACAAGTTGGTGTATGATCCAGTCCTTTTTCACGGCCAGGGCAAGAAGGGTTCGCATTGTTACTAGTTTTGCAACTGGAGCAAATGTGTCATGGTAATCTACGCCTTCTTGTCGTGTAAAACCCTTTGCCACAAGTCTAGCTTTGTAACGCTCGATTTCGCCGTTGGGTTTATATTTGATCTTGTACACCCATTTGGAATCTATGACTTTCTTTCCATCAGGCAACTGTTCAAGGGACATGGTTCCATTCTCTTCGAGGGCTTTGATTTCTCGTTTCATGGCTTCTCGCCATTTCTCATCTTGTGATACCTTAAAAAAGGTCTTAGGCTCATCATGAGATGTGATGGCCGTGAGAAAAGCTTTATGTCTGTTAGAAAATTTATCATAGGAAATATAATGAGCTAGAGGATGTACCATAGAGGAGCCTTGATCGGAACTTGGGTGGGCATGGTCGACGGAAGCGGGCATGCTCACTTCATAATCTTTAAGGCAAGCTGGTTGCGTCTTGGCCCGTTGAGAGGTGCGACGTGAAGTGTCGTGAATGGACTGCCGTGGGTTATCAGTGTTTGGCTGTGGCACACAGTTGGCCTCATCGGCCTGCATTGGGTCATGCGGTGGGCTATTAGGCTCATCAGGTTGTGTGGGGTGTCCATACCATTGATTACTTCTTGTTCAGAAGCCACACTTGAATTATTTTTGGCATTGTCATCACAATGGTCCCCATCATTTTCTGCCATATTTGATTTGCTGGTCTCTTCATGGCATTCAGTAATAAGAACTTGTTGGTATTTAATGACAGTTTCATTATCTCCCAGGTCAACATTTTCTTTATGACTTGCGAGTGGAAACACGTTTTCAATGAATTTTACATCTCGACTGACAATAAGTTTCCCTTTCTCTAAATCATAAATTTTATAACCTTTTGTGCCAAAAGGGTATCCCAAAAATACCCCTGCTTTTCCTCTAGGAGCAAATTTATCTCTTTTTGTGTCAGTATTCCAGAAATATGCTAAACATCCCCGAACGCGCATGTGATCATAAGAAGGTTTCCTCCTGAACAAGATTTCATAAGGTGTTTTGTATTTGATTACCTTGGACGGTAACCTGTTCACGATGTATGCAGCTGTCAAAACACATTCCCCCCAAAACCTTATGGGCAATTTTTCTTCGAATCTTAAGGCACGTGCTATTTCTAAGAGGTGTCTATGTTTTCTTTCCACAACCCCATTTTGCTGTGGGGTGTGGGGACATGTTGTCTAGAGTTCGATGCCATGATCGGCGTAAAAGCCTTTCATGCGATTGGAAGTGAATTCTCCTCCATTATCGCATCTAATTCGTTTTATATTTTTCTTAAATTGTGTTTGGATAAGGTTATAAAAACTGATCAAGTATTCGCGTGCCTCATATTTGTGTTTCATTATGTAAACCCAAACAGCCCGACTGTAGTCGTCGACTATGGTAAGAAAATAACTCCCATGTGTAAGCGAAAAGGTTCTATAACCCCCCCCCCCCAAATATCACAATGAATCATATCAAAACAATCATTCGTCTTTATTGTACTAGTTTGAAAAGGAAGTCTAGTTAATTTTGCCCTTAAACAAGAATCACAAAAGTCTTCATTGGAATTATGACTAGTAGCTTTAAAAATAGAAATATGGGACATCTTGCCATTCGATGGGTGACTAAGTCTTTTATGCCATTGATTTGAGATTGTTACTGCCATAGCTTTCCGATCTTCTTGCATGGCCCCCATCCTGTAAAGTCCTCCAGTGCACTTACCCATTCCAATCAAGTCCATCGTCCTCAAGCCCTGTATAACAAAGAAATCTGGGAAAAAGGTGATTGCACATTGTAAGTCTTTTGTTAAACGACTAACTGACAGGAGATTGCATTTGAAATTTGGTATAAAAAGAACCCCTTTGATTTTGACCGCCCCCTTAAAAGTGAGTTCACCGATTCCCTCTACGGGAACGGTTTCACCGTTAGGGATAGTAACGGGTGTTTCTTTACTACCAATAGTGAGGTTGTGAAGGAACTCCCGATCATAGGTCATATATTCGGTTGCTCCTGAGTCAAGTATCCACTCACCTTTGTCGTTGAATTTACCTGCCATGTTTGCCTTTGGAGTGTTGCTAGTTTTCTGATCGCCAGTCTTACCAAAAAGTTTGAGAAACATCTCATATTGTTCATCGCTCAATCCAGATATCTTGTTGGTACCAGCTTCTGCTAAGGCTGCCTTTGGCTTTGATGTCTCCTTCTTTCCTTTTCCCGGCCACCAATCCGGGTAACCGACAAGTTTGCAGCACCCGTCTCGAGTATGCCCATCTCTTTCACAAAAGGTGCAGCATGCGGTTTTGTTGTTGGGACCTGCCTTGTCAGATTTTTGCCAAGGTTTTCTTTGATTCTGGTTGTCTCGGTTGACCTGGTGTGAAGCTTGGAAAGCCACGGCATCAGGAGTGGGCGTAGTTCTTTTGCCAATAGCAATGTTTCGCTGTTGCTCGTCCTCGGCTACCAGGTGGTATGCCGTTCCAAGGCTTGGCGTTGGTTTTGTAGCAAGAATTTGAGTTCTCATGACAAAAAACTCGGCATAAAGACCCATCAAGAATTCATAAAGTCTTTCTTTTTCTTTGAGTTCTGTAATCTTCTTCCCAATGTTGCAGCTACAGCCATTACATTCACATCGTGGTGTTGGTAAGTCGGAATCGATCTCATCCCATATGCTTCTCAATTTGGTGAAATAGGCTGAAACGGAAGCTCTTTCCTGACGGGTCTGCGTGACCGATTGCTTTAGTTCGTATGCTCTTGGAGCACTCTCCTTCCCAAATCTCTCATGTAGATCATTCCAGATCTCGAGGGCTGTGTTAGCATACTTCACACTGCTTCGTATCTCCTTCTCCATAGCAGTAGTGAGCCATCCCTTGATCATGGCATCACATCGCATCCACTGCATATACTTGTCATCGTTCTTGTCGGGTTTGAGAAGAGAGCCGTCAACAAAACCAATCTTGTTCTTGGCGAACAGAAAATTGGTCATCTCCTGGCTCCAATCATTGAAGTTGTTGTCTGTAAGGTTTTCGTTTACCTGGAGCTGCTTCGGGTAGTCAGAAGGGTGTAGATAATATGGAGAATTGGTGTCGATTGATTCTCCATTCGTTTTGGGGCTTTCCGAGGCAGGTCCGGCCATGAGGATTTTGCTATTTGGGATCTTAATTGTATCAAATCTGCTCTGATACCATATAGAAATTAGTAATCAGAGAGATTGATCTCTCTCTCTCTGTATTTTTCTTATTATTATTCAAGAAAACCAATGTTCGTAATATATACTGGAGGAAAAACTAATAAGCTAGAAACTAGGAAAAACAAACAATTCAAAATTAATGGAAGTGATCATCCGCTAATTTAAAATATTTAAAATTTGAAGATAAGATAAACGTTATCCAATAGAATAAATGTCTAGACTTTTCTCTGTTAGTGTTGCTACTATTTTTAGGGCTCAACATGAAGATATCCTTACAATATGACTGAAAATCTCTCTTCACTTCGTAATTTTAAGTTCACTCTTTCTATTCTCTTCATAGAACACATGGTAGTCTAACAATATCATTGTATTTGTATATGTGGGTTTTGATGGAGAATCAAGTCAATTCCAGGGTCGTATTGTGTCTAAGGCAAGTGGTTTTTCACCATTTAAATTATATTTAAACGGGTGTATGGCTATCATCATCTTCTTCTGAAATGTTATATCTATATGCGTATTTCTATGTATCTGAGTGATGTATTGGGGTTGAAATAATTACTGCAGAAGACATTTGCTTGATTTGGGGTGATATGCATTAGCTATGAGACAGTCGACTCGAGCAGGCATCACCAGCCATGGTGGATCTCTCTCGCTCGATGCGGGTATTTTTGATGTAACCTTTTCAATTTTCGGTATTTCTGATTTAATTTTTCAATTTTCGGCTATTTTATTTTTGCTCTAGACGCTTGGATGCATATGTTTGTTTTTTTTTTTTCATGAAATCAATTTCTGAAAACTTTCTAAAGTGGACATGAACCTATCAGATCTGGTGTTGGAGGCGGTATCCACTAATGTAACAAATTGCCCCCTCATACAAAATAGAATTTGGTTTCATACTAAATGAAAGTGGATGCCTTTATCCCAAAAGGTTTATTTCAATTTTTATTATTAGATAAAAAGTCGAAAAAACTGGAATAGTTGCTGTTAATTAGCTTGTTATGGCAACTTGCATCCTTTTTTTGTGTTCTTGATTAGATCTTAGGGTCTGAATGCTAAAATTAGAATTCACCCCTTGTAAGGAAGGTTCTAAGGGGCTGTATAGTGCTACTCAGATCTAATAAGAATTATTCTGCTTGTGATTTCTTTTGATCGGTTCTATAAATACTGACTTCAACTTTCCGGTTTGATGAAATTTTACGACTTAATCTTTTACATGTTCTAATCTACAATCAGTTGTTAATTGAGATGGCTGATGGTTAAGATATCAAATGTGTTGTAGAGCTTTTTCTCTATCTGCATAATCTCATTGCAGGTTGGTCCCTGATAACAAGCCTGACCGGAATGTTGCCATCTTGGTCTTCAAGAAATATTGACCTCCCATGTACATTGTAACCCCATTTCTTTCCCTCCGTTATATCACTCTCTCTTAATTTGTTTAGAGTTCTGTACTATTAGTTATATGGAGTTATTTTGAATTTTGTTGGATGATATTAGTGAATTATATTGGTTGATTTTAATTTTGACAGTCAAATGTTGGCTTTGGGGATGATTTTGGTTTTGAGTATTTTGATTAATTTATCAAAGGCTGGGTTTCAATTTTCAAGTATTTCCATAATAGATGTGTGTTTATTCAAGCAAACCGAAATGTAATATAGCCATTGAGTTGAAAAGGGTTAAAAATGGTTTTCTAAAAATAACCTACAAATGACTTTCTTTTATTCAATCTCTGTTTTTGTTTTAGGTAGATGCGGTATGGCCTAAAAATATATACAACTTTATTGGGTTTTAACTACATACTTATCTAGATTTTATGTAAATCTTATTTTGCTTTCAAGAATATCATGATACGGTCTAAAAGATCTGATTGTTTGCCTTAATTCAAAAATTAAAAGTCAAATTTTTGTCAACAAATGGATAATGCATAATCTTATAAGGATAACAACTACCAACCAATTGATAGATAAAAAACTAAATTATTTTGAATATCTTAAGATATTTTCGCAGATATTATAGAATGCAATTCAATGCATATTCAACTAGCTTTTACAAATACAAATGTTTGTTAACCATGTTAGTGGTGTTCAGTTAAAAATCATTATAAAAAGTCAGGTTACATAACCAAATTTGTGTTAATAGAAGCGAATCACTAAATTCGAATTTGTGGTGCAATGGACCACAAATACAAATAATTTATATAACATTTATTTTTCTTATTCAGAAACCAAAGCATTTGTGTTAATAGAAGCGAATCACTAAATTCGAATTTGTGGTGCAATGGACCACAAATACAAATAATTTATATAACATTTATTTTTCTTATTCAGAAACCAAAGCATAAAGAGTTAGAAAATTGCTATGTAAATGTTAGTTTTGCCTTTTGTGGTCTTCATACATAACTTGGTATGCAAAATTTTAACGGAGGTTTGCAAAAAGGTTTTATTTTAGGATTGTTTAATGTTTATTATCAAATTGACATATTATCACTTTTTCTCTCTCCTTTTTTTTTAGTATTGTTGGTATTTATTATATAAAATGAAAATGCAAAAACGCGAGCGTGACAACAAATATATCATTAAAAATAATAAAATTTATTGTTTCCTAATGCTATATAAAATAAAAATATACGATTACATTAGGCTAGGTGGTATGGTGAAGGAGAGCTGAGGCGGCACAACAAAAATGCAGGGCATCCCCAACCCCCCCCCCCCACCCCCCCACCCCACTTTGCGATGTCATGCACTTTCCACCCCTCATTGGTTTGAATTTGTTGCGCGAGGATGCCAAGTGAAACATCTAACATATTGTATGATATTTACCATAATGAACTATGTTGCCACTCGTTATTCACTTAAATGAGTGAAGTTTATGACCGTTGGATTGAAATGGACCGGTGTACATGATTCATCTTCATTTTAAACTTTGGCAACATATAACAAAACTCAAAGACGTCTAATGTGTCACTTCCTTTCCTTCTACTACCCGATGCGTCGATTGGTTCCACTACTCAACTTTAAATGCCGCCCATCGTGCACCTTGCCCTATCTCACAATGTTTTCTTTCTCTTACTTCTCTGTCGATTTGAAAAGCATAACCACCATTCTCCGCTGCTGTCAACATCTCCACCATCACCTCAACCACCGCCTTCCTCCCTCTTCTATCTAAACCTAACCAGCAGCCACCACACTCCATCACCAAAAACAATGCAAGAAGATTTACAACCTCCACCACGATGATTTGCAGCTTCTACGAGCACCGAACATTTATTGATGATAAACACCGTCAGCGTCGCCGTTGATAAACATCATCCTGCAAAACCTTTCGCTGAAACAATATTAATCGTCGTTCAGAAAGTATACATAATAGGAAACTAATGTCCGACCTTTCATTGAAACCGTTTGGAAACTTTTTGTAAAACAAAACTATTCGCTGAAACGAACTATATGTCGTCGCAGCATCGCGCGTGTACGCACCTAGTATATATATATATATATATATATATATATATATATATATATATATATATATATATATATATATATATATATATATATATATATATATATATATATATATATATATATATATATATATATATATATATATATATATATATATATATATATATATATATATATATATATATATATATATATATATATATATATATATATGGGAAGGTACAAATTAGAACATTTATTGAATTGAGAACACGAGAACAAATCTGGACCACATAGGTTTAAAAAAGACCCCCCATCCGCCCCCTCCATAGAAACAACCATATGAGCTCGTCTTTTATCGCTTTCTATCCCATCCAAATCGGAAACGAGGGTTCAACCACCTTGATCCGGTAATTAGATGCTAAAGAACGAACTTCCAACAAGCACTTCAGATTGTTAATTCAAAATTGAATTACCACCTCAAGAACATGTACGAAGTACAGCCTTTGCTTCTAGAATACCTTATGACACATTGTTGAACAAAACACACTCTCGTTCTCCATCGTCACGACATCCAAGAAGCTACCAGCTCAATCAGGTATCATCGATATCCTATAGTATGCACACCAACTGTTTGTTCTTTTGTGTCATGACTCTCATGTTGTTTTGATCTATAAAAAATGTGGAAATTTGTAATTTGTTGCTGAAATTTTGTAATTAATTCCATTTCTTGCTGAATATGTTTAATTTGTTGCTGAAACTTTGAAACTTGCTGAATTTGGTGAACCTTAAAGGTGCACATAAGCTGAAGAAGAAGGATGCATACAAGTTGTTTGATGAAATGTCTTAACCAGAATTTTTTCAATCACATGTGATATGTTTTTCTTCAATCACATTTGATTAAACCTTGTTATTCACATGTGATTAAAACATGTTATTTATATGCAAAATATGTACATAATGAATTTTTTATATTTAAATAAATTTTCTTATTATATGTATTTAATCACATGTGATTAAACATTGCTTATCACATATGATTCAGCTATTCACATGTGATAAAAACCTATTATTCACATGTGATTAGAACCTGTTTTTCACATGTGAATATGCGCATAAAGAATTTTTTATTTCTTAATAATTTATTCACATATGATTAAAACCTTATACTCACATGTAATTAGATCATGCTATTCGCATGTGATTAGAACTTGTTATTCGCATGTGAATATGTTCAAATAGAATTATAATTTTTATTTTTGATAAATTTTCTTATTTTATGTATTCAATCACATGTGATTAAAACATATTATTCATATGTAAATATGTGCTTAATGAATTTTTTATTTTTAAATAAATTTTCTTATTATATGTATTTAATCACATGTGATTTAAAATTATTGATATATATGATTAAGCTATTCACATGTGATAAAACCATATTATTCACATGTGATTAAAACCTTTTATTCACATATATTTAAGTTATTCACATGTGATTAAACCATGATATTAATATATAATTAAGTTATTCACATGTGATTATGACATATTATTTATATGTAAATATATACATAACAATTTCTTTTAAATAAGCTTTCATATCATATTTATTTAATCAGATGCGATTAAACATAGTTATTCACATATGATTAAACAATTCACATGTAGTTAAACCTTATTATTCATATGTGATTAAAACCTAACATCTACTTGTGAATATGCACATGTGAATGGTGGGGTGGGGTAGGTTAGGGTGGGGTGGAGTGGGAGTGGGTGGTAAAAAATTTTGGTTGTAAACTTTTTTTTGGTGGGGGAGGGGTTAGTGTAGGGTCGGGGTGGGGGTGGGGTGGGGTAGGTGTTAGTGGGTGTGGTAGAGCGGGAGTGGGTAGTAAAAAAATTAAAAAAAGTTTTTTTTTTTTGGTGTGAGAGGGGCAGGATAGTGTGGGGTGTAGTAGGGGTGGGTGCTGGTAGGTAGGGTGGAGCGAGAGTGGGTGGTAAAAAATTTAATTTTTTTGTGGGCTGGGGGTAGGGTAGCGTGGGGTGGGGTGAGTGCTGGTGGGTGGGGTGGAGCGGGAGTAGATGGTAAAAAAATAAAAAAATAATTTTTTTGTGGGTAGGGGTATGGTAAGGTGGGGTGGGTGGGGCAGGTTGGGTAGAGCGTGAGTGGGCCGGGGAGGGGATAGGGTAGGGTGGGGTGGGGTGGGTGCTAGTGGGTGGGGTGGAGCGGGAGTGGGTGGGAAAAAATAAAAAAAAAATTTTGGTGGCCGGGGCGTGGGGAAGCGTAGGGTGCACTGGGTTCTAGTGGGTGGGGTGGAGCGGGAGTGGGTGGTAAAAAATAACTTTTTTTGGTGGGCGGGTAGGGTAAGGTAGGGCGGGATGGGGTGGGTAGAGTAGGGTGGGATGAGGTGGAGCGGGTTTGGATGGAATATATATATATATATATATATATATATATATATATATATATATATATATATATATATATATATATATATATATATATATATATATATATATATATATATATATATATATATATATATATATATATATATATATATATATATATATATATATATATATATATATATATATATATATATATATATATATATATAATATTATGGTAAAAGAAATGAGATTTTTTTTATACTTGAGAATACTCATGCATCATCCACGCAATAGGTGTGTGGGTGGTAATTACGTAGGAAGCATAAAATCCAAAAAGTTAAAAGTTGGGGTATGAACCCGGGTCTCCTCTGTGAGGGGAACTTCAACTACGATGCCGATTATTAGCCTCATCCAACATTTGTTTCCCTTTCCTTTATATTATAAAGATTATGAGATTACCCACACATATTCCCAGTGCGTGGGTAATGCGTAGCAAACCACATAAAATGATGATTATTATTATTATTATTGTTATTGTTAGTGTTATTGTTATTGTTATTGTTATTGTTATTATTATTATGCTAATAATCATTATTACTCGTCTTATTATTATTATTATTATCATTATTGTTGTTGTTGTTTCATTTTATATTTTCTCAATATGTACACTCATACTCGTACTTAAACATACACATACACATACACACACACACACACACACTCTCTCTCTCTTATAGTCATACTCATAGTCTCATACTATGTATGTGTGTGTATAAGTATATGTATAGATGTGTGTGTGTGTTTATGAGTATGATTGTATTATGTTTGCCCTTCAAAAAATGAAAAATAAGAAAATTCGTTGGTGTGTATCGGTATAAGTATGTATGTCGTGTGTGTATAAGTATATGTATACGAGTGTGTGTGTGTGTATTTATTAGTATGATTGTATCTGAGGGTATGGGTATGAGTATGACTGTGTGTGCATCAATTTGTTGGTGTATTAAACTACATGTGTTTATACAACTTAAAGGCATGCGTGTGTGTATGTCGAAATTACATATAAGCTGAGAAATATAACCATCATAAAGTACAATAAGGATATGCAAAAAATGAACCCAAAAATATATTTTTGCCCTTCAAACAATGAAAAATACAAAAACATCGGTGGGTATTGCGTGGGTAATTATCCACGCGATATCCACGTATAGAAATTTGCGTGGGAAATGTGTGGGTGATCTCGCACGCATCTCTCACGCACTGTTGGTGTGTGTGGGAAATTACCCACACAATACCCACAAATTCTTTTTTGTTTCTTATTTTTTGAAGGGCAAACATTATTTTTTTGGGTTCATTATTTGCATATTCTCATTATACAGTATTATGGTTATATTTCCCAGTTTATACGTAAATTCGACTTACACACAAGCATGCACACCTTCCAAACCCGTTACTCATTTCAAGCTTTATCCTTTCAATGTGTATAAGCACATGTAGTTTTAAGACATCAACACAATAATGCATACATACACTTATACTTATACTCTTACATAGACACACACACACACACATACACATTATAATACTCATACTCATACAGTGTGCGTGTGTCTGGGTATAATTATGTATATGTGTGTGTGTTTACGACTATGAATGTAGGTGTGTGTACGTGTGTGTACGAGTATAAGTGTATGTGTGTATGTATTGTTATAAGTATGTACGTGTGAGAGTATGAGTTTTAGTATAAATGTGTATGTGTGTGTGTGTGTGAGTATGAGTTTGAGTATAAGTGTGTGTATGGGTATAAGTATGAATGTATATGATGAAAGGTTTTCTGCAACCAATGAACTAAAACCTAAGTTCACATGCAACCTATGAGGATCTATGTTTTCTTCTAATTGAACATATAACAAGTTCCTAAAAGGCCAATAAAATTCTAAGAATAAAACCAGAAAACTAACCTTTAGATTTCTTGGAAGCAAAGCAACAAAAATTTCTTGCCTCAAATGGGGTCACACCCAGGGAGCAAGAAGGGAGGGTCACGAAAATTCCAGAGAGAACAGAAGAGAATAGCACTTGATTATGAGGTCCAGGGGTCCCTATTTATAGGCTACCAAATGACCCTTAGAGATAAACCTCGTTTGACTTTCAAACAGAGATAAACCCAATCTCTAAGCCATTTTCCGGATTATTTATACGTGCGCCGCGGCCTTGGCGCGCCGCGTGTGTTAATTCAACTATTGAATTTGAACAACTTTAGCCCCTGACCTCTTGATTAATCTAATTAATACCACAAAGATTAATCCATTTAATTCCTGATTAATTATTAATCAATAATATAGTTTCTAATTAATATATTATCACCATAATATATTAACAAACTATTTATTTTATTTCTATTGATTTATTAATCATATAATAAATCAATCTTTCTCTCTACTGAACTTTCTACCAAAAATCCAGCTATGATGGCAACCCAAATGGACTTTGCTACTATTAATTAGGTAAATACTAATTATTAGTCATGGCTTAGACACATAATCCAACAGTCTCCCACTTGAATAAGTCTATGACTATAATTATCAATTTAACCTCTAATTAATTAGCAACTGTAGCTTCCTAGAAACGCTGCCGAACTCTGACCCAGTCAGTTCTGTCCATAGATAAGTAATCAGATGATCCTCCATCCAACAAGATATTTTCAGACTCAAGACATGGATTAAAATCAATCCTAGTCTGATTATCTGTTTCTCGATTTCCGATTTGCATATGACTCTTAGACTACTAATTGACGATGTCAATTTAGTCCCGGTTGGCCAATGCTTTTAGTCAACTTCAAATTCTTTGAGAGGCCTACAGATATCTGTTTCCCGTTAGGGTCAAGGGACGAATAAGCTTCGAATCATATACTTATGTCTTTTACCGGACGAATCACTCACAACAATACGTTTTATAACACCTTGTTACCGATGCGTTTTCGTATTATCAATGAAGAACCGCCTTGTAAATCATAAATCATATGTCTTGACTTAAAGATCAAAAGATATTATCGTCTCAACATTGCTCATGATGTAATCCATGAAGCAATCTATTGAGCGTGGGTTTATCCAATACTCAAATCTCCATTTCTAAGTACTCATGAACGTTGCAGCAATCTTATTGCAATGTCTAACTCCTTAGACAATCTATAAACCAATTCCTGACAGTCTTCCTTCATACTTACTCCCTAAAAGTATGAGCGACTGTGGATATTTGAACAATCCAATTATTCAGGAAGTGAACATGCAAAATGAAACACAATGATAAAGTATTGACAAAAGTAGTAAACCATTACTCATTAATAAATCTCCATTATTAAATCACAAAAGTCAAATACAATTACATTGTTACAAGTTTTAAAACCTATCTAATTACAAAAACTTATATCATCTCTTAATCCAATGCTCCTAGCATGCTGATTATGCTTAATCCTACTCAGAGCCTTTGTCAAGGGATCTGCAGGATTTTCTTCCGATAATACCCTCTTTACAAGGAGGTGACCTTCTTCTACTCTATGTCTTATGTAGTGGTACTTTCTGTCGATATGCCTGGACTTTCCATGGTCTCGCGGTTCCTTTGTCAAGACAACCGCTCCTTTGTTATCGCAGAACAGTTCTATGGGCTCCTGAATACTCGGGACAATTCCAAGGTTATCGATAAAGTTCTTCAGCCAAGTCGTTTCCTTTGACGCTTCACTTGCTGCTATGTACTCTGATTCGCACGTAGAATCAGCCACCGTCTCTTGCTTGGAACTTTTCTAAGTAACTGCTCCCCCATTCAAAAGGAATACCCAGCTCGACTGAGACCGACCATTGTCTCTATCCGTCTGAAAGCTGAGCTCGACTGAGACCGACCATTGTCTCTATCCGTCTGAAAGCTGGCATCTATATATCCTTCAACTCTTAATGTATCACCGCCTCCAAGGACTAACACCATGTTCTTTGTCCTTCGCAGATACTTGAGTATATTTTTCACAGCTATCCAATGTGCCCTTCCAGGGTTTCCTTGGTACCGACTGACCATGCTCAAAGCAAAGGTCACGTCAGGGCGAGTACACGTCATAGCGTACATGATCGACCCCACAGCCGAAGCGTAAGGTACCCGACTCATGTAAGCTATCTCCTCGTCTGTACTCGGACTTTGAGTCTTACTCAACTTTGCATTACTCTGGATAGGTAGCTCTCCCTTCTTGGAATTTTCCATACTAAACCTCTTTAGTACCTTTTCCAAGTATGTACCCTGACTAAGTCCAATTAGTCTCTTCTTCCTATCTCTCAATATTCTTATCCCAAGAATATACGCAGCTTCTCCTAGGTCCTTCATGGCGAAACACTTCCCAAGCTAAGACTTGACATCTTGCAAGGTTGGAATGTCGTTTCCCATGAGCAGTATGTCATCAACATACATCACCAGAAAAGTGACTATACTCCCACTAGCCTTGACATTAGTGATGCAAACGGGGGCGGATATTGGCGGAGGCTGTAATCTCCATCCCCGTACCCGAACTCCGATCTCCAAACCCGTCCCCACCCCCGCCCCGCCTACTATCCGACAGGTTCGGGTAAAGAAATCCCCGGCGGGTTTGTGGAAACCGCTGGATACCCGTTTAGTTAAAAAAATCCATTATTCTAAATCTAAAAAAATATTTAAAAAACATGAACACATGAGTTCATTACTTGGGCCACAAACATATTGAAAAAAGAGTAAATTAGATGTCGCAATTTAAATAATTATAAAACTCAAGGTACATACAGGCACATGAAACTGAAAGTCTTTCACTAACCTATTAAAACCTTATACCAATCAATATACACGATTACACAGTATGATAAACTGATTGAAAATAAACAGATTACCAGATTTGTGTATAAATAGATTTGTGTAGTAATTTCTGCCTTTGATTGTTTATTTCAATCAATTTCACGTATCAACATATTACCAGGTTGTCTCATAAGCTGTAATCTAATGCAAAATTTCGAAGGTAGAAGAAATCGGTTGCAGGAGAAATTGATTTCAACAAAAAAATCAAAACAAATCGAGTGTAGGAGAGATCGATTGATACAACCATAAAAAGAAATCAAGTATAAGGAGAAATTAATTTATACAAATACAAATCGACAATAAATTTGATTGATACAAATACAAGAAACCAGGTGCAAGAGAAAGTGATGACCGATGTGCTTCATCTCTTTATTTTGTTTAAGTTGAAGTTTTGAAAAGAGAAAGAAATTGGTTGAAGATTAAGGAATCGAAGAGACGGTGCGAAGTAATAACGCAAATTGCAAAGTAATAAAGTCATTACTCATTTTAATTGGAACGTAGACTTACGTCAAACCATATGTGATTTCCGATAATATATATATATATATATATATATATATATATATATATATATATATATATATATATATATATATATATATATATATATATATATATATATATATATATATATATATATATATATATATATATATATATATATAGGGCTAGGTTATATTAAGGTCCACAATTATTGTATGGACGTAAGACCCAATCAGAAGCGTAGAATCATAATCATCAATGGTTGTGATTAATAACAGAATATTAATTATTTTTAATTAAAAGAAATATCAACTTTCTAATTATACCATTCTAAAGGGTAATATGAACTTTTTATGCTTTTTCAATTATGGAATGTGAAATTTTCATGGGATTAATTTCGGATTTTAATTAAATTTCAAATTCAAATTTAAATTTATTTTCAAATTCAAAATTCAGTTTTGTAACAATTCTAACAAAGATGTAAAATTAATTTTGATTCTTATCCTGAGTTCTTAATCCGTTCCATTCTATTAGAATGGACTACAAAATCATACATCAGAAACTAGTATTCTTATAGAATGCTACTGCATATTTTGAAATTAAGATAAACATTCTGGTAGAATGAATTACAAAATCATACAGAATGAGATTTACATTGTATTGTGTATTTGTGTAACATCAAAATTACAAGAATAAATATACTAGAATCTAATATACAAAACATAATGACATTCTATAAGCAGTACATTCTGTCAGAATGACTGCCCTGAAATCAAACTTTAGTGCTTCTTCTTGATTTCTCGTGTGTTTTGAATGCACAAACAATTCCCCTGCAACAACAGAATGATATTCTCACATGTTAGAATGATCCATAACATTAATCCCAGAATTACAAAAATCATACAGAAACATTCTACTAGAATGATACAGAAGACATTACCTAGAATCTGCAAGAATGTCAAGGTATCTCTCTATACCAACAATCTTCTTCATATTCAACAATCCAATTTGTAGCAGCCTCAGGACTCGATTTACCTTGAAACAAATGTATTAGATGAAAATAATACCAATGTATGTAAAATCCAAATAAAACACTAATATGACAATACTAAGCTGAATGAATTGCAATAATATAAGTATAAAATACATAGAACAGATAGTCACTTCGGTTTAGCCTGTTGTTATAAAGCAAACATCCAATTCCATCATATAATAACTTTATCAAAAAGGTACAGAAGCATGGATAGAAGGAAAGATACCTTGAATCAAAGGCCAACAACCCACTCACCAGAGAAATGAAGTGCCCGGGTTGCAATTTCCTTTGAAAACCCCATTGATTCGAGCTCCTCTAGTAGTTTTGAGTCAACATCGGGAACAACCATTTCTAACAAAGAAACATGTAACAAAGCTTAGACATTAGGTGGAAAATCTTAAGCGGAATTGAATAGTAGATCAACAGAATCAAGAATCAAAAACTTAGAGTATTTAATACCCTCTGGTTTGCCAGTAGTACTAGCATCCACCATATCCACATCATTACTCTGATTTTTCGAAGCCTCCAACGAAATTGGCTTCACCGGCGATTTTGGAGCGGCATAGTTTGCCACAGGTGGAGCAAACTAGGTTAAAAACGGCTTCTGTCGATTCAGAGAAATCGGTATGCTTGGTGAGTTCTGCATGTTCTTGAGCTTCTTCAACAGATTCAGAGAAATCGGTATGCTTAGTGATACTCCTGCCATTGTTACACCGGCGGCGATGGCGGTGACCTGTTATGGTGGCCGGCGGTGGCACACTAGGGTTATCGTGGTTTTTGAGAAAAATCAATGCTAATTTCTAATAAAGAGGGAATGAATTCAGTTACCATAATTATAGGTCAATTTACCATAGATATAGGTAGATTTACCTTAAATGTAGGTTTTAATTTAAATTTAATTAATTAAATTATAAACTAATTTACCAAAGTACCATTGGCTGATTCTACGTTCTGATTGGGTCTTACGTCCACACAATAATCCGTTTCAAGGAAGAACCAATATTTTCCTAGGAACCGTAGGACCTTTTTGACTGAAATTTTTTTTTCAAAAAAAATGACATAATACATCTAGTCGCTTATATTTAAGACTTTTTGTCAAAAAAAATTTGAAAAATAATATGTATACACGAAATGTGCATATATGCATTTTTTTTCGCACATGTGTATATGATCACGTTTCGTGCATATGTGCACATTTCGTGTATATATATTATTTTTTCAATTTTTTTTACAAAAGGTCTTAAATATATGCGATTAGGTGTATTATGTCATTTTTTTGAAAAAATATTTTCAGTAAAAAAGTTCCTACGGTTCCTAGGAAAATATTGGTTCCCATTTGATATTTAGTCTATATATATATATATATATATATATATATATATATATATATATATATATATATATATATATATATATATATATATATATATATATATATATATATATAAAATCGGGTCTTAAACAGGGCGGATAGTGTCAAATCCATCCCCGCCCCACCTCCGCTTCGGGTATGAAATTTAGTCCCCATCCCTGACCCGTTACCCGTTAAGACAGGGAATCCCCGCCCCGTTAGGGTCGGATCTCAGTGGCTACCCGAATTCGCGGGTCAAAGCTGCATCCCTACTTGACATATATGCAGGACTCATCCTTGCTCCTAGAGAAGCCAAACTCTTTGACTTTTTCATGGAAACAAAGATTCCAGCTGCGAGAAGCTTGTTTCAATCCATAGATCGATTTCTCAAGCTTACACACCTTATTAGGATACTTTGCATCGACAAAACCCTCTGGCTGATTCATGTAAACATCTTCAGTCAACTTCCCATTAAGGAAAGCGGTTTTGACGTCCATTTGCCAAATTTCATAGTCATGAAACGCAGCTATGGCCAGCATAATCCTAATAGACTTTATCTTGGCTACTGGTGAGAAGGTCTAGTCATAGTCAACCCCCGGGGTTTGAGTAAAGCCCTTCGCAACCAGTCTTGCCTTGAAAGTGTGTACCTTTCCATCCATGTCAGTCTTCTTCTTGAAGATCCACTTGCACCCGACTGTCTTTCGACCCGGTACATTGTCAACCAAGTTCCAAACTTGATTGTCATACATGGACTTGATCTCTCTATCCATTGCCTCTTTCCACTTGTCAGACTCAGGGCCTGCCACTGCTTCCTGGTAGTTAGCTGGCTCATCCAAATTTATCAGTGTTCTATCACTGACAAACGTGTCCCCATCCGTAGTTATATGGAAACCATAAAACTCGGGTGGCATGCTAACTCTATCGGAGCGCCTAAGAGGTAAGGATACTTCAGTCAGACCAACAGGAACTTCTTCCTCAGGTTTGTTGCTAGTTTCTCCTAAGGTTGTGTCATCTAATGACTCTTGAATTTCTTCAAGATCAATGGTACTCCCACTATCCTCTTTGAATATGAGCTCTCTCTCTCGAAAGACCGCTTGTCTAGCTACAAAGACCACATCCTCGTTCGGTCTGCAGAATAGATTTCCAAAGGACTGTTTGGGGTAACCAATGAAGAAACACATTTCTCTTCTCTCTGCGAGTTTGTCTTGAGTTTCTCGTCTAACGAAAGCCTCACAACCCCAGACTTTGATATGTGCCAACGAGGGAACTTTCCCTGTCCACATTTCATGAGGTGTTTTAGCAACCTTCTTAGTTGGGACAAGATTAAGGATATGGGCGGCAGTCTCTAAGGCATACCCCCAGAAGTGAATGGGAAGTGAAGCTTGACTCATCATGGAACGAACCATGTCTAACAGGGTTTGGTTATGCCTCTCGGCAACACCGTTCAATTGTGGTGTTCTGGGAGGTGTCAACTGCGAAACTATTCCGCATTCCTTTAGATAGTCTAGGAACTCGATACTAAGATACTCTCCGTCTCTGTCGGACCTGAGCATCTTTATCTTCCTGCCTAATTGATTCTCTACTTCGTTCTTAAACTCTTTGAATTTTTCAAATGCTTCAGACTTGTGCTTGATTAAGTAGATATAACCGTATCTACTAAAATCGTCAGTAAAGGTCACGTAGAACCGCGTGCCATCCTTTGTGGTTGATCTAAAGGGACCACATACATCTGTGTGTATGATGTCCAACAGAACTTCACCTCTTTCAAAAGTACCTTTGAAAGGTGATTTAGTCATCTTGCCCAACAGACAAGATTCGCATACATCATCCGACTTGAGGTCGAATGATTCCAACACTCCATCCTTTTGGAGTTGGGCGATGCGTTTCTTGCTGATGTGCCCAAGTCGACTATGCCACAGGCATGCCATTTCTATACCACTAGTAGAATCAATATAATTAACACTATGTCCTAAATTGTCAACACATTCTACAGTTTCATACACACCATCACAAGAAAAAGCAGTAAAAATAAAAACACCATTTTTGAAAACAGAAATTGAACCAATTTTATTATCAAAAGAAAACTGAAATCCTTGTCTGAACAATGCGTGAAATGAAATAATGTTTCTTGCCATTTCTGTCGAATAACAACAATTTAACAATTCTAAACTAACATCACTACTGAGCACTAAACTATAGACACCGATCGTGGTAACAGGGGACGATCCCCTATTGCCCATGATCAGGTTCAGTCTACCGTGCTCCACCTCCCTGCTTTCCTTTAGGCCCTGCAAATCAGAACATATGTGAAAACCACATCCTGTATCAAGGACCCAAGAACTAGAAGATGATGAGTTTTTAGAGATAGTGTATATACCTGATGTCGATGGCTTTAGTGTCCCATCCTTGACGTCCTGCAAGTACTTCGGGCAGCTTCTCTTCCAATGGCCCTTCTCTTTGCAATAGAAGCAGTCGGCTTCATTCGGGTTGGCCACACAAGGAATTTGGGAAGACTTGGTTCTCGAGCCATTGCTGGACGACCCGACCTGAACCTTCTCCCTCCAATTTTTTTAGGAGGGCCCTTCCGTTTCTTTCCTTTGCCACTTCCAATGGCTAAGACGGGCTGATTAACCGAGGGTACACTTTTACCCTTCATCCCGTCTTCAGCAGTCCTAAGCATGTGACATCATAGCGGTCGTCATTCGGTTAAAAATAGTAAAAACCCCACTCTCACTAGTACAGTGGTAGTCAGGGTCGATCCACAGGAGTTACGTGGTCAAGATAGAACGACAGATAACCAACTGTAGTGTCACGCTACAGCCAGCGGTATTGTTTCTACTTTCCCAAAAACCAACAAAGGTAAAATATCAAACAAGTGCCAAAACCAAATCAAACATGAACTAAACTAACTCAAATCAAATCCTAGACTAAAGTTCCTTACTGAAATCAGAAACTAAACTCAGAATCCAGAAGCAAACAATCAATCCAGTACAATCAAACACATCCAAACATCAATAATGCAAAATAACATCAAAACGAATGATTACTTTATAATTCAAAAACCAAATATCAAATCAATATCCAAACAATCAAATATCAGATCTAACTACTAACTAATAATACTGAAATCAGAAATTATGAATCCAAACAAACATCGAGTAATCGATGGAAATCCCAATTGTGGAATACCTCGATACCGAGTTGATAAAATAAGAGAAAAACTAAATTACTAACCAAAATATTGATTCCCACTGAAAAACTGACGAACTTGTGCCTTCGGATCCCTCCTTCGCGTCCCGGGATGCTCCAAAAGTCGGACGAGACTCCGATATTTATAGTTGTGTGAAATTAGGGTTTCCGCGTCGCGGCCAAGCCTTTCCCGCGCCGCGCGTGTTTCCTCAGCCCAACTTTTCAGAATTTAAAAGTCAAAAACGGAGATTTTATCATTTTTTGACATTAGCGTCGCTAATGTGGAAATTAGCGTCGCTAATATGTGCTTCCAGAAGATTCCTCGCGCGCGTTTGAATTTTGAATCTGAATATTTCCCTCTTGCGAACATTAGCGACGCTAACTATAAAAGTTAGCGACACTAATATCTGCTGACTTCTTTTTCTTGTACGTTTTGCTCCGTAACTTCTCCAGAATTGCATTAAAGCCCCTGCATTTACATTAAAAACATTTCCAAGCACTTTGGCACAAAAGTAAGTGATATTAGCCAATTAATAATGATAAATTAACTAAAACACGGCTAAACAACGCCTAAAATACTTGATATTACTAGGCGTTGTCAGCATGCGATGCAATTCAGCCAGGGTAGACTGATTGTTGTTCAAATGATAAGCCAGCCTGAACTGGTCATAAGAACTCGGCAAGGAGTTAAGCACTATGTCAATGGCCAACTCCTCGTGTACAGGCATCGCAAGCATCCTAATCCGCTCTATATAACCTTGCATCCTTTGCACGTGAGTGCAGATGGACTCTCCATCTCTAGGTTTGCTGCTCGTGAAGTCCTTGACCACCTGCACCTCTCGATGCGCTCTTGCTTGCGGAACTTTTCCACAAGCTGCTTGTGCATCTCATAGGGCCAGTAGTCTTCATATATCCTTTTGCAATTCGGGGTTCATTGTGGCGATCATGATGCAGGCCACTTTGGTCGCATCATCAGAATGTTTTTGGTACAAGGCAAGTTCCTCGGGATTAGCAGTTTCAGGGTCAATATCGACAAGCTCAGTCTCGAGTACATACTCTTTATTCTCGAACCTTAGAGCCATCTTGATATTTCTTATCCAGTCATTGTAGTTCGTCCCGTTCAATTGAACCTTTGAACATAACGAGAGGATTGAGGTAACATTGGAGTTTGAGTGGGGAACGGATTGATCAGCAGAAGACATCTATAAAAGAAGGTAAGTTTAATTAGACACTTGTCGGTCCTTACAGTTAACCCAATATAAAAATAAGGCTAGGATCCAACTATAACAATTTACAACATAGAAGAGGGATGCCGTAATCTATTTGCAAATTTTATAAAGGTAGGCGAATGACGATTCAGCCAATTCCACTGCGGAAAATAATCATATTATAATGGAATTCCTAGTTTCTTTTGAGATTTATTGAACTTTTCAATAGCATGTTTAATCTCGGATATGCCCCACCGTTTGTGACTGGGATGCCGAGGATCACAAACCGGGTGTGAATAACCATGCAAATTAGCTTGGTACTCTCGAGATCAATTACCATCTCAAATTGATGTGCCGGTAAACCACACACGCTCCATCAACAATGATAACATCCGAGAAACCCATTGCCACTCTTTATGAACTCCTATTGGTGTGCCGGTAAACCACACATGCTCCACCAACGTTTCATAAAGTGCAATGTGCAATTTCATGGATTAGCATCAAATTCACATTTTTCCTAAAGTAACTAGATTGGGATTTTGTAAAGTGTTCTAGTACTTTGATCATTATACTTTTAATGATTTAGCGGTCCTATCAAACCCGTTCGGCTAGCAACCCTCCACAGATCAGGCGGGCGGTGGGTGAGAGTGGACACCCATTAGACCGCCATTTTGTAGGCAGTCTCCTTATACCCACTTTATAGATCAGCTTCGTGAATGAGGCCTAGTATTGATTTGACTAACCAATTTATTTTATATATATAGTATTAAGCTTTAATAATATATATAAGATATATTTTAAATATTTTAAAATATTCCAGGTTTATCTTTTAATTTTTTCAAATTTAACTATTAAATTTAAAATTAAATTTAACGTTTTAAATTTGATTTAATTATCCTTTAATTAAATAATTAAATTAATTAAATCTTGATATTTTAAACCTTTTAAAATATTTTAGGATTTATCCTTTAATTTTTCGAAATTTAACCATTAAAATAAAATAAAATTAAATCCTTGAATTATCTTTTAATTAAACAATTAATTAAATTAATTCAAATGTAGATAGGTTTCATAAATTAATCAAATTAATTTAAATCTATCTTAAACCCCTAATTTTCGAATTCAAACAAATGGGTTTAAGGTTATCCATTTAATTAAACAATTGAAGTTACCAAAAAATAGAAAACCTCCTAAAACCCTAACCAGAAAATCGAAAAACACAAGGGGGGATTAGGGTTTACAAAACCCTAATCCTAAAAGTCGATCCACATAATATTAGGTTTTATAAGCTTTAAACCCTAAAATTTAGGAAAACAATTATAACCATTCAACAAGAAAACAAACAAAAGCTCTGATACCACTGAAAGGTTTTCTGCAACCAATGAACTAAAACCTAAGTCCACATGCAACCTATGGGGATCTATGTTTTCTTCTAATTGAACATATAACAAGTTCCTAAAAGGCCAATAAAATTTCTAAAGAATAAAACCAGAAAACTAACATTTAGATTTCTTGGAAGCAAAGCAACAAAAATTTCTTGCCTCAAATGAGGTCACACCAAGGGAGCAAGAGGGGAGGGTCACGAAAATTCCAAAGAGAACAGAAGAGAATAGCACTTGATTAAGAGGTCCAGGGGTCCCTATTTATAGGCTACCCAATGACCCTTAGAGATAAACCTCGTTTGACTTTCAAACAGAGATAAACCCAATCTCTAAGCCATTTTCCAGATTATTTATACGCGCGCCACGACCTATACATTGGCGCGCCGTGCGTATTAATTCAACTATTGAATTTGAACAACTTTAGCCCCTGTCCTCTTGATTAATCTAATTAATGCCACAAAAATTAATCCAATTAATTCCTGATTAATTATTAATCAAATAATATAGTTTCTAATTAATATATTATCACCATAATATATTTACAAACTATTTATTTTATTTCAATTGAATTATTAATCATATAATAAATCAATCTTTCTCTCTACTGAACTTTCTACCAAACCTCCAGCTATGAGGGCAACCCAAATGGACTTTGCTACTATTAATTAGGTAAATACTAATTATTAGTCATGGCTTAGACACCTAATCCAACATATGATTATGAGAGAAAGAGTTTGTGTGTATGTATATCAATATGTTGGTGTATTAAATTACATGTTTTATACAACTTAAAGGGATAAAGCTTGAAATGAGTAACGGGTTTGGAAGGTGTACACACGTGTGTGTATGTCGAAATTACATATAAGCTGAGAAATATAACCATAATAAAGTATAATAAGGATGTGCAAAAATAAACCAAAAAATATATTGTTCGCCCTTCAGAAAATGACAAATACAAAACATCTGTGGGTATTGCATGGGTAGTTACCCACACAATACCCAGGCATAGAAGATTGCATGAAAATATGTGGGTAATTTCACATGCACTATTGATGTGCGTGAGAAATTACCCTTGCAATACTCACAATTTTTTTTATTTTTCATTTTTAGAAGTAAAAACATTATTGTTTTTGGGATTAGTTTTTGCGCATCCTTGTTATACTTTATTATGATTATATTTCCCAGTATATATGTAAATTCAACTTGCATACAAGCATGTGCACCTTCCATACTCATTACTTATTTCAAGCTTTATGCTTTCAAAGTGTATAAACATATGTAATTTTAACACATCAACACATTAATGCACACATACACTCATTCTCATATACACCCATACTCATACTCATTTACAAATATGCACACACACACATCATACTCATACAATGTGTATGTGTGTATGGGTATAAGTATGTATGTGTGTGTGTGGGCATAAGTATCTATGTGTGTGTTTATAAGTATACATACATACATACACACATACACACACACACACACTCTCTCTCTCTCTCTCTCTCTCTTCTCTTCTCTCTAATACTTATACTCATACAGTGTGTCTGGGTATAAGTATCTATGTGTGTGTTTATAAGTATATGTATATGTGTATGTGTACGTGTGTGTGTATGAGTATACATATGTGTGTGTTTTTATTCTTATAAGTATGTATGTGTGTGAGTATGACTTTAGTATAAGTGTGTATGTGTGTATATGTGCATGTATGCGTGTGGGTATGAGAATGAGTATAAGTATATGTATATATGGGTATGAGTATGAGTGTGTGTGCATCAATGTGTTGGTGTGTTAACACTACATGTGCTCATTAAACTTGGATGGATAAAGCTTGAAATGAGTAACGAGTCTAGAAGGTGGACACGATTGTGTGTAAGTCGAATTTATGTCTAAACTGGGAAATATAACCACAATAAAGTATAACAAGGATGTGCAAAAAATGAACCAAAAAAATAATGTTTGCCCTTCAAAAAAATACAAAAACATCCATGGATATTGGGTGGATAATTACCCACGTAATACCCATGCACAAAAGCTTGCGTTGGAAATTACCCACACAATATCAACGATTTTTTTTATTTTTCATTTTTTTGAAGAGAAACATTATTTTTTGGGTTCATAATAATATTACTTAAAATAATAATAATAATAATAATAATAATAATAATAATAATAATAATTATAGTAATAGACATAATAATATTACTTAAAAATATAATAACAAAAAATAGAATAATAATGATAATAATAGTAATAATAATTAATGTAATAGAAATAACAAATTTTTTAATAATAAAATGAGTGTATAAAAATATATTAATGATTTAGTAAAAAAATATTATGTATTTACATAAACCTAATAATAATAATAATAATAATAATAATAATAATAATAGCAACAACAACAACAATAATAGACATAATAATATTACATAAAAATATAATAACAAAAATACAATAATGATAATAATAGTATTAATAATGAATATAATTGAAATAATAATTTTAATAATAATAAAATGAGTGCATAAAAACTTATAAATGATTTATTAGATTTTTAAAAAGAATTAAAATAGGTGTGGGTGTTTACCCACGCCTTTCCGACAGTTGCTTCAAACCCTTGTATCCTTTGCTTCTTTATAAATACGTGTATCTGTGGGTGTAGGGTCGGAGAATACCCACGCCATTCTCAAGCCTCGCTTGGAAAACTTGTAAAATGTGAGTTATCTTTTGTTAAGCGTTGCATGTGTGAGTTGACGGGAAATTCATTAAAACAGGCAGAAAGCTTTTTCTCCTCATTTGCAGAACCCAGACCCTCTTCCTCCTATCCTGGGACAGCCGCGGTGCACACCCTTTCCACCGACGGGTTACGCTATTTCGACGGATTCCAACGTCTGGGGAGTGGTTTCTTGCATAAAAGTTTAATTCTCACCTCATTCTCCTGAAGATTACTCCACATTCTTCCATGTTCACAAAAAGGTAAAAACTAAGGTTTTAATTTTTTGTTTAAATTAATTGGTATTTAGGTTATAAATGTTGTTTTATTTGATGAAATTATTATATTGTTCGATTTCATGCGATTTTGTTAGAAATTAGATTCTTTGAATTTTCTAGGGTTTGAAAATGGTATAAATTGTTAGATTGTTACAAGTTGTTGAAATTGGTATAGATTGTGAGAGATTTTTTGCAATTATGTATAAGTTATTAGAATTTATTGAAATGAGTATAAAATGTTGTTTTATTTGATGAAATCATTATATGGTTCGAGTTTATGTTAATGTTTTTAGAAATTATATTGTTTGAATTTTCTAGGGTTTGAAAATGGTATAAATTGTTAGATTGTTACAAGCTCTTGAAATTAGTATATATTGTTAGAAATTTGTTCCAATTATGTATAAATTGTTAGAATTTATTAAAATTGGTATAAAATGTTGTAATTGATATAAATTCTTTGAAATTGTTGAAATTGGTATAAATTGTTATAATTACGTATAAATTGTTTGAATTTGTTGAAATTGGTATATATTTTTTGCAATTAAGTATAAATTGTTTGAATTTGTTGAATTGTGTATTAAATGTTGAAATTGATATAAGTTGTCACAATTAAATATAAATTGTTTGAAATTGGTATAGATTCTTAAAAATTGTTGAAAATGGTATAAATTGTTAGATTTGTTAAAAATGATGTGTTATGTTAGAAATTTTTAGGATATTGGTATCAGTTGCTATAAATTGTTAAGTTAATTTGTTAATATATTTAGATTTTTTTACTTTTGTTAAAAATGTGATGTTATATTGTTTTGTTAATATGTTTATGTTATTTGGTTTTGTAATACATCCTAGTGTTATATTGAAAAATATAATTATTTACATTATATATAGAGAGAATGAAATGATGTCTAATACAGAATGTATGTACACCAAGAGACTCGCTAGTAATGGTCATTTTCAATCCTAAATTTCAATATTATGTCCTTAATTTCATGGATTTTGCTTTCAAGAACACACCAAACATCCAACATAGTATTAAAGATGGGATAAAGGTTTTATAAATTAGATGTCCGTGTGGAAAATGCAAAAATCATTCTGTCAATACTGGAATAATTATTAGAAACCATATGTTTATTAATGGATTCATGAATAATTATTTGGTGCCGTTCAAAAAATTATTTGGTATGGTATGCACATGGAAAATTACATTCAATACCAGAAGTACCCTGAAACAACTCAAACCCTGAAACAACTCAAGACATTGATGAAGATGTAGGAGACCATCCTAGATGCGAGCAGATGGTTACCGAAAGCATGCACAACCTGAGGTTCCTTATTATCAACCAACACCATAAGACCCAAATAAATCAGCCCAAACATTTTATAATATGGTGAAACAAGCAAGTGAGCCATTATGGGATGAGTGTAAAAAAGCCTCAACACTCTCCACCACAACCAGATTTTTTAATTGGAAATCAGAAAGCAACGTTTCAGACTCAACATTTGATAGAATGCTTTCGATAATTAGAGATAGTCTACCAATCGGCGAGAAGCTTCCCAACAACTTCTATAAGACCAAGAAAATATTGAAGCCACTATAGTTTCCTTCACAAGGGATTCATGTATGTAAAAACCATTTCATGCTATTTTGGGGTCATTTTGCTGATATGGATCGTAGTTTGGTATGTAAAAACTAGATACAAGAAGACTAGGAAGAAGGTCCCCAATTTGGTGATGACTTACATGCTGATTAGACCGAGACTTCAAAGGCTATTCTACTCAAGACAGTTGGCCAAACGTCTGACTCGACACTCAGATCATGTAGTTGATCTAGAAAAGATGATACATCCTAGTGAAGGTGGGGCTTGTAATCATTTTGACACGACATATCCTGATTTTGTAGAAGAGACGCGCAATGTCCGTATCGAGTTGTGTACCGATGGGTTCAATCCAAACAATTCAAAAGGGTGTTCGTATTCTTGTTGGCATGTGTTTATAACGGTTTACTACCTACCTCCTTGGTTGGCTTTCAAATACCAGTATATTCAGCTTCCTTTGATCATTCCTCGGCATAAGAACCCCGACCAAAATATAGATGTTTTTCTACAACCGTTTGTGAAGGAACTAAAGATGTTGTTTACTTATGGAATTGAAACTTATGGTGCCCACTGAAGGGACAATTTTTAGATGAGAAATGTTCATTTATAGATAGACAGTGACTTCTCTGCTTATACAATGATGTCTGGATGGAGCACACATGGCCATTTAGCTTGCCCATACTATATAGATACATCATGATCATTTTGTCTTACCAAGGGAGGGAAACCGTGTTGGTTTGATTGTAATCGAAAATATCTACACAAAGGACACATTTTTCGATGTGATACAATTAATTTTTGAAAAACAAGATAGAGAAGCATGTAGTACCTCTATCGTACCCAAACGGAGAAGAAATATGGGAGATAATCCAACATCTCAGCACTGTCTACCACGATACTCATTTTGTTCCAAAATATACAAGACTAGAAGGGTTTGGCGATACACATAACTGGTTTAAAAAGAGCATTTTTGGAGCTTCCATATTAGCATCACCTGTTGATCCGACACAACCTTGATGTGATGCGTATCGAGAACAATATGTTTGAAAACTTGTTTAACACTCTTATGGGCTCCCTAAAATCAAAACAAAATATGAAGACAAGGGAGGATCTCGAGATTCTGTGTGACTAGCTGATTCTAAACCCCGTCTACCACATCAATATGAAGCCTACACAAAATAGGGGAGATTACATTTTGAAAAAAGAAGACGTTAAAAAAGTGTGTCATTGGTTGAAAGACGTCAAATTTCTTGACGGGTATGCATCGAATATAAGGAACTGTGTGAACATCGTGGATGGTACTTTTTATAATTTCAAAAGCCACGACTGCCACGTGTTTTTGCAGCGGCTGCTTCCACTTACTATAAGAGGGTTTATTCCAAAAGAGATATACGAGGTCGTAACATATATTTACATGTTTTTTCCAGTATTGTGCTCAAAAAAATTTCATCTACAAGACTTGTATAACATGAGACGCACCATCGTTCAAACCATCTACAAGTTGGAATGAATATTCCCTCCTAGTTTTTTTGATTCCATGGAGCACCTGGTGATACATTTAGCTGATGAAGCTATCGTTGGTGGTCTGGTACATTATAGATGGATGTATAAGTACGAGAGGTAATCCAGAAGTTGTAATATTATAACAATTTCAAATTTCTTTTCAATATTCGTAACATAATCTTGATAATTTGTAAATATTAGGAAGCTTGGGTTAATAAACAGAAGAATTAGGAACAAGGCAAGGGTTGAGGGTTCAATCGTCAATGGACATCTAGTGAATGAACTCACTAACTATTGTTCATTGTATTTTGAGCCAAAGATTGAGACACTCCAGACTCGAGAGCCATGGAATTTCGTGCCGCATCATAACATCTCTTCGAGCAGAGAATCGCCAATAAGCGTGTTTTCCTTATCATCAAGAAGATTATATGAAAATGATGGGAAAGGAGTGTGCTTGAGTCATGAAGACCATCATAAGGCGCACACCTACATTTTAGTAAAATATAGGGAAATTACTTCTTACATACTCGAGTTTAATGAAACCCAAATAAACAAGTTTCTGGTCTTAGAGATAAGTATTTTGCTACATGGTTTGAGCACAAATAAGTAAAAGCAGTTCAATTGTAGTGATTAATATTGGCACATCATTAACCAACATGATGCGTGCATGTTCTTTAATGTAGGTTGTGGTTCACTCGTCCAATGGAAGTGCTAAACACTTAGAAGTTTTAGTAACGAAACCATCACCATGTGCTCAGTCTCATAAAGGATACTTTGTAAATGGCTATAGGTTCCAAATGCAGAAATATCGTGAGGGATGCACGACGTATAACTATAGAGTATGCGTGAGGGGAGAGATGTATAATGCTGAAGAGTCAGACTACTACGACTTATTGGACGAGATCCTAAAGATTAACTATTATGGGATTGGTTACACGATTTTTATACTGTTCAGATGAACTTGGTTTGAAAACGACAATGGTGTAGTAGTCAACCCAAATGGGTTGGCTAATGTCAAGCACAACTCCCGACTCAAAACAAATGACCCCTTTTTCTTGGCATCATAGGCGGAACAAGTCTTTTACACACCGTACCCTGTAGTGACAACAAAGATGAATAATAAGTGGTTGGTTGCCAAGAGAAAACCAAGAGGGGTATTTGAAGTCACCGAATCCCAGATGGAAGAAAATGCAATATAATAGATTGTGAGCAGTTTGAGTCACCATGTACAGGAACGAATGTTCCCAGCCTCAAATGCAAATGCCTACGATAAAGTATCTTACGAGGAGAGTGAGGATTGTGAAGAGGAGTAACGTGAAAAAGAGGATTTTAAGATGAAGATGATATAGAGGATGATGAAAATGAACTGTTTTATTCTGAAGAAGAATTTGAAGATAAAGATGACGGGGACGAATTTTAGTTTGGAGATATCGTTGGTGTTTCAAACATTTTTTAGATTTTTATTTTTTGTTTTCACATGGTTTAACAAATGCTTATACTATATATCTGACCATTCTTGTTCTATTAAATGTAGCATGTCTGACGGTAGTCAACGTTCGAGGGGAATGCCTAGTATCGCCCCCACCTGATAGTACCACAGCTCCGCAGTTTCATCCATCAACCTCACCTGATCTTCTAATGATCTTGTTACAACAAACTATCAGACCTTAGTCACACGACTGCCTAGGAATATAGAGTTTGGTGGGAAATATGCCCAACTTAAGTGGATGATCCTGATGTGTGGAAATATGCCAACTTAAGAGGTTTGGATCCGATAGAAGGGGCCGGATATTTGGGATAGGATAATCAGATCTCCACTATGCGATGACCGGTTCATATACTTCCGCGTGTGGATCGACCTCTGATAATGCACAGTCACAGCAAGAGGTAAACTTATTCATTATATGCATTATGTTTAATATAGATGAAAAAGAAAGTTTCTTGCTATTGTAGATAGTAAAGTTAAGTGGAATATTATTATGGATGAGAAAAAAAGTTTGTTGCTATTATATATATTAAAGGTAAGTAAAAATGCTATTATGGTTGACAAGAAGTATGTTGCTCTTATAGATTGCAAATATAAAGTATGTTTTTGTTATTTAAAATTGATTGTATGTTGTTATTATAGATTAAATTGATAATATGTCGTTATTTTTTAGATCTTAAGCTAACGTGCACAAGTAGAAACCTCGGAACAAAGTCAAACTCAAATGGTAGATACTTTCCAACGGAGACAACAAGGAATGGAACAAAAATGATACAACAATTTGAACAAAGGCAACAACAATTGACAAAAGACATTAAACAACAGTTACAATGGTCGCAACAAGAGTTTCAAAAAAAAGGAAGAAATGATGCGAAAAATGAATCAACGTGATCCAAGTTCTTCTTAGTTGTACGTTAATGAAAAAATTAGACGTACAATTTGACTTTTTTAGAATGTTAAAGAAATTTATTGTAATATTTATTAGTTGTGTTTTAGTAGTACCATATATATATATATATATATATATATATATATATATATATATATATATATATATATATATATATATATATATATATATATATATATATATATATATATATATATATATATATATATATATATGTTTGTGTGTGTGCGTGCGATTTTTCAAATGAGGACAATAATAACAAAAAAATCTGGAATTAAAAATAAAATATTGATATATTTTTAATAAAAAACGTATTGCGTGTGTATTGCGTAGAAAATATAACACATAGGTATTGCGTACCAAATATGCGTGGTTATTGTGTGGGTAAAAGTCAAACACAGTCAACAAATATGTGTGGATATGGCGTAGTAACTTTGTGTAGATATTGCGTGCGTAAAAGTCAAAGGGGGTCAACAAATATGGGGATGTTTGGCGTGGAGCGTTTCGGAGCGTTTGAGAGCTTCTAGCGTTTAAAAATACCTCTAATAAAAACCAAAAGCTTCGTGATTGGCGACACGAACTTGAAGCTTTTTATTTAAACAAAACACTACTATTTTAAAAGTTAGTTGAAATAACATTTAACAGAAAGCTCCTACAAATTATACCATTAATTACTAGAATACTCTTAAAATGATAACCAATATTTACGCAGATGCCTTTTTATGTAATTTTACATATTTTAAAAGCTTCCAGCTACTTTTACCGAATAGTCGTATACAAACTAAAAGCTACAGCTACCCGCTACCAGCTCGTTTTGCCAAACACGCCTTATGTGTGGGTAAATTTAGTAGCGTGTGGGTATTGCGTGAGAAAATTCTGTGGGTAATGCGTGAGTACAATTTACCCACGAGGGGTTTCCCCACTCCCCTTTTTCCGTGGGCATTGCGTGGGTATACGTCTTTACATACACCACACCCATGCAATATTGCGTGAGTAATGGTACAGTTTTCTAGTAGTGACCTTCTTTACATACACCACATCTTGTAGGAGAAGGGAACACCTAGACTTATAAGCCACCAATTGAATTTGTTTTCTGCCGATGTGGGATCGTAAAAGCTTTGAAGAGTCAACGTCGTCGTTGGCCACGACTATGTTTGTCACAGCTGGCACCCATTTTTCGGTCCAAGCGACCACTCCTAGGCTACCACTCCGAGTCATTGTTGGTCACGGTTGGCACCCCCTTTCGGGTCCAAGCCACCACTCCGCAGGCCACCACTCCAAATGTTGGAACCTCGAAAATAGGGACGACTTTGATACCAATTGATACAAACTCATCCCATAATAGGCCCGTATCAAACCACCATAGCCCAAGTGTAAATTAAGCTGCTCCCTTTTTCTCTCTATCTCTTTCTTCCCTCTCATCGTGCTCTCTCCAGCGGACACAAACACACCCACCCACAGCTAATCCCCATACCCTTCCCCCACCGTTTTCTTCCTCTCACCATGAATTCAGCTGCAACTCAAAAAACACACACTTCATACACACCACATGTTGAAAATAAATAAATGCAGGCATGGATTTCTTTGCACATAGATTTGTTAGGTGAATGTGAATATTTTGAAGATTTATTCAAAGGTTGGTGAATGGTTGGTAGCCTAATAAGTTTGGTAGCCTCATTCCAAGTTCTTCATTTCACATTAACTTCTTACATGTATAAATAGGTTATTAGTTGAAGAACAACATGCACCACAACACACAATACATGTAAAGATTGTGTGTGTAGGATTGACACCGAATCCGAACCACGTAAAATCCTTGTGTTCTTAATTTGTGAGCTGAGTGTGTGAGTTTCGTGTTCGTATGCTAAGTGTCTCGATCCTAACAAGTGGTATCAGAGCCTTGGTTTAGCTCCAGAGGGTGATTTTCTGTTTTTTGGTCAAAAATCATTTGTCTCAAAAACGATTTTGGTGTACGCCGTTGGAAAGGTCTCGTTTGCAGATTCCGAAAATATATTTTTTGGATTCTTTCGACCACCGGAAGACCTCCAAATCACCGGTCAAACGTTCGCCGAAATAGTGACCGAAGAAACCAGATCGCCGGAGAAGACGACACTGTAGCGCCGGAGTCCGCCGGAGAAGACGACACTGTAGCAGTTCACTGTAGCGTTCATGTAGCAGTTCACTGTAGCGGTTCCTGTAGCAGTACTGTAGCAGATTTTCCAGAAAATTGCAAAACAGGTCCTTGAAGTTCTAGAAAATTGCAAAACAAGTCCCTGAACTTCCAGGAAATTGCAAGACAGGTCCCTGAAGTCTCAAAAAAATTACAAAATTGTCTCAAGTTGTTTCTTGTTTGTCGTAATGGCTGAATTCAAGATTATAATCGAGAAGTTCAACGGTTCTGACTTTAGTTGGTGGAAAATGCAAATAGAAGCATTGTTATGTCAGAAAGACTTGGATGTGGTACTTGGGGACAAGCCGGAGAAAATGGAAAAAGCTGCTGAAGATGCGTGGAACTCAAAGGACAAGAAAGCTAAGGCGGTTATTACGTTGTCGTTGGAAAGGAGCGTTGCTTTCAACATCATGAAGGAAACCACGGCGCGTGGTATGATGGATGCTCTGACGAACATGTATGAGAAACCGTCGGCGGCTAACAAGGTGTTCTTGATGAGGGAGTTATTCGCTACAAGGATGAATGAGGAAAGTTCTGTTATGGTTCACATTAACAATCTAAATTCAATTCTGTCCAGATTATCATCTGTAGGAATTAAATTTGATAATGAAACTCAAGCTGCACTGCTGCTAGCTTCACTACCTTATAGTTGGTCCGGAACAGTTACGGCTGTTACTAGCTCCGTAGGAGCTAGTGGTATGACTTTTGAAGGGGTTAGAGACTTGGTTTTGGGCGAGGATATCAGACGCAAAAATCAAGGTGGATCATCTTCTTCTGCGTTATTGAATATGGACAGAGGTAGAAGGAATAGCAGGAACAGTGGGAGCCAAGGAAGAAGTTCTTCTAGAACTAGGAAGAATGTGAAGTGCTGGAACTGCCAAGAGGTAGGACATGTTAAGAGTCAATGTCCAAAGAAAGAATTAAACAGTGTTGGTGCTGAGAATGTTTATCAGGAAGATGCATTGATACTCAGTATGGAAAACTGTGTAGACTCTTGGGTCATGGATTCAGGGGCTTCGTTTCACGCCATGGACAACGGAGAAACGATGGTGAATCTAAAAGAAGGAGATTTTGGGAAGGTACGGTTAGCAAATGACGAGTTGCTTCAAGTAACGGGCATGGGAGATATTGATCTGGTTACTTCATTAGGAACTACATGGAACCTGAAGAATGTCAGGGTGATTCTGGAGCTGAAGAAGAAATTGATTTCTGTTGGTCAGCTGGATAAACAAGGACTGGAAGTAAGGTTTGGTGGTGGTAAATGGAGGGTGGTCAATGGAAATTCAGTGATTGCTCAAGGTATGAAGCGTGGGTCATTGTATATGGTTGAGGTACCTGCTGAGGGAAGTATGACCGTCCCCGTTAAGCATGACAAAATCTGGTTCGCTAAATCTAGTGCTAAGAGAGTTCATTTTGCAAACATGAATTCTGGAGCCAAGGGGATGTTAGCCGAACGAGTAGGAAAGTCTAAACCATTCAGGGGATTTTGTGACAGTGGGAGCACGGGGTGTGTTCCGGGTACAGTTACAAAGAGCCGTTGGGTTTTGAAGACTAAGACTGAAAAATTCTCTCCTGTTGGAAGTTTGCAAAGTTTGGAGAGTGTTAGTGGTCCTCGGTGTATCTCTGGAGCTGGTGGAGTGTCCAAACCGGTTGAGACAGAGGATGAGTCGGTGGTGGGATTAGCCACGGCTGAGTTGGAGCTAGTGGGAGCTTCAACTGGCCCTTTGTAACACCACGATACTTTTGTTAAGTATTAATATGTTAATCATAGTGTATTTATGATTTAATATGGTGTTCTAAGTATTAGAAAGTTAATACTAGTAAAAGGGTAATTTGGTCATTTTACCATAAAAGGGTAATTTGGTCATTTGACCATGGGAATGACCAAATATGTTAAAATATTGTTTGCTTGTGGCAAAAATATAAGAAATGAAAGTCTTATGTCATAAAACTTAATTATTGTGGCCAAAGTTCAAGAAATGGAACTTCAGGGGCTAAATTGTAAATCTGGAAAATATAAAAGGAGAAATGTCTCCATTAATGTTGGCTGAACATTTGAGAGACACGGGAAGTTTCTTGAAGCCACGATTTCTGGAGAATTCACAAGATTGAACAACAAGTTGGGTTAATTGTTTAAAGATTGAAGATTTCCAAGCAAATAAGGTTAGTGAATTCAATTTCTAGCCAAGTTCTTGGATGTGTTCTTCACGGGATGAACTGGCAACTGAATTCCAGTTATGATCCAAGATGTTTATCTGATTGCTAAGTCTTAAACATGTTTATATGATAAGAACATATGTTTGACACAAAAGAATTTGATGATATTGGAGTTTTGGGGTTTTTGGAACTAAGAACCCTAAATCTTCCTTTTGATTGATTGAGTTGATTTCAATGGATTAAAACCTTGTATTGATGTAAGGTTTTAGCCTGGAAATAAACCCCATATGATTAAGAACAAGAATAAGAACTTAATATGTCAAAAACAGGGTGCTACAGTGCAAAATCGCGACTGAAATGAAACTGCCCAGATTAAGCACGGGTCGTGCTTAATCTGCACGGGTCGTGCATATGCTATACCTCGACAGGCGCAGTGTGCCCAGCTTCCAGGCACGGTGCGCCCACTTGCACGGGTCGTGCTCTCTTAAGGCAAAATATGCACGGGTCGTGCTTGCCTGGCAGGGAGCTAAAAAACGTGAATTTTTGCTAGGCTTGTCCGATTTACCTCAAATTTGAACCATAAGTCCATGATGGTTTGAAAAGTCCTAGAAAAATACTAAATTGAGTTTTCGACTCCTCGGGGGCACTGTAGAACGATACGAATGCCTCGGGAATGTGTATAACTCATGAAAAGATGGTAAATGGAAAGTTTATCATCTAGGGATGGTTTATAGCTGTATAATATTTGACTCTTATGTATTAGAGTCAACTGAAATGGTTATTAACCTATTATCATTTGATATGTAATGGATAAATAGGTATGGGACAAATGGTTGTGGTGCATGCAAAGGCAAGAAACAACCGGGGTTTAAATGCAGCTAGTATCCAGGTGAGTAATCTCACTTATATCACATATGATATGTGTTGATTGGATTGTTACAGATTGAAAAGCTTGGGGGACGAAAATGATAATTTTCAGGATATGGTGAAAAGGCAATATCGGATAATCCGTGAGTCAATGAAATGACAAGAACGGAGTCGTGAGCCATAAACGATTACGAAATGAAATGTTATTAAATGGTGCGGCCACTTATGGCTATGATATTGGATGTTATATCCAACTGGTACGGCCTACATGGCTATGATTTTGGATGTTATATCCAACTGGTGCGGCCTAAATGGCTATGATATTGTTATATGAAAATGGTGCGGCCTTATGGCTATGATATTGGACTTTGAGTCCAATTGGTGCGGTCTTTTGACCATGATACCGGGTTATTGAGCCCAGCTGGTGCGGCCTTCGGGCTACGACTTGTATATTGAAAATGTTCCGGTGGGGCTTATATAGCTATGACACATGGTGCGACTTATATAGTCATGAAATACGGTGCAGTCAATCGTGACTAAGAAATATGGGACAGAAATGGTAATTGAGAATTTATATGTTTATTTTCTCTTGTATACATGTGGATTTATGTGGCTAACAGCTCTGATTTGATCAATATGCAAATAACAGGTTAGATATGATAATTATCCTTGAAATTAAATGGTGCGGTCTTAGGACCATGATTTTGGGTTATTGAACCTAAATTGGTGCGGCCTTCGGGCTATGATCTAAACGATGAAACTGTTGGTGCGGCCTTAGGGCTATGATCTGAACATGCTAAATGTTTTGGTGCGGCCTATATGGCTATGATATATGGTGCGGTCAATGATGACTATGATTTGTGGGACAAAAACTGTTTTGAGAGTTTAATTGTTATTATTCTCTTATATTTGTGTGACGTTATTTGCAGATATGATTACTCACTGAGCTTTATAGCTCATGTTATTTGTTAAATGTCCCTACAGGTTAGCATGATCCTGATAAGGGAAAAGATAGAGTCCGTGACTAAAGAGGTGGGACTTATAGATGTTGTCAGTATCCGCCCGGCTTCAAAGGAGACTATGGTATCTTATACTCTCCTTGATACACTTGTACCCGTTTTTAATAAAATATACCCCTCTTGTTATGGTTTTACGTATTGAAACCTTTGTTTTAAATGAAAAATTTTCAGGGGTGTTTTTGTTTTAAAAAGCCGGGTGTTACAAGTTGGTATCAGAGTCGTGGTTTAAGTGAACTAGGTGTCTATATAGTAGATTCCTGGACTTAAACCTTGAGATAGTAGACACGATGTATAGTTAGGTGTATATAAGTTGTTATTATACATATATAACCTAACCGTTGCTGACTTCTGACGTATAAGAAGTATGAGCAATGAATATTACCGGGAGGAATTTAGGGCGTGGAGCTTTAAGTGGTGGACCAGCCCTTTCTCAAGGCTCCATTGAACGAGGGGCAAAGAGACAAGTAGCAGAAAATCCACATAACAAGCAACAGTAGCTGATGTGGTCAGAAAAAGAAATTGGTTGCTCACCATGAGTGATATTCAAGGTGAAAGAAAAGTAGTTGAGACTACAAGAAAAGCAGAAAAATAATGGTGGACGCTTCAGAAGAAGTTAACACGATTTAGGTCTAACCTTAAAGGTAAGGGACCAAAATGAAAAAGGTGATGTGGTGTAAGAAGTGCAGGAAAAGCACTAAGAAAATTGTAGAGTTGAGACTCTACCGTTGAAATGCTGAAATTGCAGAAAATAGGAGCATATTGCTCGAGCCTGTTGGATGGAACGAAAGTGTTTCCAGCGCGGAGCTATAGATCACTTCCCTACGAAATGTTCACATGCTAAATGTGGAGTAACAGGTGATAAACCCAGGAAAGAACGGGGAGGAAAGAAAGAAGAAACGAATGGTCGAGAAGGACCAGTGGTACCATGAGCATTCCAACAGATTATGGAAGAAGCTCGTGAGAAAACTGATATGGTCTTAGATATATTCATTTTGAATATAATCCCCATATACGTTATATTTGATTCATGAAGCTATGCTTTGGATCGGTGACTTTGATGTCTTGTCTGAATATTTCATCAACGATTATGGATGAAATTTTGGAAGTAGCTATAGTAGATAGCAAATATGTTCTAGATACTGAACATCTGGAAGGTTGTCTGCCTAAGAATTACGGGACCATTTTTCCCTATAAATCTGAAGCCGATGACTACCAATGAATCTGAAGAAATCGTGCATATGAATCGGTTAGCAATGAATGATGCTAACATGAATTGTAGAGAAATATGAATGTTATGGTTCTGAAATCAGAAATGAAACGGATGAAAATCCACGGTAAATAACTGTTGTTGAGAATACCGGTTACTTCCCTTTGCTTAAACTCAGAGAAGAGTTAGTAAAGGAAGGATGTTTTAGTTGGCATATGTAGTATTGGCCAAGCTAAATAAAGCGGCGACAGAAGTGTAAAACTTTAAACGAATTCTTGGATGTTTCTTCCAAGGAACTTCCAGAATTACCGCTAGATTGATGAGAAGAGTTTATGATCAAACTGGTTTTGGGAGCCGTTTCTGTTATTTAGGCTCTATACTGATTAGCACCTGCAGAGATGGCAGAGTGGGAAAACAATTAGAATAAATTTTGAATCGGGGTCTCATATGGCCGAATGCGTCATCGTGTAGAGCCCTATCTTGTTTGAAAAGAAGAAAGACAAGTTGATGTGTATGTGCATTGACTACCGAGAATCTGATATTCTCGAAACCAGACTGAATATGAGGTACCATTGAACTCGATATTGGATTTACTTCGTGAAGAAAAGTGATATACGAAGTTTTCCAAGTATGAAATTTGGCTAAAAGAAGTTTGATTCTTTGGGCATGTTAATAATGCTGAAAATGATAAAGTAGATTCAGTGGAAATGAAGCTGTAAAACGGAAATCGCTTTGGAATCTGACTGAAAGTTGTAGTTTCATTAAATTGGCAGGTTACCATAGGAGAGTTGTAGAAAACTGCTCCTTGATTGCTGTTTAGCTGACTAAAGTTGACCAAGAGAAGTGAAAAGTTTGAGTGGGTAGAAAGACCACAGGTAACTTTTCAAAGGTTGAAATAAACCTTGTGTGAAGCTCCGGTGTTAGTATTATCGCTAAGCGGAGAAGTTAATTTATTTTATAAAAATGTATCCAGAGTAAATTTTCGGGTACATAACATTGCAGTAGCAATTATGATTTTGACATTTAAGCTTGGGAGACACTACTTGTATGGTGTAAAGCTTATCGTTTATACGGATCATAAAAGTTTGAAGTACTTAACTGATAAAAAAGAAGCTAAATATGAGATAGCAAAGATAGATGGGTTACTTAAAGATTTCGGTTATGAAATATTGTACCATCTCGAAAAGGCAGATGTGGCTATAGATGCCTTGAATTAAAAGGAAAATATCCTTTGAAGGTTACATCCACATGTGTGAGTGTGGCGAATTGATTACCTGAGTTGATTCGGGTAGCACAAAAAGAAGTGTGCAAGTCTGAAAACGTGAAAAGTGAATAAATAGTTAGCTAATTGAAGTATCTGGCAAGAAAAACTCACAGTGATTGAAAACCCTTGGTGGTTGTGTATGTGGGTTCTAAATCAAAGCAAGACAAGAAATTTGTTCTTAAAAGATGCATATTATAGAAGATATGTAGTATACCAGGCAATACCAGACTATATAGGATGATAAAACTTATGTATTGGTGGCCGGGAGTGAAGAAAGATATTGAAAAGTATGTGAAAAAGGTGTTTGACATGTTGCAGGTAAAGTCAAATCATCGAAAGCATACGGAGAAATGTAGCCGTTGTGGGTTCCAGGGAAGAAATGAGACGATATTATTATAGACTTTGTAATAAAGTTCTCTGCAAGTACCGCATGGGTATGACACCATATGGATAATTGCAGATCGATTGATGAAGTCAGCGTAAATTTATACCGACTAGGGAAGAAATTACGATCGAAAAGTAGTGAAAAACTACATAGAAAGAGTAATTTGTCGACGTGAGTTACCGGTATCAATTTTATCGGGTCGAGAAAATAGAATTATTCGCTACTTTTGGCATAAATTCTAAGAATAATTAGTTCAAAAGTACTAGGAAGTACTGTAGATGATTTGCAGACTGATAGACGAGGCGAAATATTGATGTAGACTCTAGAAAATATGTCCGAAAATTTCATAATAGACCTTGGTAGAAGACGAGGAGATCATCTTTCCTTGATAAAAGTTACAGATAACAATAGTTCTCATATCAGTATTCTAATAGCTCGCACGAAACGTTGTATAGAGTACCGTGTTATCCTTCGATTCATAGGATTGAAGATGTGGAAAAGCCGTTGGCTAGATTCTAGATTGTTGTACAAATTGAAGAGAAAACTAGCAAATACGAGAAATTTGAAAATAGCTAAGAATTAGCAAAAGCAGTATGCGGATCACTGAGTAAAAACCGTTGAAACTCCAAGTGAGGGAAGATGGTGGTACTCAAAGTAATCCTTTGGAAAGACTGAAAGTCTGCTTGGGACGAAAAGAAAGTCAAGCCCTCATTTACTGGACTTTTCCATATGTCCCAAAGAGTAAGAATTGTGGTGTACTGATCGAAATTTCTTGATGAATTTCAAGATATTTATAATGTTTCCTATGGGTCTCATACTTCTGAGAACATAGACTGATAAATTTCAACGAATACCTCATGTTGAAATGGAGGTAGATAAGGAGTTACGATACCGGGACAACCGGAGGAGTGTTAGATGGAAAACGAGGTAGCTATTAAATAAAAAGATTAGTATGGTTAAGGTGCTTTGGCAATACCACAGAAATTCCACGTGATATGGGAAACTGGAAGTGTAATGAGAAAGAATTACCCTCGCTTGTTTGTATGATTTCGGGGACGAAATCTTTTGAAGGAGGGGAGAATTTGTAACACCACGATACTTTTGTTAAGTATTAATATGTTAATCATAGTGTATTTATGATTTAATATGGTGTTCCAACTATTAGAAAGTTAATACTAGTAAAAGAGTAATTTGGTCATTTTACCATAAAAGGGTAATTTGGTCATTTGACCATGGGAAGGACCAAATATGTTAAAATATTGTTTGCTTATGGCAAAAATATAAGAAATGAAAGTCTTATGTCATAAAACTTGATTATTGTGGCCAAAGTTCAAGAAATGGAACTTCAGGGGCTAAATTGTAAATCTGGAAAATATAAAAGGAGAAATATCTCCATTAATATTGGCTGAACATTTGAGAGACACGGGAAGTTTCTTGAAGCCACGATTTCTAGAGAATTCACAAGATTTAACAACAAGTTGGGTTAATTGTTTAAAGATTGAAGATTTCCAAGCAAATAAGGTTAGTGAATTCAATTTCTAGCCAAGTTCTTGGATGTGTTCTTCACGGGATGAACTGGAAACTGAATTCCAGTTATGATCCAAGATGTTTATGTGATTGCTAAGTCTTAAACATGTTTATATGATAAGAACATATGTTTGACACAAAAGAATTTGATGATTTTGGAGTTTTGGGGTTTTTGGAACTAAGAACCCTAAATCTTCCTTTTGATTGATTGAGTTGATTTCAATGGATTAAAACCTTGTATTAATGTAAGGTTTTAGCCTGGAAATAAACCCCATATGATTAAGAACAAGAATAAGAACTTAATATGTCAAAACAGGGTGCTACAGTGCAAAATCGCGACTGAAATGAAACTGCCCAGATTAAGCACGGGTCGTGCATATGTACCTCGACAAGCGCGGTGCGCCCAGCTTCCAGGCGTGGTGCGCCCACTTGCACGGGTCGTGCTCTCTTAAGGCAAAATATGCACGGGTCGTGCTTGCCTGGCAGGGAGCTCAAAAACGTGAATTTTTGCAAGGATTGTCCGATTTACCTCAAATTTGAACCATAAGTCCATGATGGTTTGAAAAGTCCTAGAAAAATACTAAATTGAGTTTTCGACTCCTCGGGGGCACTGTAGAACGATACGAATGCCTCGGGAATGTGTATAACTCATGAAAAGATGGTAAATGGAAAGTTTATCATCTAGGGATGGTTTATAGCTGTATAATATTTGACTCTTATGTATTAGAGTCAACTGAAATGGTTATTAACCTATTATCATTTGATATGTAATGGATAAATAGGTATAGGACAAATGGTTGTGGTGCATGCAAAGGCAAGAAACAACCGGGGTTTAAATGCAGCTAGTATCCAGGTGAGTAATCTCACTTATATCACATATGATATGTGTTGATTGGATTGTTACAGATTGAAACAGCTTGGGGGACGAAAATGATAATTTTCAGGATATGGTGAAAAGGCAATATCGGATAAGCCGTGAGTCAATGAAATGACAAGAACGGAGCCGTGAGCCATAAACGATTACGAAATGAAATGTTATTAAATGGTGCGGCCACTTATGGCTATGATATTGGATGTTATATCCAACTGGTGCGGCCTACATGGCTATGATTTTGGATGTTATATCCAACTGGTGCGGCCTAAATGGCTATGATATTGTTATATGAAAATGGTGAGGCCTTATGGCTATGATATTGGACTTTGAGTCCAATTGGTGCGGTCTTTTGACCATGATACCGGGTTATTGAGCCCAGCTGGTGCGGCCTTCGGGCTATGACTTGTATATTGAAAGTGTTCCGGTGCGGCTTATATAGCTATGACACATGGTGCGACTTATATAGTCATGAAATACGGTGCAGTCAATCGTGACTAAGAAATATGGGACAGAAATGGTAATTGAGAATTTATATGTTTATTTTCTCTTGTATACATGTGGATTTATGTAGCTAACAGATTTGATTTGATCAATATGCAAATAGCAGGTTAGATATGATAATTATCCTTGAAATTAAATGGTGCGGTCTTAGGACCATGATTTTGGGTTATTGAACCTAAATTGGTGCGGCCTTCGGGCTATGATCTAAACGATGAAACTGTTGGTGCGGCCATAGGGCTATGATCTGAACATGCTAAATGTTTTGGTGCGGCCTATATGGCTATGATATATGGTGCGGTCAATGATGACTATGATTTGTGGGACAAAAACTGTTTTGAGAATTTAATTGTTATTATTCTCTTATATTTGTGTGACGTTATTTGCAGATATGATTACTCACTGAGCTTTATAGCTCATGTTATTTGTTAAATGTCCCTGCAGGTTAGCATGATCCTGATAAGGGAAAAGATAGAGTCCGTGACTAAAGAGGTGAGACTTATAGATGCTGTCAGTAGCAGCCCGGCTTCAAAGGAGACTATGGTATCTTATACTCTCCTTGATACACTTGTACCCGTTTTTAATAAAATATACCCCTCTTGTTATGGTTTTACATATTGAAACCTTTGTTTTAAATGAAAAATTTTCAGGGGTGTTTTTGTTTTAAAAAACCGGGTGTTACACCCTTCTAGTACTTGAAGATGAGGGGCGGCTACAACTAAGGGAATTTGACTGAGTCTTAGCTTGTTTTTGGGAACTGGAAGCTTGGAAGACTTGTTATGTTAGGAGATTAATGAGAGATGTTCAAAATCTTCAAGTGGGAGATTGTTAGGTGAATGTGAATATTTTGAAGATTTATTCAAAGGTTGGTGAATGGTTGGTAGCCTAATAAGTTTGGTAGCCTCATTCCAAGTTCTTCATTTCACATTAACTTCGTACATGTATAAATAGGTCATTAGTTGAAGAACAACATGCACCACAACACACAATACATGCAAAGATTGAGTGTGTATCTCTTGTAATCTCCTCATTCAAATAAAATCTAGTTGTGCCCGTGGATGTAGGATTGACACCGAATCCGAACCACGTAAAATCCTTGTGTTCTTAATTTTTGAGCTGAGTGTGTGAGTTTCGTGTTCGTATGCTAAGTGTCTCGATCCTAACAAGATTTATGCCTTTATTTACAATAAATAATAAATTGCAAGTTAGGTCTAAAACAAGAATTAAAACAAACCAAGATGATCCTTTTTGTGTTCCGGCAGTCTCGTATTCATGTTTTACTAGAAAAACATCTCTTAAGTAGGAATTCGTAGTGAGAAGCATTCTTTTTCCACCATAGTTGTTCATCATAGGACGATATAAAACCTCTTCATCTATATAACTTTTCTCATTAGTCATGCACTTTCACTTCTTTTGTGTACAAATTCAAATATCGGAAACTCTTAATTGGGAAATGACCATATAGGGAGTAGGCCTGTTTTAGAACCGATTTGGTTTCGAATTGAACTATGAACGTAATACAAGTTATGGATTTTCCAATTTTGAGAAAATATAGATATAAAATGATATTAATTTAACTTTAAAAAATAATTAAAAAAAACTAATTTGTTTTCAAACCAACTGGATATTGAATCGAGGAATCGATTTTTTATAACTTTCAAAATAGGCGTTTGGATCTTTGTTGTTATTAGGAGTTGAGGCATTTTAATGAATGCAGGACAAGCGTTTGATGAAAATCCACACCCACCCACTTAAATATCGCATCAATTGGGCTCTAGTTCTTAGCTTTGTATAAGAATTAAGATTATATCTGTGAAATAATGAGAATACATTGGTTTCTTCTTAATACTGCCTGAAATTCTAAATTCTGCCCAATTATATTTGCATGTTCGACTCTTCTCTCTCCTCTGTATAATGTAAGGGCATAACTCAAACGCTGTTACCCCTTTTCCACCTACAGATGATACAGGTTTGATTCGTTTTACTTCTGCCTCCACAAATTTGTCATGAACGCAGGAAACTCCATTTATGTTTCAGATCGGATTATGTTGCCTTGTAAATTTTTTCGCCCTTCATAAATTATAATACAGATCTATGAAAGCCCTCTTTACCTGGAAAATGCAGTTATGCTTAGCGGCTAACCGACTAAAGTTGATGTGATGAGGTTTTTGGTAATGTGATGGATAACTCAAACGCTGTTACCCCTTTACTTTTAGATACTTAATTGGGAAATCTGTTTCTCTCTTTACTAATTCAATTTCTTGAAGGATTTGAAGCAATAAAGTGTCTCTGATCTTTCTATCAAAAATATACCCAACCTTTTGTACTAAAATCATCATTAAAACATAAGATGTACTTCTTGTTATCTTCAAAGCTTGTATGTCTGCCATATTGGGTCCATTTTGAATTTATGATCATGTGTGACTAGAGAACTCTTTTAAAAATAACTACTGACATTTGGTCAAAATCCCTTTTTGCTTCATCAATTGAACAGACAACAAGTTCCAATTGTATGTTAAAGTCTTTAAGATTTTTCTGGTGGAAGGCTATGTTTTACTGAGGTTACTTTTGGAAAAGGATAAATCATCCATAATAAAGATATGCTAGTGGACTCTTTTTGGAAGGCATGTCATTAACATTGGTTTCAGCTGTTGTAGCAAAGTAATTTTTGAAGATCATGATGATCTAATGAGTATTAAAGTACTAACCACATATTGCGTTCGTCGTAAATGGTATCATCGTAAATGCATTGCTATACACTGTAAAATTTTCTTCGTATCAGGTTTTGTATTTATATGGGTGCTTAATAAATACAACATAGAAATAACTTTCTCATTATCGTACGCATAGCCCCCTCTTTCTTTCCTTTCAGGGTTGCTGGCCCTAGGGTTTCAATGGAAGAGCTTCTCTCTGATGATATCCTTGAGCAGATCCTGAAAAGATTGGATGTGAAGGATCTAATTCGATGCAAAAGCGTGTGTAAGTCATGGAAAATTTTCATCTCGACCACTCATTTCATTAAAGCTCACCTCAACCATAGTTAAAGCTCACCTCATTTCATTTCATTAAAGCTCACCTCAACCATAGTTACATTACTCATTGCAACAATAATGATGTGCTCATTGCAATAATAATGATGTGGATACAAGAATTCTTACGGAAAAGATTCCTTTTCCCTATCGATCCGTCGATTTGAATTTGATGACATATTTTTTGATGCCTCATATTGCCATCTTCTTGGTTCTTCCAATGGCCTGGTTTGCATTTATTCTTTCAGTGCACAAATTGTAGTAGCCAATCCCTCTACTAGAGAGGTGAAAAGACTAAAAAACCCCCCCAAAATTCCTGATATCACTCCTTTATGTTAGGGTTTTGGCTATGATTCATCTACAGGTGATTACAAGGTTATGTTAGGCTTCAATAAAGGTGATGGTCAAACCTTTTTTCAAGTGTTGACTTTGAAATTAAATGTTTGGAAAGTAATTGGATATGTGAACTACTCCTTTGTTAGTAGGATTTGTATCTTATGCAATGGGGCACCTCACTGGGTTATGAAAGATGCTTCATCTCAAGATAAGAAGAATGTGATTCGTTTTTTCCATTTATCTAAAGACGAATTGAAAGAAATCCCCCAACCTGATGATGCGGAATATGAATCTGGAATTGCTCGCCATTTTACTATGCGTTTAGGGATAACAGAAGAATGTTTATGTGTATTTCATTGCGACAATGTTATTGATAACTTATAGATGATGAAGAACTACAATGTTAAACGGTATTGGGGAATGGTTGGAAAGGATTGTGAGAGAGATTTTTGTACACTACTTGAAAGAGTTGAAGCATTACATTCCACATAAAAGGTCATTGTGCCATGATATGTGGTTTAGCAGTACTCGGGATCTAGTTTATTGGTGCTCTTATATTTGTGAAGAGTCTTGTATCTCCCCATGTTAATGGGAAGCCAAAGTGAAAAAGGCAGGCAGTCAAGTAACTGGAAGAAGAGTTGCAAGGTGTGTTCTAAATATTTCATGGTTCTTTTGTTTATCACATAATCCAAACTTCAGATTTATTCCTGGCTTCTAAATTCTAATTAATGCTGATGCTCATTTTTTTTACATCCGTAACAAACTATGTTGATCATGACCTCATAGCTCCCACTTTGTATATTTCCTCTGGTGAGGCTTTCATTTTTTTGTGCAACAAATGAGTTTGCATACAGTTATCATCTATACTTTGAACGTTGATCAGTTTGTTAAGCCTCTTTTTTTCTTTGTGTGTATTTAGGTAGTGTTTGGTATGATGGAATCAAAGAAAGAAATAGAGTTCACTCCATTGGAATAAAAAACAATGTGTCTATCCGCACGAAATGGAATGGACCATTCATGAAGGATTGTGTCACCTTCCATTTTTGTTAATATTTCGGTCTTTGGGCGTATGTTTTTTCCCCATTCCATGATGGAATGGATTGAAAAATTGCTATATAACCCCTTTTCATATATGTTATTTGTAATGACTACCTTTTTAATATATGTTATTATATTAATTAAATTACAATTATAAAGAGAACGGGTTTTTATCTTAAAAGTCTTTAAGTTTTTCGAAAATGTTCGGTATTGTCCTTCTATGGATTTTATGTTCACAAAAGCCCAAACTTTGCAAATTTTTTCCATCTTGACCCTGAAACATGCTATCACAGTTTCCAGGTTACCATAAAATTAATTTCGCATAAAATATTGAAGTTTGCAATTTTTTTACGTTATATATATATATATATATATATATATATATATATATATATATATATATATATATATATATATATATATATATATATATATATATATATATATATATATATATATATATATATATATATATATATATATATATATATATTATAAAAGAGGCATTTTTCCTATCACCATATTCATTTGAAACCCCCAACACTTCAACTTCCATTTTAATTACTATATTAAACTCATTCTTATTCTAAATTTTGCTATTAACATTATATTTTTTTTATATAATACACTTAATTGGTTAATTCAAATATGATAAGTGATTTTATAATAAACATATTAAGTGGTATTGAAACTTTTTACACAGATAGTCTTTTATAAATTTTTAATAATAATAAGTAATCTTAAAATTAATTAATAATAATAACCAATAGAAAAATAAATTTATAAATTACGCAACGTTACATCTATTTATTAAGATAATACTAAATTGAGAATTATATTTGAAACTTAATGACTCTTCATATTTCTTAAATTGATAGCATTTACTAAAACTTTTTGTATTCCTCTCATTTATACATGTTGTTGCTATATAAGTAGATTTATTTCTCATAAAAACATTCATTTCTTTCAAGTGTATGTGATTGAAGTATGAAGAATAGAAGAAATGTGAAAATACATCAAACGTATGTTGATTTTATGTATTCTTGAAATTGCTTTTATATTATTTGTATGATTTATGAGTGTTTGATGTATTTTTAATACAAATATCATAATAGTTATTTTGGTACTTTTTGTCATCAAAAGTTGTAGTATTTAATTTTTCTATAGTATTTATTATTCGTAAGATTGTGATATATAAAATCATGAAATTGCTTCAACATGTTTTTACAATTTTGGAGGGTTTGATGTGGTTTATGAATATAAATGTTTTTATAGACGTTTCGATGCTTTTATGTTATTATTTATTTCATACCTTTTGTTATTTGTCATGAAATTAAGAGTGTTTGGTGTGTTCTTTCTACAAATTTTTGTTATTTGTTAGATTTTGATATGTAAAAATCATGAAATTCTTTCTACAAATTGTAGCATTTATTTTTATACTATTTTTTATTCGTTAGATTATGATATCGACAATCAATAAATAAAGAAGATGCAATGTTTTAATTATATTTATTATTGGCAAAAAAAAATCACAAATAAATTTTTGGATGTTTTAAGTAAACAACCGCATGAGGTTATTTTTTATGGAAGTAATTTTGAATAAAGAAAAAAGGAACATCATGGTTTATTTAGGATTGAAACGACGTTTGCATAACTTAAAACGCTCCACAAAATCATAAATTAAATGAGATATATGATTATTGATTTAAAAATATGAAGACTAATAAAACTAATTGGGTAAATAGATCTTCCGTTTTGTTACTCACGTAGATTTGTCATGTAGAAATATTAAATAATAATTCGTTAAAGTTAACAATTTTTTGTACTCGTTTAAGGTAGTTCAATATTGATCTAATAACAATATTTTTTTTATTAAATAGAAATATTAATCCAAGTCAACTTCTTAATATTTAATGTTAACTAGGGTTGACCCGTGCTACGCACGGGTCAGGTTTGGGTTATTGGGTGTTTACTTTTATTTTTCTTGCGGGTTAAAACGTGTGGGGTACTAAAAGATTGATTCTTTATAAAACAAACAGCTTATTGAGGCAATCCATTTAAACCATAGGCTTTGTTTGATGCCTAAGAAGGTTTGAAGCTAACATTTCTGCAAGGAAATGGTAAAGGGCAAATAAGTAATTTAGCTTTTGAAAACCCCTAAACTTAAATTTTTTTGTAATACCCAAATCGACATGAACATCGTCGTCCACTTTGACATAGAATTTTGCATCCCATTTGGCAAATCTAAAAAATAATGAAAGTAGAATGCTATAATACAAAAAAATTAAAGTAGAATGCTATAATGCACAAAGAAATGGAAATACCCTCATGCGATGCGGCGGGATTCCTTTAAATGACTATTTTCGATGTGTGAACCCTTTGGATAGGAGTTCGTAGATGAGAGTTATCGGTATTTATCAAATCTGTTCCTACCTAACGGAACACTATTGGATCAAATGACAATAGAATACATTCTTTGAAGCTTGGTTTCACTTCTAATTGAAGATTTTAGAGTTCTATCTTGTATGTGCTTTGTTATTAGGCACTAATTCTAAATATAAGAAAGATAAAACAAAGTATTTGCTTAAACCATATAATGTGCTTTGTTTTGGTACTGTATGAGTTCCCATAGCATTGGTGCCTGATGCAACTCCAAAACCCATGCCCAAATCTACTTCATTTTTTAGTTTTCGTATGTGAGTAAGAGAACAGGGATCTACAACACATACATACGGATCTATAACACATACACCCATGTAAGTGATTAACCATATATATAGTTCTTGTTATGTAAATTACCTAACTAACCTCATTACAATTCATTCCACGAGCCAATACAACACAGGTTTGGTAGAGTTGAAAGCAGTTACAAAGCACCCAGTCAACTTTTGGCCCTCCATCTCCACATGAACTAAAAAATAAACCACAAAGAAGTAGAAAACATAATAAAACCCAAAGCTTATTTCATATGGATATTAAGTTTACTTAATAAGACTGAAACCTGCAATTGGTAAGTACCTTCACGATTCCGATGTGTTTTACAAATATGGTATGTGTGATGCAATTATCAAATTAATTTAAAATTACAGGCAAGTAGTGGTACTTTAATCGATAAATTACGATTTTACCCTTGTGGCTAAAATGCAGCCTAAACAAAAATAACAGAACCGTTTAAAAACTAAAACTGATTCATTTGTGATTCCATATTTCCACATCTGAATCTTTGTTGTTAAATCTTTTATGATTCTGACTTTATTAAGTTAGAAGCTCTAAGTTCTGAATGTACAATCTCTAATGCATGGTTAAGTTAAACTTGGTAAAATATTGTTGTTGTATATCTTATTCATAATCATGATGGGTATATATATACAAATATATATTACACTTAAATCCCTGTAGAATATATAGTTTGTCTAATATTCCCCCTCAAGCTAAGGCCGGGTAGCGACCTGTAGCTTGTCTCGTAAAAATAGGAAACGTGGCGTAGGTAAGGGCTTTGTAAACACATCTGAAATTTGGTCGTCAGTAGAGATAAACTGAACTGCTAGCTCTCCTTGGGCAACCTTTTCTCTAACAAAGTGGAAGTCGACTTCAACGTGTTTTGTACGCGCATGGAACACGGGGTACGCCGATAAATACGTAGCTCCAAGATTATCACACCAAAGAGTTGGAGCAGCAGGAGTGGTAACACGAAGTTCTCGTAAAAGTGTTTGAAGCCATGTGAGTTCCGCGACCGTGTCAGCCAAGGCTTTGTACTCAGATTCTATGGATGATCGCGAGACAGTCTTTTGTTTCTGTGCGAACCATGAAACAAGATTAGAACCAAGATAGATGGCATATCCCCCCGTGGATCGACGGTCATCCGGGCAACCAGCCTAATCGGCATCGGAAAAAGCATGCAACGATGTGAAAGTAAAATCTGTGTATGCATGTAAAAGCAGTGGAGAATTGTGTTTGATAAGTAAACCATATGTGGCTGTCCCCTACAGATATCGTAAAATGCGTTTGACTGTGGACCAATGATTTTGAGTCGGAGAATGCATGAATTGGCATACTTTGTTGACTGCATAAGTGATATCTGGGCGAGATAACGTAACATATTGAAGAGCTCCCACGATCTGACGATACTGGACTGGATTCTCGAAAGGTGCACTGTCACCAAGAGACTAGTTAGCGGTGGTTGTGATGGGTGTTGGAACAGGTTTGGCATTGGACAATCCGGCTCGTTCTAGAAGTTCAAGAATGTATTTCCTTTGAGAGAGAAGGAGGTCCGATCCCTGTTTGACAATCTCAATTCCCAGAAAATAAGACAACGTACCCAAATCCTGAAGAGCAAAGGTCCGGCTAAGAATGTTAACCACACGGTCAATATCACGCGGGCTATTACCTGTCAAAATAATATCATCTACGTATACAAGCATATATAAGATAACGCCCTTGGAGGAGTAAATGAACAGTGACGGATCGGTTTTGGAGGCATGGAACCCAATGGTGAGTAAAGTGGTTGATAGGTGTTGAAACCACGCGCGAGGTGCCTGTTTTAGCCCATAAAGGGACTTATGGAGAAGGCAAACATGATCAAGTTTATTCGGGTCAACAAAACCCGAAGGTTGTTGTAAATAGACAGTCTCTTTGAGCTCCCCAGGCAAAAAGGCGTTTTGAATGTCAAGTTGTCGTAAAGGCCATTTTTGTGTGACTATCAATGATAAAACGACCCGAATGGTTGTGGATTTTATAACCGGACTAAAGGTCTCTTGATAGTCAATCCCGTATTGTTGGTGAAAACCCTTAGCAACTAAGCGTGCTTTGTAGCGTGACACTGCCCCTGTCTGATCACGTTTAATTTTGTATACCCACTTGCAATCAACAACATTCGAGTTAGGAACCCGCGGGACTAAAGTCAATGTATTATTTTGTAGTAGCGCAGAATATTCCTCGGACATGGCATGACGCCATTTTGGATCCTTCTTGGCAACAGTAAAGGTGGCGGGTTCGGTTTCCGGGGTGGAGGAATGAAAAGTTGTAGCAGCGAATTTTGAGTTTGGTTTGGGATTTAGACGAAGGTTATGTGGACGAGTACGGGGTGTAGGAGGCAGGGAGTGAGATTGAGGTTGTGGAGGATTCCTCGTGGGTTTGGGACGACGATGATAAGTGTGGAGGAAAGGAGGATGGGATGGGGCTGCTGGAGGGGAGGAGGTGTCGGATTGGGACGTCGGCTATGGTGGCATCGGAGGTGGTGAGGCCGGCTGGGGTGATTCTGGAGGTGGGGTTGAGTATCGGGAGGCGGGGTGGTGGGGGTAGGATTTATGTCAGGTGGAGGAGTTGGGTATGAGGATACATACGGGTTTGGTGATGGAGGGGTTGGGCTACTAGGAGGAGTGATATGATACGGAAAGGATTATTCATGGAATCGGACATGTCGAGCCACGTAGATGCGTTCAGAGTCGGGGTCAAAACATCGATACCCGTGGTGAGAGGTGCTATAACCAAGAAATACACAAGGGGTGGAATGGAAATCCAACTTATGTTTGTTGTAGGGTCAGAGGTGGGGAAAACACCGACACCCAAAAACCCGAAGAAAAGAGAAATCGGGTTTGTGTTTGAAGACATGTTCGAAAGGAGAGATGTTGGAGTTTGTACGGGAAGGCATACGATTGATAAGATAGACTGTTGTATCAAAAGCAAAGTGCCAAAAGTGTTGAGGCACGTGAGATTGGGAAGCAAGGCTAGGCCGGTTTAGACTACGTGGCGGTGGCGACGCTCGACAAGTCCATTTTGTTCACTTGTGTGTGGACAAGAAAGCCGATGTGTGATGCCAAGTTTAGCGAAAAAAGATGAAAGATTTCGAAATTCACCCCCCCCAGTCGGTTTGAACAGATTTGATTTGTGTTTGGAATTGTCGTTCAACAGTGGTCATAAAGGTTGTAAAGGTGTCATAAACATTGGCTTTTGATTTTAAAGGAAAGATCCACATGAATTTAGAGAAGTGATCAACACACAACAAGAAATAACGATGCCCATGAAAAGAATGAACGGGTGCCAGACCCCAAACATCACAAAAAAGTAAATCTAAAAAGTTTGAACTTTAATACGTAGAAGATAACAACGAAAGTTTAGAAGATTTTTCAATAGAACAAGATTCACAAGGACTAAAATTAAGACTATCTAGTAAAGGTAAATGATATTTAGAACACATTGACTTCAACAACTGAGAATGAGGATGCCCCAAGCGTTGATGCCATGTGGTGGAGGACGCGCGAGTGGTAGAAAATGCAACCTTCGGAACAAATTGCATTCTGGGAAGATGAAACGGGTACAGACCGCCATCACTTGGACCCGTGAGGAGGGTAGTATGAGTGATCTCGTCCTTCATGGAAAAAAAAAGAAGAGTGAAATTCAAAGTAGACATTATTGTCTTGACAAAACTTTTGGACAAAAAGGAGATTTCGTTTAATTTCAAGGACATGAAGAATATTTTTGAGAGAGAAAGATTTAGCGGGAGAGTATAGTTTGGAAGAGCCTATGTGGATAATGGGTAAGCCTTTACCATTGCCAACGTGGATGTTGTCGTCGCCGTGTGAGGATTCGTAGTGATCAAACGTGGACAAATCTGGTGCGACATGGTGTGTGGAGCCGGTATCAGGAAGCCATGAGCCTGAGGATTGTGACCGAAAATCCACATAGTTTGCTGATGGTTGTGATCTGGGGCGTATGGTAGCCGGATCACGATTCGGACATTGAGACGGAACATGTCCGATGCCGCACCTGTTGCAAGTACCATAAATTGTATTTTGATTTGATGCCCAACTGAATTGTTATGGTTTAGTGTTGCCTCCTTGTTGCTTGTTGTTGTAGTTTCTTCTCCCTCGACTAGGCCGATTATTATTGAATTGGCGATCTCGATTGTTGCCCGAGCGTTGTGTGTAGTTGGCCTGAGCCACCGAGGTGTTGTTCAGCGGCTGAAGAGCAAAGCCCAACTGTTGGGCAAGTTGTTGGACAACATGAAGGGTTTCGGGTAGATGGGGTAGGGCGGTAGGCGTTGTTTGGGTGCGAGACGGGGCCGTGGTCATGTATGCTTGAGTAGGAGCGATTTCAGTAGCCGACTTCTTGATCATGTAGTCGTGATCTGCCAAAAGACCATGCAACTTGGAAAAGGCGGTCTGGAATTGTCGTGCTAGAAGTGTGGATTTCAACCCATTGTATTCATCTCGGAGACCCAAGATGACGAGCATGACCAGATCTTTTTCTTTGACAGGTTCACTGATGAGGAGGAGGATTCATCGCTTTTCATTGTGAGTTTTAGCAGTTGGGTCTTCAATGTGTATTCACGAGAGGATGTGTGGGGAGCATATGCACGCTCCAGAGAAAGCCATAACTCATGTGAAGTGGTGTCCTAAATGTGTGGGTAAGAGGTTTCAGAGATGGTGGACAAGATTAGCATACGTACATGTGCATCGTTGCTAATCCATACGGTGTATTCTGGATTCGGTATGGAAGTGGGTGGAACATCTTTGCTGGAAGCAGTCTCGATGGTGGCTGTGGTTGTGGTATTGTGCCGTCGACATAACCAATCAAGTTGTTTGTGATCAAGAATGGTTGTAGCATTGTTTTCCAGAAGCCATAGCTTGTGTGAGTTGTGGGATGTTTTCTCTGTTGTGGAGAAAAGAGTGATAGGAGCCATGGTGAGGAAGACGAGGGCTGAAGAAGGGCAGCGACGAGGAAGATAATGGCGGAGAAGAGGCAGTCGTATTTTGTATTAGGGTTAGGGTTGTTTAGTGGCTCTGATACCAAGTTAAACTTGGTAAAATATTGTTGTTGTATATCTTATTCATAATCACGATGGGTATATATATACAAATACATATTACACTTAAATCCCTGTAGAATATATAGTTTGTCTAATAGGGTACATGTTATTATAGCTTCAAGTTTTGCAATGTTACTGGTGTAAATAGTTCATACACTTAATAAGCATATCACTGAATCTTGCATTGACTGAAGTAGGATATTACATGTTTTCGTAAACAAAGAGGACTTTTTCATGCCAAACAAACCAAACTTTGACATAGTAATTGATCCGAATTTTCTTTTGGAATGTCTAAATATATAACAGGAGAAGCCGGTTGTGGATCCTTTTTCTCCATAGGAATTCGGGCTGCAAAAGATATGGCGTTAAAATTATAAAGAGTAATTAAATTAAAGACGACCTGTATGTGTGATGTATCCATGTGCTTGTCGGTGTGTATGTGTGAAAATGTAAGTACATTGCTATAATGGGTAAAAATGAATTACTTTGTCTATATTAGTAAAAAGAAGTGAAGTACACATTTCCAAATTTAACAAATTATCTTGCAAGATCAACAATGTTCCAAGTTTCTTTTTTATCTGTTTCTGCTTTTCGTACAACATGTACCCTCTTCCTTTTGTCCCCATTTCACTTTCAACTTTTTTGCTAGTATCTATTAAAACAACAAAGATCTAATATTTATCTTGCAAGACCAAATAATAATAGTTTTTTAAAAAGGTCAATGAGAGAATACATACCACATCAATAGGGACAAAGACACCTTTAGAAAAAAGAGAAGTTGTCATTCCAGCAACTCCATTAGCAATAGTAGCTTTTGTAGGGTCTGAAAGTTAAGGGGTTCAACCATTTTGAAAGCAGCCACTTTTGTGGTCTCTAATGCTGTAAGAAAAATAATCCTTGCAGGAATTTCCCCTGTGATGACCGTACCAATCCTCTGTATAAACCCGAGATGCCTTATGTTTTCAGTAAACCACGGATAACAGCATATGCACTCTTTTCAATAGTCTTTTGTTGCTACCTGCATCTTGGTTTTTACAGCAGATATAGGGTAGAGTCCAACTGAAAGTCCAGTAAATATCCCAGCTCCTACCACATAGAACTTTGTTTTATTTAGCATGCATAAGGATGAAACAGTATTAGAGTTCAAAATAACAATGAAGTCAATCTAATTGTTTATCTAACAGGGGGAAAGCAAGATTCCATACGCAATGTCTATTCCCCTATCGTGCTACATGTTCACAACAATAACCCGATAAAAAAGCATCAACAACGGAGATTACTACCTTGTTGAGATGTAAAAGCAATGAATTAACTCGAGATGATAAAGCCAAGATGGGAATTAAAGATTGCTTACTTTCCCCAATTAATTTCGGTTTGGGCGCTTATTAAGAAATCACTACCAGAATTGGGACAAATAATCGAAATCAAGAACAAAAAGACAACAAATTCAGTCCTGGAATCTCGAAAGACTTGAAGTTTGTCCTCGTTGGGGGCGCTAGGTAGTAGGTCTTACAGAAAAAAAAATTGAAATATAAGAATTAGGAGACCTTTACCAGACACTATTATATACTTCGATCTTTAACCCGCTTTAATGCTTGTGATCCTTCTGATGTGGCGAAAGTTTGAGTGTCAGACTCAAAAAGAAAAATTTGAGTCATGGCAGATACCAAGAAACACAGATGCAAATCAAGAAAACCAAATATGGTTGCCCCTGATGATATTAGGATTAATCGCAAAAGTTATAATTACCATCGTAGAAGAATTGAAATAACCCTAGAACTAATTAAGATGAAGACTTGGGGTGAAACTGTAGGAAGGTCTTGGTGCCATGTCTATTAACGAATGGGATTGTAGAGAGGCTCTTTCTACAACAATTGTACGAAATTCATGGAGAGAGTGGGTGAATAAATGTGATGCAACCACTAAAGAAACTGGATTATTAGTTTCTGATACAATTAAAAGTGAGGTATTTTGGGATGATGTGGAAAGTATTCTCAGTTTTACAAAACCTATATACTTGATGGTTAAATTTTGTGATGGTGATGGACCAAATATGGGAGAAATTTATGAGAGAATGGATAATATGTTAGGAGAAATTAAGGACATCATGGTGAATCATCAATATGCTGAATATTACCCGCGAGTAGAGAAAATTGTACTTGCTAGATGGGAGAAGATGACAATCCCTTTGCATTGTTTGGGGTTTGCATTGTTTGGGGTTTGCATTATCTCCACGGTTTTATGATAGAAGTTATCTCGAAGACATGGCACCGGGTGGAGTTTGTAGAAAAGCTCCAAATCTTGATAAAGAGGTTATGGTTGGTGTGGTAGAATCCTTTAAAAGGCTCGCTGAAAGTGAACAAGAGGCACGTGTTCTACATGATCAATATGTTACTTTTCACATGAAAAGAGGTCTCTATTCTGATCTGGCAGCTCAATTGGATGCGGTGACCATGGATGCTATTGATTGGTGGTCTACATATGGTTCGGAAACTCCCGAACTTGCTGAAATAGCAAAGAACGTTTTATCACAGCCAATTAGTAGTTCATCAGCCGAAAGAAATTGGAGTACATACTCGTACATTCATAATGTGAAGAGAAATCGATTAAACTCCAACCGGGCTGATAAATTGGTGTTTATACATTCAAATATTCGTCTTCTATCTCGATTCTCTGAAAGTTACACAACCGGGCCATATAAAAAGTGGGATGTAAATCCCGAAAGCAGTTACTTGGAAGGGTCAAGTTCAAGACTTGAAGAAATGCAATGGGAAAATTTAGCAGATATGGGGCAAGTGGCTGATGATGGGGATGAGGAGAATGGAAAAAGGCAAAGGAAAGAGTAATTGTTGCTGATTAGAAATCTGTTTTTTTGGTTTGAACTTTGAATTATGCACTTTTGTATTTTGGTTTGAAGTATGCACTTTTGTGTTTAATCTTTTGGGTTTGAAATTTGAAGTATTTTGGTTTTTGGTATATTATTATTATATATTTTAAAGGTATATTAATATTATATATTTTAGAAATAAATGGTACATCGTACCGGGTTACATGGTACCACGTTCCACGTACCGGAATAGCGTTCCGGAGAAGACTACCACCCCTCGTACCGAATTTTTAAAACTGCCGATCCCCGTTCCCGTTCCCGTTCCACGAACCGAAGCGTTCCCGTTTTCATGTAACTATGAATCTGCCCATTAGTCCAGGAAAACCTGCAAAACAAACCCACAATCAGATTTGGTGAAAAAAGAAAGCTAAAGTACACAAACTCATCCAACAAACATGACAATCAAATTGCAGAAAAACTAACAGAGGCAATTGTTTCAATTTATGCCGATTTGATAATGATTTGAATTAAGTATGCCCTCTTCTAATTGATGTGAGAATTCGAAAACACAATACACCAAACATACCTAACCGTTTCAATGGATGATGGATCGGTTTAAAATCATATGAGAATGAATGAAGCTGCAAATTGTTACCCGTTCAACCTAGCCATTGGAGTCGCAATTCTACCAATACCGAGTATTCAAATCGACAGTAAAGATGATTTATGAACAGACATGAAAGTACATGTGGGTCAAGATTGCCGACGTATGCGGTGGCGTCTTGGTTCCTCTTCGCCGAGTGTTGACCTAACAGGTTTGCCCCGACGCCTGGAGCTATTCTAGTAGTCATCCTCCTCTTCACTCAGTTTGCTGCTTGAACTGCTCCAAACTCAATTGTTATCCCGCCACTAAGTCATTAAAATCGACAAAAAGGGCGGAGAGACTTTAGCGAAAGGAGTGAGGTTCTTGATATATTAAACGGAAATCGAACCTGAATGTGTGGTTTCTTATGTACAAGTCGCCTATGAAGAAAAGAAAGGGTGGGCTATCTCTACCGCTCGAACTCTCTGCAGAAGGTCTCTCCCTCTCCTACTTCCGTCTTTCCGGCGACCCACTTTATCTCCTTCTCGGCGATACATCCGAGTGTTGGACCCATTGGAGCTATTTGACCCAACACTGCTGTGATTGACAGAAAATCCAACCGGCTTTCCGCCTCCATTTGGCCCTAGCCATTCCGCCGACCCTAGCAGACTACCTGGCTTGAATTGACGCTTGAAATCGATCGATACGTATGATCGATTAGAGTTAAGAGACAATGGAATATACCGAGTGTCATAGATCGATGAAGTGATGTGAAGAAGTGATCGGTGTTTACACAAAGTCGCCATCTTCTTCTTCGTCTATGACACTCGTTTGATTTTGGGGAAGAATGAGAAACAGATTCACACAGGGAAGTGAGAAGGAATTTCAAAGAAGAGAAAGAGAGTAAGTCGTTTGGGAAAAAAAAGGGCAGAAAGAAAGCTTCACCGGAGAGTCATTAACAAAAGCGGGAAACATCGAAGAAAAAAAACACGTAGACAACACGTGGCTGAAGGAGATACCTCAAAAAAACACTTCCCCCCTAAAAACCCCAATACCCCCCCCCCCCCTCCCTTACCCCCAAATCCTTCTAGAATTCTGCTTCAAATCTATATATATATCTATATCTATATCTATATCTATATATCTTATAAAAGAGGAAAAAATGCTTCAACCACATTCATTTGAAACCCCAATGACTTTTCAAATGCATTTTAATAATGATATTGTCATACTACTTATTGTAATTTATTCTACATATTAATCACTACAAGTGAAAAGTTTTTTAACTTGTGGGTATCAAGTAGTAATTATTGTATTTAATTGGTTAGTTGGGTTATATAGAGATACAAATAGTGAGAAAATGATGATTTGGAAACACATAAAACTCTACATTGGAGTTCATGTAAAATTTTGGAATAGGGAGAGCAAGATAAAATTTTGGAAGATGGAATTCTATACAAGTAATATCAACTCGACGTGTACTATATTCGTTTCCTTGAAAGCTACATCTGAGAGAGATTTCATGTATTCATATTGAATGAGGAAAAGGAAGATAAAAATTTGGAAGATGCAATTCTATACAAGCAAGATCAATTTGACCTCTACAATATTCGTTTCCTTGAAAGTTACGCCCGAGAGACTAATAAGCCAAACAAGATCATATTTATTTACATTTCATATCAAAATTGATGTTTTTATAATATATGTTGATTTTTAATTTTTATTCTTTTACAAAAGTTTGATATGTTGTAGCATGTACCTAAATAAACTAAAATGATGATGCACATTTTAGAATAGATATTATGATTACATCATTAGATAAATCGATATCATATGTGTATTACGAACGAGATAAACATATATCAAATATTATGTAAAATATTTCGATTCTCGATATTCTCTATATTGTTTTAGTTTCTTAAACTTTATATTATTTAAAATAAAACATTTTGTCCTAAAGTTAGCTATTAAGTAAAAACGTTTGTTCCAAAAAAAGTAATGATCACATGTATAAGAGAGTTACGTATTAAAACTTACTAACAATTAAAATATTCATTTTATAATAATTATAATTTGAAATTAAGAATACATAAAATAGTTGTAGTTATTAAATCTCATCACATAAAATATCATTTATCTCATGAAATTTCATGATTAACGAGAGTTTTATTATCATATTGTTCAAAATAATAAAGATATTTTATTATCTAAGAATTATTTCTCATACTTAAGTACAAATATTATATTTATAACAATATATAGTTCTAATACAATTTTCAACTTGCTTATAACTAATTTACCAAAGTTATATTTTAATTTCTGTAAAATATACAACGGTCTACAAAGAAAACGGTATTTGTTACTTTGAATAATATATAATCTTTTAATATTTTAATTATGTAATTGTATTCCTGCGCAACGCGCATAGATTTCGCCTAGTTCATTATATAGTAATGTATATATTCTTTAATAAAAAACTCATATTATTTTACAAATCAAATTAATGTTTTTCACATCTATTAAGATATAATGTTCAAGAATAGCAATAATAACTATTATAAGAGTCAATTGAGTAACATAAATTAACAAAGTCTATTGAGTTTTAATAGTTAATTAACTTTCATATGTAATTTGAGGGGTTTTCAAAATAAAAGAAATATGTCAATATATCATTAACCAAATTTAAATTTTAGTGTAAGTGTTTAATAGTCGTAGCAAAATGTTTAAGAGTTGTAATATTAAATGAAATAATTCAATATAATTAATCAATTTATTATTTATGTTTTTTACTTATTGTTGATATTTTAAATAATCATCATGATTAAAATCAAAATATGGTCAAATAGGTAACTTTTAGATTTTTAATCATTACAATAGATAATAGTTAAAAGTAATATTAAATCAAAAATTATGCTTAATTTAATTAATACATAAGCCGCTGATAAAGTTCATTAAGTAATATTAGAAAATAGTTGCAATTGTATATATCAACTTAATATTAGAATTATTATTTTATAGTTAATTTTAATGACATAATCATTTTCCACAAGGTATTTCTTAAAAATTTAACTATATAACTTTCACTTGCGCAACGCGCGAGTATTCGCCTAATATATATATATATATATATATATATATATATATATATATATATATATATATATATATATATATATATATATATATATATATATATATATATATATATATATATATATATATATATATATATATATATATATATATATATATATATATATATATATATATATATATATATATAAACTTAAGGACATTTATGACAAAGCCGTAAAGAGAATAATATTATTTTTTGTATAAGTTATCGACTCTGGTTGAATGAGGCTATATGATGTTTACTGTTTTATTCTTGCAAAAAAAAATTGGTTAATTATTTTTAAAATAATGTATACAATAGAGGCCAAATCATATAATGTATTTTACATAAAATATATCAAAATCATATGAAAATTCAATTTATTTTTAGTGGGCAACCAAACTTGATCATAAAATGTAACCATTCATTCTAATACCTTGTTTATTTCATTATCACATGCATTCCATTCCATCTAACTAAACTCACCCAAGGGGTTGGGTGTGGGCATGCCACCACAGTGGGCGGAAGGGGTGTCCCATCGACTACCTTAACCTGATAAATTGTTTTCTATTAATTTCTAAACCCCATTGTAAAACAAAATTATCAATAATTAAAGAAGCATGTTCTATGATTTGACCACATACACTACAAGAAAGAGCATCAATAGCAGTGAAAAATATCGCTGCTAAAAGTACAAAATGTCGCCGGTAATACTAATAGCGGCGACATGTCGCTGGTAAAGCCTCGTCGCTATTGCTTGATTGTCGTCGTTATTTGTGTGTCGCCAGTAAAGACTCATCGTTAAAGGTGTAGCCGGTAACAGTGGCGAATCTAGAATCAAATTTCACGTGGTTCCTTATTTAAGTAAACAAAAAAAAACGAGAGTATTAAAGAAAATACCAAAAGCGGGTCGGATACCAAAAGCGGTTCGGATACAATGTACAATAAACAATCAATGAAAATCATGATTTTAAATTGCAAAATCTCAAGTATGAAGTACGTACAAGAATGAATAACCTTACCCGGCAATGCCAGATTGGCAATTTTGGCTTGTTGCTGTGATCGCTAGCCGTTAGGGGCTGAGGAAGGCGGCCAGAAGGCAGGATGGGCGGAAGCGGCGCTGCAGTGGTTATCGCGATCACTCAATTGGCCAATCCGCCAACACTCGGACTCGATGTCTCACGTCTCAATCGCCAGCAGTGGTGATCACGTATTCTTCTTTTTTTTTTTTTTGTTTATTGAAATGGGTTGGGCATTTGGGCTAAAATAGACTGCTGTAAATGGAATGCTGTATTTATTGAAATGGGTTGGGCTTAAATAGCAGTTCTATAAAAAAAATATAAAAAATGCGACTGAACTACAAATTTCCTCTCAATAATTCTAGGTAGGTCACGTGAGTTTCCAAAGGTAGTTCACTAGAAATTTATATATATGGAAGTTATATATTAAAAACAAAATAGGTGGGTCCTAGGACCCACCTTCCTAAAGCATAAATTCGCCCCTGGCCGGTAATAGCCAGATTTCTTGTAGTGATATACCGTTATATCTGTTATTTCTCTACTAAGGTGTAGTAGGGTTGCAACCTTGTAAAGTTGTTGTCTTTGTGGTATTCTGCATCTTTCCATGATATTGAATTTTATTCTATATTCTTTATGTTTGTTATTTCACCCTCCACCTCACTCGGGTGTATCCACTCCTCAGTTACATTATAATCATATATCTAATCTTCATTCACTTATATTCCTGCTATGCGCTCTAATTGTAATTATTAACTATTATTTACTGTTTGATTCTTCTAGTGTAATATTGGCAGTTCACTTACTTCCCATTTTGATTTCTCAGTTAACTAAGGGAGACCCTTCCGTTCTAGGACCAAGTGGCAAAAGTTTGAGGCTTTTAAAGCAATAAGTAAGACATCGCATTGCTTGTTCTCAAGGATATATCCTGCTTTAAAGATAATTTCTGATGGAAATTAGTGTCTCATGTTTTATGGTTCTGAATAACTTGTGTTTGATGGATTTGAATGACTTGTGCTTAATGAATTTGAAAAACTTATGTTTTGATGGTTCTTAAAATGTTTTTTGATCGATTGCTTTAATTTCTTGTAATAAATTGTATCTGATGGTGCTAAGAGTGTTTTAAATATGGTCAGTTTTAGTTATAACTATCTTGTCGACCGTTTTTAAATAGAATTGTTGCAATAGAGTTTCTCATAAATGCGTATGTTTTCATTTATATTTCTCTTTTACTTTAAATCTTATAGTTATGATTGGTGTGTGCTATTGTTGTGATTCTTAGTTTCTTATGTGGGTTCTATGCATTTTCATATTGTTACTAGATCCTAGTTCTTGAATATTGTCATTTCATTCTAGATCCTCACTTTATTTCTTAAATTTGATCTACACATCTGCTACAAGCATACCATCACAGGACCAACTACGCTAGGTCCCGGGGGCATCTTGTACTTTTGATTTTGTGCTTGATATATGATTTGATTTGTTAAGATGGTCACCATGAATCACTTGGATTTCAACCAATGTGGCACTTCATAATTCCTGCCTAGTGGACAATGAATGAAGATACTTTTTTTTAAATGAAGTCCACAAACAAAATTATATGTTTCATCTTTCAAGTTGAGTTTGTTTAAAATTAATGTTTTTACTTGAAGTAGATGGATCAATTTTGCACCAAGTTGTCTTATTATCTTACATCTATAAACAAGAAATTAAAAAACTTCAAAAGCAAAATGATTGTAAATTTGCATTTTTTATTTTCCGTCTACTACAGGCATTAATGTAGTATGTGGTTTAGCAATCTTTGGCTCAATCTGAGTAATATATGAGACTAATTTTTTTAACAACAAGAACTTTTATTGAAAAAGCTAGCCAGAAGATGGGAATTACAATGCTTTAATACATTCTATCGTTGGGCTATTACACCAGCTATCCCAATTCATACATGACCCTCTCCAAGCTCTACTGTTCAAGTATGTGGTTTAGCAATCTTTGGCTCAATCTGAGTAATATATGAGACTAATTGTTTTTTTTTAACAACAAGAACTTTTATTGAAAAAGCTAGCCAGAAGATGGGAATTAGAATGCTTTAATACATTCTATCGTTGGGCTATTACACCAGCTATCCCAATTCATACATGACCCTCTCCAAGCTCTACTGTTCAACCAGTTAAATGCCTTTGTCTTTCCCTTGAAAATTCACTCGCTTCTTTGGTACCATAAAATCCAAGCAAGGGTAATGAGAGCCACTGTGTAATAATCGAATGAATGATGTTACGCTGGCTTGGACCAAGAGCATCTGTAATGAAGTTCTGTAGTGAATCGCCAAAACATGAAATGTCATTTCCACCACAGCTGCAAATGTGATCTGACAGTTCAGAGAGTCTATATTTGTCCCAGGTTTTGTCTAGATTTGTTTTAGTTGGCATCCTACTAATTCTCGCCCTCCAAAGTAAAATCTTAGCCTTCCTTATAACATTGTGACACCATATAGTCTTGATCGTGCCATGGACAATGTACTAATCGTCAATAGTTTTTCTAAAGGAGGAAACAATGTATCTTTCATCACCACTTCCCATCCAATACGATGTATCATTTTAAAATTTGAAGTTGTTAAAGTGCACATTGTACTGCCCAGTAGGAGTATGTAGTAGGAGTATGTAGGTGACTGATCACTATTGAGATGTGGAGTCTGATCCGAAGGGAAGCTTTTAATGAGTAGAGAGGCTTCTAACAAGAAGAGAACAAAACAGAGACTTCTAATTAGTTTTGGAATATTTAATTCTGATTCCTAGTTATGTTTTTAATAAGTGTCTGTTATTTTCTGTTAAGTCTTGTGTGTGACATCCGCCTAAAATGGATTCGGGTCAACCCAACCCAATTGGAAATTTAATAAACCCTACTCGAGCTTTACTTGACGCTAATAGGATCAAAACCCATACAATACGATATAAATTGACGTTAATAGCAATATAGCATAGTATAACGTTATAACTATAATCAAATTAAATTATGATATCATATTAAAATCAAATCAAAGTATGATGCTCTAATTAAATTTAAAAGAATCAAACTTGAATGCTATAATTAAACTTCAAATCAAAGTAGATTGTTATAATCAAATAATAACCTATTTTTTTATAAAACTCTATTTTTATAAACTCTACATTAAATTTTATAAAAATTTTATATTAGTTAGTGTATTACATAGAGATGCTTGTGCTAGTGGGAAATTATGAAGACCACCAAAAGCCAAAAGTTATTCCCATTGTCTCCCACTCACACCTCCCATCATCTTTCCTTTCATTTTTCTCCCAACACATTATTCTCATCACCACTCAAACCATATATATTCTTTCTCTCACTCTCAATCTCGAAATTCCTTCTAGAAATCTTCATATTTCAGCCAAGAACACTCCAATATACTCAAATCTTCATCCCTCTTGAAGCATTCATCAAGGTATGTTGTTAAAAGTCTCAAATTCATGAATGAAACAAATTAAATCCACCAAACTATATAAAACTCATTTTATGCATAAACCTAATTTTTCTCAGGATCCCATCAATAAAATAAGAAGTTCTGGAAATTTTCAGAAAATAACTTATTTTTATTGAATTACTATAATTATTGCAATATAATAGGGCAATAATTCACATAAAATACTTTTTCAGTCAATAAATTCTGGGAAACTTTTGAAACAACCCATATATTGAGTAAAGTGGATTTATAAAGTTTCATGCATTTATATTACAGTTTGATGCTTATTTTGTATTTTATTTTGTTGTAGATAAATAAATTGCCAAATATAGTTATGTATGTTAAAAACTAGATTTTATATTTTTCGCACCTTATTAACATTTTAAAGACTCCATGACAAAATTTACAGATTTTTGTAAGAATGTTTGCTTATTTTTCCTGATTTAATGATTATTTAAAGATTTAAATTGATAATAAATAGCTACACATGTCCAAAAATTATAAAACCTTATCAGAATATCATATATAACATGTTAATCAAAAATAAAAAGTCTAATGAATTTCGCTTAATATTTTCCTATTATTTATGATTTTATTGATTAGTTAATAATGAAAAACATAATAAATACTTCCCGTAGTCCAAAATATTTACAGTAGGCTCAATATAATGTTAGAAAACTATGGTTAATTTTCCAGAATTTTTGGGAATCATTTATTATTTTTCCAGAAATTTGTTGGGGTTTAAATATTAAAATACTAAATAAATACTAAAGCAGTTAAGAAAAATATGAAAATTTTATAGTAATTACTATTTTACGAAATAATGATTTTCTGATAATTTCAGAATGTTTCATTACTGTTTAGTATTTAAAACCATTTTCCTAAATATCTAAGCATGTAAAAATGCATTTTTAATGATTATTTCATATAAATAATTGTTTATAATATATAAAATCTGTAAATACTTATAATTTGACTAGTTATTATTTTAATAAGAAATTATTAAAATCTTGCCTAAAGTGAAAATATAAATTAATTAAGCAAAGTAATTAATTCAATTTAAAATTCATTTAACATATGAATACATTAATATTCAAAACAAATTTTGGATTATTGTTAATTCATCTAATATAAGAATATGTGTCTAATTATTTTTATTAATACTATATTCTCGTTTATCGATTCCTAAGCCAAAACTATTAATTATATTAGGTTCTACGACATTTTGACTCGAGCCGTCTATCGTACAACACGCGCATTCCTTATTGGACTAATGTGAGTTATCTACCCCATATTTTATAATTTTCAATACTTTTGGGGTGTATCATGTGGTTTTAATATGTTCCAACTTCATTTTATTATTTTAACACAATTGAGACATTGTTGGGACATTTATACATGAATCATTATTTGTATAATTATTGTTTGTTTACGCTACATGTACTTGTAGTGCATTAGCATTTTTAGTCTAATCTCCATGACTATGCCCATATTCTTGAGGTACGTTATGGACAATAATAGCGCTATTGGGTTGACCACCCCGCCTTGGGACGCTAAGGTGATTGATCGTACGTGGTTGTGTGTGTATGATGATTAGATGCTCCATCCTATATATATATATATATATATATATATATATATATATATATATATATATATATATATATATATATATATATATATATATATATATATATATATATATATATATATATATATATATATATATATATATATATATATATATATATATATATATATACATATATATGTATATATAGGGTGAGGACTTATTGTTGTTGTTATCATTTGTTAATCAATTTTTGATTTATAAACTGTTATCTCAATAATAGTTGCTTGCCAACTTCAAAAGAAAACAAATTTCAAATTATTCAAACTCATAATTTTCTTTAATAAAACTAGATTACTCACCAACTCTCGTAGTTGACCTGTTTTTACCCATGATGCAGATTTGAAGAATGAAGTTGATGAAAAGTAGGGTGTACCTTAGAAACCCACAAGACTATTTAAATTTGATGTAATAAATGTTGTTATATTTGGATTTGTATTTGTATGTTGTGGATCTTGTTTGCATACTTAGTACTTAATTGAATCTAATCATATTATAACATAGTTGTCATGAGACTTTGAACAATATATCACACCTTGATCGATTCCGCCAAGGATCGGGGTGTGATATTGTGCTAGTCTTCAGGAAACTGGAGTAGTGGTCCTAGTTTTTAGCTTAAGTTTGTTTTCCCGTTTCTATTTAATGTAGGTCATTTTATGAACGTTGTAAGTCCTTTTGAAGTATTAAGAACATTCAGTCTTCTTCCAATCTTCTCGTATCACTTGTTATTTCCTTCCCCTATAGTTGTTCTTCTTATTTGTAGTTGTACTCTTGCCTCCAACAACTGGTATCAGAGCAAAGGTCCTATCACAATGAACGGATCAACGTAAGTAGCAGTTCCGGTTCTATATGGAAATAATTACAATCGGTGGAGTGCTCAAATGAAGGTACTGTTTGATTACCATGATCTACTTGAAATCGTAGAGAACGGCTTGCCCGCATTGGCAGACAACGCAACTGATGCGCAAAAGACTGCACATCGAGAACTGAAGAAAAAGGACAAGAAAGCGTTTTTCTTCATCCACCAAGGAATGAGTAACGAGACATTTGAGCAGATTGAAGTCACATCAACATCAAACGAGGCTTGGAATGCCTTCTTGACATCGTATCGAGGAGATGAGAAGATAAAGCTAGTTAGACTTCAAACTCTAAGGCGGGAGTACGAACTAATACAAATGGAGACATCTGAGACTATCGATACTAATTTGAATTGTTTTCAAGATTTGACAAACAGTATGAAAGTGTTTGGAGAAATCTACACCGAACAAGCGAAAGTAGAGAAGGTGCTAAGAACCCTAACTCCAAGATTCGAGCATGTAGTAGCAGCAATCGAGGAAGGTAACGACACGTCTCAAATGACACTCAAGACTTTGTCTGGATCGTTACGGGCTCATGAGCAGCGGATGAATGGAAATAAGTTGGAGAAGACAGTTGAGCATGTTCTACAGGCTCAAACATCAATAAGTGAGAATTCGGAAAAAATGCAACTTCCCGTGGAAGAGGACGCGGTCGTGGTGGCAACCAACGTGGTGGTCAGAATCATGGATCGAACAATTCAAATCAATATTCCAGGAGAAACTCGGCACAGAACACGACATAGGACAGGTCAAACACGAGTTACAATGTGAGGAACAATTCTGGTTACAACTCGAGAAATCAGAACTCAAGGGGACGAGGGCATGGACGTGGTAGAGGAAGGTATGACAAGTCAAACATTGAATGCTTTAATTGCCATGAACGTGGGCATTATGCAAGCGAATGTAGATCGAATGAATTCAACCAATCTACCCACTATACACAAGAAGGTGGGAATGATGAACCTGAGCATGTTGTTATGATGGCTACTGTGACGAATGAGGTATCAAAGAATCATACTTGGTATTTGGATACGGCGTGTACAAACCACATGACTGGAAAAAGGGAGTTGTTTTCAGAACTTGATGAAGGTTTCCGGTCCACTGTGAGGTTTGGAGATGGACGAAAGGTACCTATAATGGGAAGAGGACAAATTCTCAATACACTAAAGAATGGAGATCACAGGTATATTACTAATGTTTTTTTATGTACTAATGTTTTTTTATGTACCAGATCTGGAGTCTAACTAAGTATGGGCGAGTTGGCCGAAAAGGATTATAATTTGAGCATGGTGGGGAAACAACTTTCAGTCTTTGATAAACAAGGCACGTTAATAATTAAAGCTCCGTTGTCGAAACGTATGTTCCCGGTAGACATTGCCAAAGGAAGTTATTGTTGCTTGAATGCTGTTGTGAACGATGACTCATGGCTGTGGCACTTGAGATTCGGTCACTTAAACTTCGAAAGTATCAAAGAACTGGCAACAAAAGGCATGGTGAAAGGATTATCGCGTGTTGAGCACCCGAATCAACTCTGTGAAGCATGTGTGCTAGGAAAGAGCCACAGGTTGCCATTCTTGGAAAACCCATGGCAAGCACAAAATCCTTTGGAACTTTTTCATACCGACCTATGTGGTCCGATGAACATCACTTCAGTTGGCGGCTGTAGGTATTTTCTCACCTTTATAGATGATTTTTCAAGAAAAACATGGATATATGTGTTGAAAAACAAATCTGAAGTGCTTGACTGTTTTAAAAAATTCAAAGTGTTTGTTGAGAAAGAAAGTAACTGTGAACTCAAGAGGGTGCGAAGCGATGGAGGAGGTAAATACACCTCGCATACATTTCACGATTATTGTAAAGAGTACGGGATACAACACGCAACAACGTTTCCATACACCCCACAACACAATGGGGTGGCCGAAAGAAAGAACCGTACGATCCTAGATATGGCGAGGAGCATGTTGAAAGCGAAAAGTTTACCTCACTGTTTTTGGGCAGAAGCAGTCATAACTGCTGTGTATTTTTTAAACAGGTCTCCCACTAAAAGTGTCAAAGATACAACTCCTATTGAAGCTTGGAGTGGATTCAAGCCGAATGTAAAGCACTTGAAGGTATTCGGGTCGATTACATATGCCCATGTACCTGCACAGATCAGAACGAAGCTAGATGATAGGGCTGGAAAGTGCATATTCATTGGATACAAAGAAGGAGGATACAAGCTGTATAATCGCACGACTAAGAAAGCAATCGTAAGTCGTGATGTGAGATTCGCTGAAAATGAAGCATGGGACTGGGGCGTAGATACTCCACAAGACCCACGATGGCGTACAATACACGTTCTAGATGAAGAACTCCAAGGAGAAAGTGAGACGAACCCCGTTACAGCCCCACCTACAGCTACCGTCACCACCGAACCAGAAACATCCAGACCACAAAGGCGGAGGCAATTACGAGGACGTTTACATGATTATGAGGTCAATCTTGATACCGAAATTGATGATGATGGAGACATGGTTCACTTTTCCTTCCTTACAAACACCGAGCAACTGGAATTTGGCGATGCTCTTCATGACCCAAGATGGGTGAATGCAATGAAGGAAGAAATGGCATCTATTGAGAAGAAGGAAACTTGGCAACTTACTGATCTCCCAAGAGGTCACAAAGCCATTGATGTCAAATGGGTCTATAAAGTTAATGTCAAAATCAACGACGAAGTTGAAAGATACAAAGCGAGGCTTGTAGCAAAAGGCTTCGAACAAAGACAAGGGTATGACTATGAAGAAATTTTCTCCCCGGTTGCACGATTAGAGACGGTACGGTTGCTGATCACTTTAGCTGCTCAAAATAGTTGGAAGATACACCAAATGGATGTCAAGTCGGCCTCTCTAAATGGCCCACTTGATGAGGAGATGTACGTAAAACAGCCACCTGGTTTCATACAACACAACGATGAGGACAAGGTGTACAAGCTCAAAAAAGCCTTGTATGGACTTAAGCAAGCCCCGCGTGCTTGGAACAAGAAAATTGATTCATTCCTTCAAAAGACCGGCTTCCAAAAGTGTATCTGATTATGGCATGTATGTCAAAGCACTCGGTACGGGTGAAACTCTAATACTTTGTCTTTATGTCGATGATATAATTTTCACAGGAAATAATCATCAAATGGTTGAAGAATTCAAGAGGTGCATGACAAAGGAGTTTGAAATGTCTGATCTTGGTCTCATGTCATATTTCTTGGGCATTGAGGTCACTCAAAAGAAAGATGGGGTGTTCATAAATCAAAAAAGATATGCCACTGAACTCCTAAAGAAATTCAAAATGCAAGATTCAAACCCGGCTAAAACTCCTATGGAAGCCGGAACAAAACTGTCCAAGGAAGGTGATGGCTAAGATGATGATCCAACCTACTTCAAACAAATTGTCGGGAGCCTGAGATACCTTACTAACACCAGACCTGACATTTGTTATGCTGTTGGATTAGTAAGTCGGTATATGGAATCTCCAAAGCAGTCACATTTACAAGTGGTGAAGAGAATCATGCGATATATCAAAGGAACGAGTGGCCTTGGATTGTTCTTCTCATGCTTGGGAAATCAGTCTGTTCTTGGTCTTCCAAGAAACAGCCAATTGTGGCACTGTCAACTTGTGAGGCCGAGTATGTTGCAGCAGCATCTGGAGCATGTCAAGCAGTTTGGTTGAGTAATGTTTTAAGTCAAATCAATTTCGAAATTCGAACAGCAAGGCCCGATAACGATGTATGTAGACAATAAGTCTGCCATTCATCTTGCCAAGAACCCCATGTTCCATGGAAGAAGCAAACACATAGATATCTGTTTTCATTTCTTGAGAAACCAGGTTGAGAAGAATGTGATTGAGCTGAAGCACTATAGCAGCAAAGATCAGATAGCTGACTTTCTTACTAAGCCATTAAAGATTGACGCATTCATCAAGCTAAGGAATCTACTTGGAGTAAAGACCTTCCCGAATCAGAATTAAGGGAGGATGTTGGAATATTTAATTTTGATTCCTAGTTATGTTTTTAATAAGTGTCTGTTATTTTCTATTAAGTCTTGTGCTAGTCTTCAGGAAACTGGAGTAGTGGTCCTAGTTTTTAGCTTAAGTTTGCTTTCCCGTTTCTATTTAACGTAGGTCATTTTATCAATGTTGCAAGTCCTTTTGAAGTATCAAGAACACTCAGTCTTCTTCCAATCTTCTCGTATCACTTGTTATTTCCTTCCCCTGCAGTTGTTCTTCTTATTTGTAGTTGTACTCTTTCCTCCAACAACTAGAAGGGAAGCTTCGACCAGGAGAAGACCTCGGTCGAGGTAAGTAAATAAAATACCATGTTCAGAGGACCTCGGTTGAAGGGATAGAGGTCTCAGTTCGGTTGAAGGAACAAAGGACCTTGTTTAGATTCCCGCTTACGAGAATGAACACTTTGGCCAAATGGATACTAACAAGAATCTATGATATTCATTTTTCATAAAATTCCATGTATTTAAGCCGATTGCTCATCACATATCACCAATCCAATGATTTTTTTTAGTCTTTCAAGGAGCGCTTTGAAGACGATCTTGTAAACACATCCGATAATGTTTATTCATCTATAATCTATAATCGGTGAGGTTTAGTAAATCATTTACTTTAGGAACTAAAGTAATAAATTCTGCATTGATACTAGGGCTAATAACAACGAAATGGTCTTGAAAGAATTTGACTGCATCATAGATATCCATACCGATGATATTCCAATAATCTCTATATGAATACGGAGCTAGAGTTTCTATCCGTATCAAGGTTCTATCTACACCGTGATTTTTTTCTAAATCAAGTAGATGGGTTGTTTTAACATCTAAAATTCTCCCGTTGTAGTTTGACCTTTCGTTTGGGGTGTTATCGTCAATCTGAATTTTTTTGCCAATTGTGGTAAACAATAACATATCCGGTTTTTACCGTTATCAATTTTAACCATGTTTTCCAAATCAATATTAGATATTACCAACTGGGAGTTAAGGAATCTTAGTTGAGATAGTTTGAGTTTAGGAGTTGTGGGAAATGATTTGAATGGATTTTTATGGATAATAAAATTGGAATCAAGCCGTTGTCCTAAGAAATTATCAAAAATAAGGGACTGATCTAGTATGCTAAACTTTGACTATTTCTTGGACGAGAAATTGTATTTCTTCCTGCATTTTATTCCTGCCAATTTTAAATAATGGCAAATGTCTTAAAATATTATTAATTTTATTAAATATGACAGTTGTCATCTTTTAACATGGGTAAAATGATGATTAGAGATAAAAGGTAGGAACAAATACAATTTCTATTCTTGGACATCCATATGAACCTCCTTCCATTGGTGGAAAGATCGATCAAACCCAACAACTTAATGAAGTTATTGAAATGATACGAACCTCTCACATCATAGATAGACCCCTTCCTCTCATTTTTATTTCTAATTTCATTGAAATCGCCACACACAACCAAGCCCTATTAGGGTCTGCCAATGAGGTCTCAAATTGTGTTCCATAAACAGATGATGATCATGAGGTGCATAAATATTAATAGAACGGCATATGATGTTGTTAGACTTTCAGATACATTAAACAAGTTTCTTTTGTCTACCAACATAATCAACATTAAAATAATTAGGGCCCCGAATGGGGGAAATACCACCTGACTTCCCAAGTGCTTTTGTTGCATACAGATTATAGCTTGTATTTCCCAAACAGACTGAATAAAGCCTTTCAAATCTCTGGTTCTTAATCTATGTCTATATCTATATAACTCTTATAATGGAGTCCATCTAAATGAATGTGGTTAAAGATATGTATCTATCTTCCACCATATTCATTTGAAACCGCTACCCTTTCAACTTCAACTCCAATATAGTACTATGATCCATTTTACTATTTATATTTTTTTATTTTTTTTCAATTTTTTAAGGTGCCCTCACGAGTCCTCACTTTAAGAAAAGTCCTCACCCGATCACATATCTATATATATATATATATATATATATATATATATATATATATATATATATATATATATATATATATATATATATATATATATATATATATATATATATATAAGGCTATCAAAATAAATAATTTTCGTTGCATCAATTTATTTGAAACCCTGATAACTTTTCAACTTGCAACTAATTAATTACTACAACTCAAGAGTTTTTTTAAGTTATGTCTCAAACCATATTAATTTTCATACTTAAGTGTATGAAATGTAGATTTTAATGATAAAACCTTCGAACTTTCTACTAATTAATTACTACAACTCAAAAGTTTTTATTAACTTATGTTACTTAATTGGTACTTATTATACATAATTGTTGATATATATATATATATATATATATATATATATATATATATATATATATATATATATATATATATATATATATATATATATATATATATATATATATATATATATATAGTTCGTGTTGCAAGAGTGTGAAGAATAATATATATAAAAATTGTATTTAGAAACACAAAACTCTATTTTGATGTATGTATTTTTATTGAGCAGAAAAAACATAGGCTCGACTTTAGAAGAATGTGTGTTTTTATTATATGAAAAAATTATGCGTATTTGAAATAGGATGATGTTATATATAATTAAATAAGTACTTTTTACTTTTATTTTATTTTCTAAGTGTATTGTTTATGAGAAAGAAAGAAATAAAAGTTGATTTATATTTTGTTTTATATATAAATCATATTTTAAACTATAATAATTTGTTTTTCTAATATATTAATTTTTTTAATATTCTACTTTAGAGTTAAGTGTTTAACTTTAAACATAATATACTTAGTTTATTAGTTTAAATATGTTGTATGAGAAATATTATCGTTTTAATATCACAAGTTACAACTTCTAAATTATTGATACATTATCATTATGATTAATTTGTTAACTTAAATGTAACGTTAGATATAATCTTAAAAGCAATATGAAATTAGAAATTATATTGATACCTTAAACGTAAAAACAATGTTTGGTATCTGATAATTATAATCAGTGTTGCAGAAATCAACCTTGGCGGCCGATTAATCGGTGATTAATCGATTGGCGGTCTTCAACCGATTACGGTTAGGCCTAATCGGCCAGCTTAACAGTTTGCTGCAAAAATCGGTCAAATATCGGTTTTGGCGGCCGATTAATCGGTCTTGGCGGTTATTTTTTAGTTTTTTTAATTTTTTAATTTATTATTTATTTTCTTATTTTTAAATGACGACACAAACACTCTCTAATAACTCAAGAAAACTAAAAAAAATCAATATTAAAGAATAAAAACAAACAAATGTATAATTTTTGATTTGTATCGCGAAATAAATGAATCAAACATTTCTATTTTGTTATATTTATATATTTTTGAATGAATTCATTTATAATTTAGGGTTCCCGATTTATCCCCGATTAATCCGATTAATCTCTTAACATCACTCGACCGCCAAGCTACCGTCAAACGATTTTTACAAACTTGATTATAATAATGATCAAATTTAAAAAGTTAAGAAAATAAGTTATTATAAAATTAACTAATCATAACAGTATGTAAAACAACGTGTAAAAATAGCACCAAACTAGATATTATATTTAATTTCATTAATAGGCAACGTTGAGGTCATTGAGTTGATATAATTCTTATATATGTTTATATAAATTTAGTAATCATGTATGGAGTTAAAAATAACACTTTCAATTTTTTTCACACGTAATAATAGATAGAAATCACTAAGATTATATAGTTTTATAAGATGTCTACATTTTTATATAAAGTAAAATAATTACAATGTTTTTCAGAAATATGGTCTAAAAATTAATTCAAAGTTAATAAGAATGGTATAGTTAGTTTAATAGCATATATTGATAGATATTTTAAACGTATTATTAAATTCCGCACAATGTGCGGATATTCGCTTAGTTATTGAATGTAAAGGATGTGATGTGGTTGTTAAGGGCCAAATATTTAATCCAAGCTCTATTAATACTAATGGAAATAAACTTTTTCCATTAATTTTGAACTACACCATTCTCTAATAATGCTTCTTTAACCATCTCATTATGGTCTCTCAAGGTGGCGCGAATGTCACTTCCCAATTCGAATTTGAACTGACATTGAATCTCATCATAAAAAAGATGTAAATTCTGAATTACTCATTTGAACTGGTTTAGCCGATATCTTTGACTATAAAGGGTTTTGTGTTTTTATACAAGTTGTTTGTTTCTCTCCATGGATATAAACAATCACCGTGGTTGTGGAACCACATTAAATTCTCATCTCTTGTAAGTTATTTGTAATCCATTTACATTTACTTTATCTTCATATGTGTTGCTCACGTTATTAGACATTTCCGTTATGTATTTGCATCCTACTTAGTTATTTCTCTTGTTATTAGGTGTTCTAAAAGTATCATAAATCTAACATCTCCTTTTAAATTTTTGGGATTTGTGGATGAGTAAAGAAATATATTATTAGATTGAGGCACTACATGATAAACATCACTATTCCAAAACTTTCACACTTGGTTCAACTGTGACGTGTACATTTATAGTAAAGCACTTTGTTAATGTTCGGGGGAGGGGGGGGGGGGGGGGGGGGGGGTTTCGACATTTAATACAAAGCGTCGTAGTAAATAAACTCTCAGGCCATTCCTCGAGCTGCTTTCTTTGTTTAGCTCCATAACCTACAAAAACAAATAAATATAAATTTTGAAGAAAAGTCAACGAAAAAAAGTAGTTTTTAAAAAGTTATTGGTACTTACTGCTTTCTCTGCAAGCTCAATGGACTCCTATTCCACAAAAGCATGCAACTTTGCGAAAAATAGATTTCAAACAAAACATTAGACGTTTATAAAGAAAAGGGACAAATTGCAGAAAATACGAACGTAGTTTACTTTTTTACTGCATATAGTGATATACCTTTTTTACCCATAATAATAATAATGTACTTGCATTTAATTACCATTATAGTAGCTAATTTACATTTCTTTACACATAATAGCAACATACTCACAATTCTTGTACTTGCATTTAATTACCATTATAGTAACTAATTTACATTTCTTTACACATAATAGCAACATACTTACAATTCTTAACCCATTGCTGAGCCGCTTCCACATTGAAGTCAACAGCCTGAAAATGATCAACAGTTACACACACATACAAACATACATACACAAGGAAACGTACTCACCAGAAGGAGCTTATGCAATATTGATTCCACATCTTCTCCAACATGACCTGCCTACAGAAGATCTGCCTACAGAAGATGGTAGTAGAAAGAGATCCATCTTCTGAATAGCTCGAGATATTGGGCGAAAGAAAGACGGTTCACGTTCAGTAAACCAACCTGCGAAATTTCCGAAGTGAAAAAACCAAATATTTTTTTAGCTTTCAAAAGGGTAAAATTGTCATTTGTCAAGGATTAAGTTGAAGAAAAAAAAAAAAAAAATGGGCGAAATGAAAAGAACATCAATCATTGCATTAACGGAAGGATCATCAAAGATCTCAAGGCTACAATCTGCAAAATAATTAACCTGAAAATATTTAGTGTAATGAATTAAAATATATAGAGAATCTTGAAAAGGGCAAAAGGGTAAATTTGTCATTTCTTGCAATTTGCTCTTGTGAATATGAAGTTATGAACTACAACTATTTTGATAGAAGATATGCATTCACATGCATCCTTCTCTATAAGGCTTCTTAGAACCATGGTTTTTTATTTTATTTGGTAGAATAATTAAAATAAGAAAAAGACGAATATACCCCAAACTCAGCACTGACTAAACATTGGATGAAATCCATTAGTTGAAGTTTTGCCCATTCAAAACGCAGGAAAGGGTCGTCCTTACGTGGTGGATGCCTCCAAGGGGCACCAAATCGTAATTTATCTTTGACAATTTTTCCCTTTTGAGCATCGAGAGCAAACTTTTGTAAAATTAACAGTGCCCTTTCCATTTTCCCTTTTGAGCATCGAGAGCAAACTTTTGTAAAATTGGCAGTGCCCTTTCCATTGCAGGATTGACTAAGTAACCTGTAAAGAAGGACAATAATCGATAGAAGTTTTTAACAAATTAAAAAAATAAAAATATGTATGAATTATTCCGAGTTTATGAATTTTTGAAACATATAAATAAAAAACTTACTTGTAAATATGCCAGATATGCATCTATAATGTCCTCGAATGTGCTTTCTATATCATTCATGAGCCTGTATGCCATGAGTGAGACATAAAAAAATAAATTAAATTAAATTAATATTAATTCGTAAATTTCATATTTATTTACTTACGCCTGGTAATAATTGCTCTGTTTTAACGTGTATATCTCAAAAAGATGACGTGGATTTGGCCGAAGCACTTCAACAATCAAATCCCACTAAAATTAAACAAACAAAAAAATGTGTAAGCTCTTGAAAATTTTAAATGCATTTAAACCAAAGATTTATAAAAATAGAATAAAAAACTTCCAAAAATATGTCAATATGAAGTTATGATTTATGAACTCACCTCTGATTGGCTAAAGTAATCTCGAACAATATGCACTTTTGCTTGTTGTGGATTCCATCCAAATGTCTACAAAGTTGAAACAGAAAATATTTTTAAAGAAAGATGAAATAAAAGGGAAAAAGAAAAAGAAAATGTCACATTTTTAACTTACCTCACGGGAAATGAAAATGTGAGGAAACCCAAAATCCATATAAGCTTCGTATGAATAGTAGCTGCAAAATTTTGGTAAATATAATCTTTTTACGGAAAAAAAGAAAAAAGATATGTATCCTTTTATGAATTTCAACATTGTATATGATTCAAGTTGTTTTAGCTAAAAAATAAAAAATAAAATTTACCTGTCAGAAGTTATAAGAATAACAGGCAAACACATCTCATTTGCACCTAAAGCTATTACGCTGTGTTTGGTTGGACGTAATGGAATAACAAAGGAATGGAATGAAGCAAGTAATGGAATGGACAATGTAATGTAATGATTCATTACCATTCCATTGTCATGTTTGGTTATAATGGTAGAATGAAATGATTCATTCAACAATCTTGTTTGGTATGTACAGAAACATAAATGAATGGAATGGAAATACATAATAATGACAAAAATACCCCACAAAATGGTCTTATTAAGTTAATAATATGAAATTATTTTTACATATCTTTTCATTTTGTTTTTATGATGAGTCATCTAAATTGTTTTTTGCTAAATCATCATAACATATTCTTTTATCAAATACAACGTAATAATAATATCTATTGAAATTGAACAAAAATTTACTATCATAAAAAATAAAAATAAAAAGTCAAAAACCTGTCAAACTCATATTTTCGGTGGGTTACAAAAGTAACTTTATTAAACTTTATTACACTTCAACTACCCTTGTGTACTCGTCGTTACCCTACCGTACCCCCCGCTTCCCCTTTATCCCTCTCAAAATCGATTTCAAGAGACGGCATATTGGAAAATCTGAAATTCGGAGTTTTAAAAGGGAACAACGGGTGGGAAGCTTCAAACTAAGATCTGAAATTGGAGGTTAAAGTAACAAGCTCTAATGGAGATGTGGAGGGAAAGATGATCTGTCGATTTCGGTTGCAATTTACGAGGAATCGCCGGTGGCTGCGGCGACGGTGGCGGCGCCGGTGGGCTGCTGCAATGGTGGTGGCGTCGGTGGGATACAGAAGATCGGGAATTACCGTCCAGTCCAACTGATGAAGAGTCTATCATCATTAACCGTGGTGAGTATCTTAATACACTAGCTAGTTCACTTCTGTGAGAGATAATCTCATTCCAGCAGTCTCTACTGTTTGGTAAAGTATCAAGACCAGTGTTTCTTTGTCTGTAATTTTGGTTCGTATACAATTTATTTGAGGATTGATAGTAAACGCATGGCTTTTGGTTTGGGGATTTTTTTATTTGTCATTCAACGTGATCATAAGAAGGGTAAAATGAGAATTTGTCCATTGCACCTTGAATGGAATAAAAAAAAAGCAGGGGGACTCCTTGGAATGAAAATCCCGTGTTCATAAGGAATGGGATACCTTTTGTGAATGGGTCATTCCTTTACCAAGTCAACCAAACAACCTATTTTTCATTCCTTCCTAATGGGCCATTCCATTCCTACATTGATTAAGGCCAACCAAACATAGCCTTAATCTCCAAATCAAACTGTCATGATACATCGATCCCCAGACTGCTGAGTCATCCACCAAAGCAGCATGTTTCAAGACTTCGATATTGTTTATTACCAACTTTGGTTGTTCATCATTGCAATGAAATTGTTTTAAAAAAAAGAGGAAATTATAAAATTATAAGTGCAAGAGCAAAAAACAATGAAAATTATCAGTGTACCTGAAAGTAATCAGCTTGAGTGGCTCCAGATAACAACTCGAGCAATAAATAGGGCCAACCAGTAGCCGAATTAGCCAAAGTTATTGAAAACCCACCAGTTTTATTCAAATTTTTAACAGCGTTAGCCCTAAAGCCTTGTTGGACGTTAATCACCTCTTTAGCTAGTTTCAAAGCAACTATGGCTTTCTTGTAGTAAGAAGCCTCTTGGAGACTCATGTTTTTACCCTTATCTTTAAACCCCAAAAGCTCGTCGATCTCTGTGGCATCTAGTCGAGCAGTTAGTGTGCATACGGCCTTGTCCCATAAAGATAATGTGGAAGCTTTACTGGACAAAGTCGACCCATATAACTCGGCGACCTCTTTGGAGACATCGAGTCTGGTTTTTGATCTCTTGGCGGGGGAAGGAGAAGGGAGGAGGACGTCGTGAAGAGAGAGAGGGTTTTGGGGTTTTGGAGAGAGAGAGTGTTCTTGGTAGATAAACAACTAAGGTACACATACCTTGAACTAAAATGTCGACTGCAGGCTTCCAAAGTTCTTGATTCTAGCAATGGCGGGAGTAGTGGTGTCAAGACCTGGTATCGAGAGCGATGGCAGACTGTTACAGCGATGGCGGATGTTGGTGACACGGCAGACAACGCTGGACTTCAGCGGCGATGGTCGTCTACCGATTGCAAAAGCGGTGGTCGATGGTCGCGATTGCAAAAGCGGTGGTAGATTGTCGGCTCCTCGATGAAGCTAAGCGATAAAGGAAACGAGAGGCGGTGTAGAAGACGTAGATTTGTGTTAGAGTGGAGAGGACCCGAAAATGCTCCATACCACGAAATAATAACCGATCCGAAAATGGTTCCACAACCCGAAAGGAGATCCGGATGCACGAAAACCCAAAAAGCTACGGGTTTTAAATATAAAGATATAATAAGAGATCAAATATCAATGAAATTTAACTTGAATGCGAGTGTTGGTGTATGTAGAAATGCCAGGAAACATGCAATGGATGCTATTAAAAAGGGAGTTTGATAAAGCCTTATGATAGATTATGAAGTTATATTGAGGATATTAGGATGGAGAAATTTGTAATCAATAGCTAAGATGGATATGGATATCATGCATGATTCTGCCACTTCCTTGCTTCAATTCCATCTTTTTTCTTTGTATTCAACTTCTTGTTAAGATCAACTAGGGTATAATTAATGATGCTACTCATTTGTTAGTTCTTGATCAACCATTCCCAAAAAGTGGATAACTTTCAAATTTATATACCGAAACAAATTTTGCACTTTTTATTGTTTGGTGGAAAATTGTCTTTCAACCATTGTGACATATAAAGATCAATATATATCTATAGTGATGATCAACAAATAATAAAAAGTATCGTTGATCGTAAAAAAAAATATGTGCATGACCCCAAATATAGAGTAAACCCAATCTAAAATAGTATTGTCTCATATACAAGAACATATAAAGAAAGTTTTGATTGTTTATTGAGTTGACATGAAGAATATAAGATTGTTGTGGATTTATTTAGGGAAGTGATCCGTACACAACAACGTTTATCCGTACACAACAACGTTTATCCATACACAACAACATACTGTTTTTATGCATGTAGTACAAGTCTCCTAAAGCACAAATTGTTGTGTATGGATAAAAGTTGTTGTGCACGAATCACTTCCCATCCATTTATTTATAACCGGAAGAGAGGAGGAAAGAAACTAGCCAAGGAACACCATGGTGTATGGTCTCCCCTCTGCAAGAGACCAGGAATTGGGCATGAAGGCCGAAGAAGAAGGGATCTACCGATTACGAACGACAACTTAGGAGGGAGGGCTGCTACGTATTTCTTTACAAACTTTCCAGAAGAGTGGGACGAGCGATGTTTGTGGAAGACATTTCGTTTGTACGGTAATGTGGTCGATGTCTTTATTCCAAAGAAAAGAAATGCATACGGGAATCGTTTTGGTTTGCTCGCTTTCTGGGTGTAACAGATGTTTTTAGTTTTGGTATGAGGCTCAATGGTATTTGGATTGGTTCCTTCAAGTTAAGAGCCAATATTGCGAAGTATGGAAGAAATGATAGTTTTGAGCAGGTTAAGCATCACAAGCCTGCGGCACCTAAGTTGCAGCGAAAATTGAAGAGTGTTATTGTCAAGCCTCAAAAGATCAAGAGCATAGTCATCCCGCGGAAATAATATGCGGAGATTGTTAAAGGAGTAAAAAAGAATGATGAAGTTTTGACGTCTAATGATAATAGAGACGTTGAGCACACCTCGGGTAATAGAGATGGGGTTAGAATTGAGGAAGAAGATGACTGGCATGAGATTATTACTTCCATCCCTAAAGAAGAAGACCTGGAGATACTACGTGAAATCTTGATTGGTGAACTGAAAAATTATGATTTACTTCAAAACATCTATGACATGCCAAGGTAGGAAGGTTTATTTAATGTTAAGGTTACATATATTGGAGGGTTGTATGTCATGCTGCAGTTTGACCACAAGAATATGGCGGATGAGTTTCTAGTGAAAGCCAGAAGCATGTGGGATAATTGGTTCTGTAAACTATTCAAATGGCACCAGGATTTTTCTGTTACTAATCGTTTAGCTGCTTTAGATATTTTTGGGGTCCCAATTCACGTTTGGAACCAGGAAGTCTTTGAGGAAATAGCTAAAATCTGGGGTAAGCCCGTTACTCTAATCAATGGAGATATTGGTAGTATGAATAAAGCTGTTAAGAGGATTGGTATTTTAACAAGTGAGTCTCCGTGGATTAACGAGACTATTAAAATTAACGTCCATGGAAATTGCTATAGCATCAAGGTGGTGGAGGACCCTAATCGATCATACAACATGGCGCCTAAAATCACCGTTCTTGATTCCGATCAATCTTCTGACGAAGATTGGTTTGATATGGAGAATGATCGTGGTGATAAGGTGGAAGTTGAAGCAACCGAAAAAATTAATCATGGGTTCGACGTTCCAGAAGATTATGAGAGGCGGTGAACAGATACGCAAAAGGCATGCTCGGAGGAAAGCAGAATCGAGAATAAGCGGCTCAAGGAGAAAGGTTCAGTAGAAGTTGAAGAGGCGGCATATAATGAGGATGAGTCAAAAAGGATGAGTTTTTGGACGGTACAGGTGCAGTCGATGGCCATGTTCTGTTTGGGCCTTGCAAAGATAAGCCCATTAGTCCAAAATTAGTTAGAAGCCAGCGTACAGATGGGCCTGACAGGCCGGATAGATGCGAACCGGAAGCAAAAGTCCAAGACCTGAAAGAATCTCCAATTTCATCGGGGTTTTACCCTTTCGTGGAAAATGTTGACTTTGACGAAGACGAAATTGAGTTGGGCGACGAAGACATTATTGAGCAGGCGATCTCCGACAAAATCGAAAAAAAGAGAAGAAATAGAAAAAAGGGCGCCGGAAACTCTCGCAATCTTTCACAGAGACAAATCGATGGATCGATTGAAAGCACTTCAAGGATGGGGAGCAAAAGTGGTAACTCAGAGGAGATTAATCAGAATCTTAAAATTGGAGAAAAATTGGGTATTAATTTTGGAGGAGATGTGGAGCTGGTTATAAGAGCCGTGGCTATGGAAGGTGGATTCGCTACCAGATGTTAAATTGCCTCTCGATAAATGTTAACGGGTTCAGCTTGGACGTCATGGTGATAGATAATAAAGTTAAAGTTCTTTGTGTTCAGGAGACGCATCTTCAAAGCATTCCCACGTGGTTAATTAATAGTCTTTGGAGAGGGTCTCCCTTCGAGTTCTATTGGGTTGATTCGATTGGTCGCTCAGGGGGTGTTCTCACTATTTGGGACCAATCCTGTTTAAAACAGTTTGTCTAATTGCATTAAGGTGCTGTTTGTTTTTTAAGAGGTAAAAGAGTTGCAGTCTGCGGACCACATCTGCAGAGCATCTACAGAGAAGAGGTGGACTAAATGTCTGCAGACTGTAAGAAGAAGACTGTTTGTTTTTTAAAGTCTGCAGGTTGTGAAAATAAACTGAAATTTAAATAAACTTTTTTTAAGTAAACACGTGAGTATGTTAAATTTATGATATTAACGAATTTAAGGATCAAAGCAAACATTTATTTTTTTAAATAATAAAGAATAAAAATTACGTAACCAAAGTTGGATTTACAAATAGTTTGTAAAGCTAAAAATTTGTGTAAGATTGTGAACCAAAGTTCCAATGTTAAAACATATTTGTAGGTTTCAAATAGTTTATAAGTATGATTTATAAAAAAAATCGTCTATTATATGATATTAACGGATTTAAATATCAAAACAAACATGTATTTTTTTAAGTTTGTGACATTTTTTTAAAAAGTTTTACAAATTTATCTTCATTTTGTTTAAAAACTTAGAAAAATAAATATTATTTACTTCGAAAAAGTAATGTTGATAAAAAAATCGCAACTATTAGTTAAAAAAAATCAAACTATTTTTAAAAACAAATATACGTATTTCTTTTTTTTTAAATCGAAGGTGGCCGGCGGCTACGGTTTGGTCGACGACGCAAGGAAGAGAAAACGCGAGACCGGTTGGAGGAGAAAACGATATGCGTATTTCTTTTTTTTTTTAGGTTAAAATTGTATTAATTTAATTACTAGAAGAGCTCTGCAGACCCTTGAAAACATTGGTCCATGTCTGCCCCAAAAAGAGGACGCGCAGACCTTTTTAGGTCTGCAGTCTTCGAAAAAACAAACAATCTGCGAAGGTCCATGTCTGCGCGCCGTCTGCGTGACGCAGACAAAAGTGGTCAGGAAGATCTGCAAAGAAAAAACAAACAGCCCCTAAGTCTCATAATTTCATAGCGGTTATGGGTGTGTGGAAAGGTTGTAGGAAACCGGGAGGGATTATCAATGTTTATGCTCCGCAAGATCAAGGTAGAAAGATAGCTCTTTTTAATGATATTGAGAACCTAATGTCGAGCAACAGTGAAGTTTTATGGGTTGTGTGTGGGGACTTTAACGAGGTTAGAAACGAGGAAGAAAGAAAAAGGTCGATTTTCTGTGCTAGCGGGGCTGCAGCTTTCAACGATTTCATCAATAATGCCGGTTAATTGAGCCGAGAATGGGTGGGAAAAGATTTACCTGGATGAGTAAAAATGGAGCCAAGTTTAGTAAACTCGATCGATTTCTCCTTTCGGAAGGTTTCATTTCCAATTGGGCTAACGCTTCAGTCACTGCCCTCCCCAATCTGTACTCAGATCATTCTCCCATCTTATTAGATACCAATCAGCATGATTTTGGGCCTTGTCCGTTTCGGTTTTTCAACTCTTGGATGTTGGACGATGGTTTTGAAGAGGTGGTTACATGTAGTTGGAATCAAAATAAAGAAAGTTTCAATACTTTCTCTAAAATTGAAAAGCTCTCAAGAAAACTACGTTTTCTGAAAGATTGTATAAAAACGTGGAGAATTAAACTCGTCGAAGAAAAGAGGAAGAACAGAGAAGATTTAAAAAGAAAGATCGCGGCTATTGATATGCTTGGTGAAGCTTTATATTTCGATGCGGATATGGTTAAGGAGCGGAACGACTACATTTTAAAGCTGGAAGATCTGGACCGTAATTGTAACACCCCTTTCTCAAACCATAGTTTAATACGGTTTATAATACAATATATTTTACAAAACGTGACTTGCAAAAAGTCACTTAAATTTTTTTTTTACAAACTTATTCATAAGGGGTATTACAAACTGCACTCAAAAGCCATAATTTAAACTTATCTGTATTGTATATTACACTGGTCCCAACTTCCAAAGCTTATGAAGTAGCCTAGCCCCTTCTCTTTTCACCTAAGTACATAGCATTTCAAAACAAACAATACGTGAGACATAAAGCCTCGTGAGTAATATAGGTTTTAGACCCAAAACTTTCTTACTCAAAATTTGTAATACAAAACAAGTAGAATACTTAAAACTGATTTTCATAAGAAAACTCTAATTTCAACATCTTAAGCTCACATATGGAGCTTCTTTCAAAATAACCTCAGAAACTAAACTTCTTCAAAATCTGTTTTAAAACATTTAGCTCACGTATAAAGCTACTTTCAAAACTGTTTCCAAACTTTAATATTTAAAAGCATTTGGAAATCTCATTTTCTGATAATATCATTTTGCTATGTACTAGGAAAATCCACACATACTCACCTCAGGTCACCTAGGAGTTATTTAGCTCCTTAAACTTCTTTCTCCTTCGCTTGGTTCACCGTATTTGAACCACCACCTAATTCACATGCTTGGTTAATACTTATTTATATATATTACAACTGACTCCACAATACAAGAGTCTCATATTATGCAATTAAGGGTCTTGACTAAACTACAACCCTTAACAAACTAGTTTTCTTAAATTTATAATTTTTCGAAATACGCGTATTTTACTACAGTACCCTCGGGACGTCGTATTTTGATTCCGACAATTTTCCATGAAGTTTTAGGCTATAATGGACCTATGTTTAAAATTTGAGGTCAAACAGACACAGAAATCATACTCAAGGTAAAATCATAAAACCAATACAAGTTTTCATACGTATTATAACATTTCTAAACTACTTTCATTAAGCCATTTAGACTTCTATCATGTTATTTAACACTTCTAATTACTCATAATAGATCCCTATATGCTAAAAATGGTTTTCTTTCAATTCTTTGATCATTATATTAACATATACATTCATATTCCCAAGTGGGACAAAATCTGCTGAAACAGGATACCCTGTACGAAAAACGGCATAACTCACTCTAGAAGAATCGAAACGACTCACCGCTTTTTGATTTAGAAACTAGACATCTGTAGGTTTCTTTTCATGTATGAAACATAATTTTTGGCCTTGTAGATTTGTACAGTTTTACATTTTAAGTTGACGTAAAAATTCTATCAGAATACTTTCTTACTTTCATTCTTATTATTATATAACTTATGAAGTTGCAATTTCATATACTTAAGGTGATTCTTTAAACCATTAAGCACTTAATTCATTTGGTAATCCTCAATGGAATCATTCCAAGACCTTATCTAACCATTCTTTATGGGGTTTCAACTATGGAATCAATGATTCCATTCCATTTTCAAAAATTACCCGTTACTTCAATTTGCATCAAAATCGGATGGAACCAAAAACAATCTACACCAGGTGTTTTCTTACATCTAAATAAACATTTGTGACTTAACAAAAACATTGAAATCATTGTAAATCCGTTTAACCCAAAATCTAGGGTTTTTGAGTTCAAAATTTACCATTCTTGAAATTAACAACTTGTAATGGATGGAATGTGTTTCTTTGATGATTAGAACACTAATTAATAGATGGAATCACTAAATTAATCTCATCCGTAAACTGAAATTCGGATTTCAGTAAACACCAACAAGAAAATTGGGTTTTCTAGCTTAAGAAGATGATATCTTACCTCAAAATGGTTAGGAATCAACCATTACTTGCTCCAATCCTTCAAACCGTGATCAATTCTTCAAGAACATGAAGAATTCGTGCCTTCCCTCTCTCAATCCTCTGCATTCACGTTTCAGTGAATGAAATGGGGGGTGTTCCCACCTATTTATATCTCCCAACTTTGGAAAAATGACAAAATGGTCCTTCTAGTTTCTAATAATTCAAAAACGATACAAAACTAATTATAATTCTTGAAACTCTTAAGTTTTATTGTTTTGCCCCACTTATAAACTTAATATATTTATTAAGGACATACTAACACATAAAAATCTCATTATGAGATTAAATACTCAAAATGACAAAAATACCCTTTTCGGTCATTTTATACTTTTCATTATCTTTTAACTTTTTTTTATTCTTCATACTTCATATGTATAACTATAATAATGTTCATATACTTCATCCTTAATGAAAGTAGAAATCTTTTCATTTATATTAGTAATTGGAAAATTACCAAAATACCCTTTTTCTCAAAATATGAATAATTAGTTAATAATTATTCCTTTACATTTGACTTTGCAAATTTACATATTTTTTGGTTCTTACAATATCCACCCCTTCTAAAGGATTCTGTCCTCAGAATCATTTAACAAATGAAATAGTTTTCATATACTTATCATTTCTCTTGCAAACATAATTTTTTTCTAAAAAATTTCTCATGACAAACTTAAATCATATATCTTTCTACTTAGAGAGTTATAACTCTCAAATTTCATAACCTTCATCCAACTTAGAACAACTTATTTTATTTCTAATTTTACTTACTATTTATTGCTTGACTATTTTAGAAAATAGCATTATACTTTCATTTATCTTTCAAAATAGCAATATACTTTACTATTTTTTTTTTCAAAATCCTTACTTTTAACGACTATTAGGTCATAGTTCATTCTCATTCTCTTACTTTTTCACTTTCTTGAAAAGTTTTATAACTAAATTCTCTTCTATTTTCTGTATTTTATAAAACTTCTTGGTTTATCTCTTACTTGATAAAATTCTTACATGCTTTTGATTACCTCATATACTCTATCATATATTTAACATTGATATTTCCTTTCTCACTTTTTTTTATCCTTCTTACTTAAGTAAATTTCACATTTATAATTTACTTTTTCTCTTTTCTTATAGAAGCTTTGCCTCTTCATACTTTCTTATTATAGAAAATTGACTTTCCAAAAGTCAATCTACATTTTACTTACTTCTTTCTTGTCATTAGACTTAAATCTCATATTTTTCTTTTTCTAGTAAACGATACACATACAATTTACCTTTATAGATTTCTTTAGAAGTTTTACAACTTCTTATGTTTACATATACTAGAATAATTGACTCTTCAAAAGTCCATCATTGTTCTTGCTTCTTTTGTCTTATCATTCATCTTTAATTCTCAAAGAATTTTCTATCTATTTTTTTATGAACAAAACCTTTTATATCAAAGGTGTTGCTATTATTTCTACTAAAACTTTTCTTTGCCCTTATTACTAGTTTTCATACATTCACATAAGGTTATTACCTTTATCATTTTGTTACTTACATGTATTACTTTTATAAATACATGTCTTATATCACTCTTTACTTGTATTATTTTCACATTTCGACATACTGACAATCTAGATACTTCTTTCATCCTCCTTTATTATTTATGAGATTTCAGTCTCATTTACTCATTACACTTACTAATATAATCATGTCCTTTTTCATTTCTCAGCTTTCTTGCAGTACTCCTATGAGTACACCTCTTATCTTCTGAGGTACCTCATGTATCATTCTCATCTTATTACACTTTTATGATGTTATCATCTTGTGGTGTAATTGGGTTTCACAAATCATATTTATTAACTTCTTGATTATAAATGTAATTTTTTTTTAAACTCTTGTCCCACTTTAGACTTTTACAACTAAACTTTGTTTCTCTCTTGTATCTCTTGATTACTACTTGGTAACTCGACTCTTTTATCACATATATTATTTTATAATCCCAATCTCAATTTCTATATACCTTCTACACGCTTCAAGTGGTTTCATGATTACTTTCTAAGTTTGACTCTTATAGATAGTCAAAGCTGTCAAGAATTTAATTACCAACTTTATATACTTTTGGTCATATTATGGTTCCAACTTAACACTAAGATGCAAACCATGGTCTCAAACCACTTTTTAACATACATTTACAAGTTTTTAATTATATAATATACTCGTACACATATACCTGATTCCCTTTTTGTTTAAGAACTCTAATTAAGTACTTCATCTATTTTTGTCCCATAACAATTATCTAACTCAATACTCAATTTACCAATATCACTTGTTGATAAATTTTCATCCCTTTAATCTTCTTACTTTTATATTGTGTTCTTCTTTTCTTTTGTTTTTAGACATTTTAAAAAAAAACTTTATCTCACATACTTTTACTTATAACTTTCTAGGCTTTAGGCCCAAATTTTCTTCCATTATATATTTTACCATCTTTTCTACGTGTTTTACGGCTACATGCCTAACACATTACATTGTTCTTTCATTTAAACTCCACTTCTTTACACTCTATATTTCATATAAGACTTACTTCTTATGTATCTTTAGGTGATACACAATAGTCATTCATTTTCTCATTATATTTCATTCTTTTATGTTTTAAGGCTATACACCAAACACATTATTTTACTCATTTGCTTCATACTTTATAGTATTCTATTTAGAATACCTATTTCGTAATCACTTTTTTACTTTTATACCTTGTATAAATCCCAAAACTTACTCATTCTTTTATATCTATAATCTCATATCACCATATATATATATTTCTTTGTATTTCATAGTTACTACCCATATACTAACCATTATTCACAATCTTTGAATACTTTTACCCGTCACTTCCATTTAGAAGTAGTAACTTCCTGTCTCTTTATTTTAGTTCTTATCTCATCTTTGACTCTTTGTCTAATACTTATCTAGATATTCGCTTTTATTCTTTATCTCATATTATTTATGACTCTCACTCATTTTTCTCACATTCTTTCGGTTATCCTTTTATCATTCACAGTTCTTCTTATATGTAGTTTGTATGGTCACTAAATCTGATTCTAATGACCATTTCTTTGATAACTGTCTTTATATTCTTCTCATTATCATTATTGTCTGTCTTATCTTTAACTTCTCGCCTAACACTTGATTAGGCATTCAATCTCCATTTCTCAATTCATTTTCTTGCATTATAACAATGCAACTTACTCATGGTCTTTAACGATTTTTCATTTTTTTATTACTTTCTCATTCAGGTAACTTACTTTGTTATGTTACTCATTATAGTACACTTCAGACTTAGTTATTTGCTCCAACTATTAGATGTCTTTACTTGTCATATTACTTTCGAGTTTGGAAGTCACGACTTCCCATTTCTTACACTTTCATTTCTGTCCTTGATTCCTTATCTAATACTTGATTAAGTATTTTGCTTTCGTTTTATATTAACATATTTAATCACAACTTTTTATATACATACCTTAATCTCTTGGTTGTCCGTGGACAACACATCATACTACTTCTCAATATTTATTTTGTACTCTTTTTATACCTCTTTTGGGTTTGTCTACAATTACAAACCCAGTTCATTTCCTTTTTCTTTTCCCGATTAAATGTTTTCATTCTTCTTTCTTATATGAATTTCATTCGTATATCTGTATTCATATTCTTTTCAAATCTTTCTTTCTTTGGTCACTGTAGTGAAATTACTTTTATTTTTATTCCATAATCATAATTCGTTTCCGTTAGACAACGGAATTTTCAGTTATACTCTTTCTTTTATATTTGTACTATATACTCCATTACTCCCATTAAAATTTTCAATATATTTATACCTTCTGGCCATGTCTCTTTTACTGGCTCCTTTCATACTGTCTCATGTTCCATTACATATACTTTACATTATTTCTCACATTATACAGTGGTTATCACAACCACATATTTGAACTTTTCTCCGTCATTACCTTTTTATACTTGTCATCTTATTTCCAATACTCTTCACTCATACTTTCTTATGCTTTATTACATATACTTTATACTGATTCGTATAGGATATGGGGTTTTCCCCACTACATACTTCATATTTGTTACTTCATCTTTAACACTTTTATTTTATACTTTAGTATTTTCAGTCATACTTGATTTTATTACATAGGTATATCAAACCTATGCCCCTCAAACCTTCTACACCCATCACTTACAGATTCACATGATTCCTCTGTGGTTCCTCCAAACTCAAATATATATCCTGTGATTATGATAGTACGGGCCCATATTATTATAACCACCTATACATATTTGCTTCCAGTTTTACCACCAGGACTCATGTTCCACTGTTTTGGGTTTACTCCCACCTTTCCTTACTTACGGCCTCATAGCTAAGTATGTACCCTACTTAACTCCTGCACAGTTTAAGTCTAGGTTCAAGTATTGACACCTAGTTCGCTTAAACTATGGCTCTGATACCAAAACTGTAACACCCCTTTCTCAAACCATAGTTTAATACGGTTTATAATACAATATATTTTACAAAACGTGACTTGTAAAAAGTCACTTAAATTTTTTTTTACAAACTTATTCATAAGGGGTATTACAGACTGCACTCAAAAGCCATAATTTAAACTTATCTGTATATTACACTGGTCCTAACTTCCAAAGCTTATGAAGTAGCCTAGCCCCTTCTCTTTTCACCTAAGTACATAGCATTTCAAAACAAACAATACGTGAGACATAAAGCCTCGTGAGTAATATGGGTTTTAGACCCAAAACTTTCTTACTCAAAATTTGTAATACAAAACAAGTAGAATACTTAAAACTGATTTTCATAAGAAAACTCTAAACTGCTCAAAACTGATTTTCATAAGAAAACTCAAAACTACTCTCTTTCTCATTTCCAAAGACCAACTGAAACTCATGAATTAGTTTAATTCATATTACTAACTCCCTTTTGCGGGATGGAACAGATCCACCCGCAAGGTTGTGCTATTTCTGTCTCCCCTTCATGGCTTGGAACAAATCCAACCACAAGGTTGTGCTAAGCTAGACAACTACTTCGCGACGGGAGGTACCATCCCAATAGTGTCTTCAGATCTCCCGATTATGTGGGTGATCCTAGTCCGGACAACTGACTCTTACTACTTTCTTTGCTCTGATTTCTTAATTTATTACTTTCTTCACTTCATCTCAAATTGGTCAAATATGGACACAATAAACTCAAACTTATAAACTCTTTGACTCATAATCAAAATCACTTTGAAAACTAATTTCAACATCTTAAGCTCACATATGGAGCTTCTTTCAAAATAACCTCAGAAACTAAACTTCTTCAAAATCTGTTTTAAAACACTTAGCTCACGTATAGAGCTACTTTCAAAACTGTTTCCAAACTTTAATATTTAAAAGCATTTGGAAATCTCATTTTCTGAAAATATCATTTTGCTATGTACTAGGAAAATCCACACATACTCACCTCAGGTCACCTAGGAGTTATTTAGCTCCTTAAACTTCTTTCTCCTTCGCTTGGTTCACCGTATTTGAACCACCACCTAATTCACATGCTTGGTTAATACTTATTTATATATATTACAACTGACTCCACAATACAAGAGTCTCATATTATGCAATTAAGGGTCTTGACTAAACTACAACCCTTAACAAACTAGTTTTCTTAAATTTATAATTTTCCGAAATACGCGTATTTTACTACAGTACCCTCGGAACGTCGTATTTCGATTCCGACAATTTTCCATGAAGTTTTAGGCTATAATGGACCTATGTTTAAAATTTGAGGTCAAACGGACACAGAAATCATACTCAAGGTAAAATCATAAAACCAATACAAGTTTTCATACGTATTATAACATTTCTAAACTACTTTCATTAAGCCATTTAGACTTCTATCATGTTATTTAACACTTCTAATTACTCATAATAGATCCCTATATGCTAAAAATGGTTTTCTTTCAATTCTTTGATCATTATATTAACATATACATTCATATTCCCAAGTGGGACAGAATCTGCCGAAACAGGATACCCTGTACGAAAAACGGCATAACTCACTCTAGACGAATCGAAACGACTCACCGCTTTTTGATTTAGAAACTAGACATCTGTAGGTTTCTTTTCATGTATGAAACATAATTTTTGGCCTTGTAGATTTGTACAGTTTTACAGTTTAAGTTGACGTAAAAATTCTGTCAGAATACTTTCTTACTTTCATTCTTATTATTATATAACTTATGAAGTTGCAATTTCATATACTTAAGGTGATTCTTTAAACCATTAAGCACTTAATTCATTTGGTAATCCTCAAGGGAATCATTCCAAGACCTTATCTGACCATTCTTTATGGGGTTTCAACTATGGAATCAATGATTCCATTCCATTTTCAAAAATTACCCGTTACTTCAATTTGCATCAAAATCGGATGGAACCAAAAACAATCTACACCAGGTGTTTTCTTACATCTAAATAAACATTTGTGACTTAACAAAAACATTGAAATCATTGTAAATCCGTTTAACCCAAAATCTAGGGTTTTTGAGTTCAAAATTTACCATTCTTGAAATTAACAACTTGTAATGGATGGAATGTGTTTCTTTTATGATTAGAACACTAATTAATAGATGGAATCACTAAATTAATCTCATCCGTATACTGAAATTCGGATTTCAGTAAACACCAACAAGAAAATTGGGTTTTCTAGCTTAAGAAGATGATATCTTACCTCAAAATGGTTAGGAATCAACCATTACTTGCTCCAATCCTTCAAACCGTGATCAATTCTTCAAGAACATGAAGAATTCGTGCCTTCCCTCTCTCAATCCTCTGCATTCACGTTTCAGTGAATGAAATGGGGGGTGTTCCCACCTATTTATATCTCCCAACTTTGGAAAAATGACAAAATGGTCCTTCTAGTTTCTAATAATTCAAAACAATACAAAACTAATTATAATTCTTGAAACTCTTAAGTTTTATTGTTTTTCCCCACTTATAAACTTAATATATTTATTAAGGACATACTAACACATAAAAATCTCATTATGAGATTAAATACTCAAAATGACAAAAATACCCTTTTCGGTCATTTTATACTTTTCATTCTCTTTTAACTTTTTTTTTATTCTTCATACTTCACATGTATAACTATAATAATGTTCATATACTTCATCCTTAATGAAAGTAGAAATCTTTTCGTTTATATTAGTAATTGGAAAATTACCAAAATACCCTTTTTCTCAAAATATGAATAATTAGTTAATAATTATTCCTTTACATTTGACTTTCCAAATTTACATATTTTTGGGTTCTTACAGTAATACCTTATTAGATGCTACACAAAAAGCTAGATGTAAGTTGTTGTTGGAAGGCGACGAAAACACGAGGTTCTTTCATGGGCTGATAAACACAAAAATTAACAACTCGAGATTGTCCAGGATGAATATCAATGGCATTTGGGTTACCCATCTAGATCAAGTAAAACAGGAAGTTTTTAATTTTTTTAATAATAAGTTCAAAGAGGATTGTGCCGTTAGACCGCCTTTTATCAGCAATAAGTTCAAGACCCTATCGAACGATCAGAAAAACTCTCTTATTGTCCCTTTTTCGAAAGAGGAGGTTAGGAGTGCGGTTTGGGCATGCGTCAGTGACAAGGCCCCGGGGCCAGACGGATTTTCCTTTGCGTTTTTCAAGAAGTTTTGGGAGCTGATTGGTGATGATGTCTTCTTAGCGGTTCGCCATTTTGAAGATCATAAGGTGTTAAACCCAGGCAACAATGCTTCCTTCATTACCCTCGTCCCCAAATGCAATGATCCGCTAAATTTGGGGACTACCGCCCCATTAACCTAATTGGGAGTGTGTTCAAAATCATATATGTATATATATATATATATATATATATATATATATATATATATATATATTTATATATATATATATATATATATATATATATATATATATATATATATATATACATATATATATATATATATATATATATATATATATATATATATATATATATATATATATATATATATATATATATATATATACATATTATTTTTTTTGATAACCGAGGAAGCCAGCCGACCCGTCCTTTGGATGACCCGACTGACCCAACCTCGGGGCAACATGAACACCTGGTAAACTCATGTGCCAGGCAACCCACCCTTTGGGTGTACCGGTGGCCATCCCTAATTGAGACCGGTGAGAGTCGAACCCTTGACCTCTCCTATGGAAAGGTGGGAAAGCTACCAACTCGGCCATCAGGAGATGGTTACATATATATATATATATATATATATATATATATATATATATATATATATATATATATATATATATATATATATATATATATATATATATATATATATATATATATATATATATATACATACATATATATATATATATATATATATATATATATATATATATATATATATATATATATATATACGTATATATATATATATACATATATATATACATATATATATATATATATATATATACATATACATATATATATATATATATATATATATATAATATATATATATATATATATATATATATATATATATATATATATATATATATATATATATATAATATCAAATGGGAACCATTATTTTCCTAGGAACCTAGGAACCAATTCTAGGCCATTAGAAAATAGGAAACACCCAAAAAATCAGCAAATCAATTTTGTTATTTCTCTCTCCCCATCCAAAATTCCTATCAGTATTCTTTTTTCTCCTTATTTCGGTTGCTGCTTCTTTCTCGTCCCATTCTCTCCTTACTAGGGTTCATCCTAAAGACGAAGACCGGTGATCGGAGGAGGGCGACGCCGGACGACATCACGTTATCACTAGAAGTACCGCCGTTTCACACCATCCTTCCTTACCACCTCTGATGAGCTCACATGAATCCCGAAAACTCACCATACTAGCATCTTTGTTCCTCACGTGAATCTCGACATATGTAGATCTGAAAATCGCCTACCACCGTCGACGAGTCGCCGTTCTTCAATCTCGGTAAGCTTTTTCTGGGTTTTGTTTAGTTTTGATGTACCAACATGGGTTTTACTGGGATTTGTTTGATTTGTTCGTAATTCATGGTTTTGGGTTTGATTCACTGATTTCCAATTTTTTAGGTTCTATGTTTTATTTTAGGTTTCTTGAAGTTTTTTAATAACATCAATTGCTGCCTAATTCGTTGTTTGAAGCCATGGTATGTTTTCCGGTCATCCCAAAAGAGGTATGTGTGTAAAAAGCAATATTTGATCGTCATTTGGTGAAATTTGCAAACATTTAATTTGAAAATTTCATTGACTTCTACATATAGATTTAGATTAATAGTTTATTGGCATTGTTTTTGTTTTGTAGATTTTTGACGCGATACCCATTAAAGGTTCTCCATATCCAAGGTTTTTAATTTTTAGTAGGTCTTTTTATTAATTTGATAGCAAAATTGGTATGAAAATTTATTGATTGAACGATAAAAGAGATTAAATTGTGTTAATTTGGATTGAACGGGCGATATTATAGATGTAGTACTTCAAAGGGTTGTTTGGCTCGAAAAACAAGTGGAGCGAAATAGATCCGACCCGGATATGTTCATAGTCACCTACACCGGCGAGCACAACCATTAAGTTCCGACACACCGCAATTCTTTAGCCGGTAGCACCATAAGCGAACCCGCCACTTCCGACACACCCCAGTTGGTGAAAGACACGGTGAAAGAATTTCGTAACTTACATCCTGATGTTGTGCCATATGGTTCCGTATCTTTGTGCATATATGCATATATTCCGTATGTTTGTGCATGTGTGCATATATTCCGTATGTACATAAGCTTATATATTTTTACATGTATATATATGCATTTGCACTTATGGATTTCTTTTTATTTTTAAGACAAGTATATAAGTGTATACGTGCACATGTGCATATGTGCATATGTGCACATATTCACATATGTGTATTTGCATATGTGCGTATTTGCATATGTGCGTATTTGTATATATGCATACATGCAAATATGCATAGATAAATGTGCATATGTCTGTTCAAACGTATGTGCACATATGCATATGTATATCAATTTGTTCATATACACACGTTTTTATGAAAGGATTACCTCACTGCATATGGTTCTAACCTTGAGCTATATGTGCATATGTCTGTTCAAACGTATGTGCACATATGCATATGTATATCAATTTGTTCATATACACATGTGTCCGTATTTGTATATATGTATAAATAGATGTGCATTGGTTCATAGGTTCATATGTGTATATGCACGTATGTATTTATTTTAATGTTTTTGAATATACATTTATATTAGTTTTTATTAATGTTTTGCAAATTTTGAAGAATTCATCAATCAAATTGAAGAATTGAAAAGTGATAAACTAAAAAAATGAAGATATCATGGAAATTTGTTGTTTTTTATATTTTTTGTATGGATTGTTCATTATTTTTAATAAATATTTATGTATCGTTCAAAACAGTTGTAGATTATTGATTTTAATAAATCGATTTTTTGTTGTTTGTATTCACAATTAAAGACAAGAATATGTATATATGAATTTCGAAAATTTGCATATATGCACACGCGAATATGTATATATGCACCTGCGAAAATGTATATATACACCTGCGAAAACATGCATATATGCACCTGTGAATATGTATATATGCACGTGTAAATACATGAATTTATATGTTTTTTTAAAATTTTGAGAATATAGGAATATATATAAATAATTCAAAAAAATTATGTTTCTTAAATTTCAAAAAAATCTAATTTTTTTTAAATACGCAAATCTATTTTTTTTAATTTGAAAGTTCAAATTTGATAAGCTTATTTTTAGGAGATGTTACTATTGTTGCCAAAAATAAAAATTCAGAATTAAATGATTTTTGTTAAATGACTGTCATGCCCTTTTATGATTCAACCAATCAGAATTGGTTCCTAGGTTCCTAGGAAAATAATGGTTCTCTCTTGAAACAGAATATATATATATATATATATATATATATATATATATATATATATATATATATATATATATACACACACACACACACACACACACACACACACACACACACACATATATATATATATATATATATATATATATATATATATATATATATATATATATATATATATATATATATATATATATATATATATATATAGTCCGTTTCAAGGAAGAACCAATATTTTCCTAGGAACCGTACGAACTTTTTGACTGAATTTTTTTTTTCAAAAAAAATGTCATAATACATCTGATCGCTTATATTTAAGACTTTTTGTCAAAAAAAATTTGAAAAATAATATGTATACACGAAATGTGCATATATGCATTTTTTCGCACATGTGTATATGATCACGTTTCATGCATATGTGCACATTTCGTGTATATATATTATTTTTTCAATTTTTTTTTACAAAAGGTCTTAAATATATGCGATTAGGTGTATTATGTCATTTTTTTTGAAAAAAAAATTTCAGTAAAAAAGTTCCTACGGTTCCTAGGAAAATTTTGGTTCCCATTTGATATTTAGTCTATCTATATATATATATATATATATATATATATATATATATATATATATATATATATATATATATATATATATATATATATATATATATATATATATATATATATATATATATATATATATATATATATATATGTAGTGCTTATATACATTGTATATTTTGTTACTAAATAATTATATATGATTGTTTTATTGTATTAGCCTGAGTGCTGAGGATTACATGCAACAACTTGCATCATACTCCATAAAACAGAGCAAACAACATTATGAAAGAACATTTGATTTGAATATTCAGAAGGTTTGTATACTCGGGGAAGAAGAAATTTGGCTTGAGAAGATGGAAGTGTTCCAAAACGAGCCAGCCATCAAGGGAATGTTCGTGATGTGAAGATAAAGGAGGTGGTTGATGGTGTACTTTCAAAGATAGATGATCAAAAAGATCTTTATGATAAGTTTGAGGTTCACTTTAGTGCGAAGTGAATATAAAAAGTCATTTTCATTTGTTTAGGGTTGTTATGTTGTATTATGGTTGTGTGTTATGTTTTTTTAGTACATTTTACGTTTTGTATTTTATTCATGACGAATGTTATTATATTGTTGATGTATGTATTTTGAGTTAATAGTTTAAGTTGTTTGTGTTATGTATATGTGCATTTTTTAATATACAAATACGTATAATGTTAATATATTTGGGTGCAATCTTATAAAATTGAAAATAGACAAAACTTCATAAATGGTCCCTGTGGTTTCATAGGATATCGAGTTTGGTCCCTAACTTTTAAAAACCAACGCCTATTCCCCATGGTGTCATTTTTTTATCGTGGTCGGTCCCTCACGCATATAAAATGACTTTTTTACCCTTTTTATTTTGTTTTATCTTTTTTAAAACTTATTTGGTATTAAAAAACAGAAAAATAAAAACCCATTTAACCCATACCCACGACCCAAAACCCACTAACCTAAACCTAACCCGTTTCTGCCTTTCTTCCCTCTTTCCCCTTTCTCCCTTACGCGAACACAATTCCACCACTTTCTCCGGTCAGCCTTCTGCTCCGACTACCCCTCCGGTCAGCCTTCTTCTCCGACCACCCCTCCGATCATATAATTATAATATTATATGATTTTTATAGGGATCCAGTCCGAATTCTGAAGGGATAAATCTCTGAAAGAATTATGTGTTTCAGTAATATGTTTATATAATATTATAATTGCTTACAATACACTTATTGAAACTTTGAGATGAACATGACCTTAATGCATCCAGCTTTCTTAATGGCGGAAATGAGAGGCTTCTGATCAAGGACCTGTTTCGAGTTTACTGCGCATTTCACAACATTCACTTGCGTCAACGCTTCCATAAGGCTCCCTTCATCGTGCAATGAACCCTAAAAGTTAAATTTAGAGAAGTTCATTCTCATTTGCATATATTCTACTTTCTACAAAATCGTGCTCCATTGCTAAATTTTAAGTTCAAAATCGATAAGAAATGAGTATGAACTTTACACCACATACGACGAGCAACGTGTGAACATAGACATTGTAACTGCAATTTGTGACAATAAACAATGTAGAGACTATCAAAATTGGGAAAGTCGTCAATACTGGCGGTGCTAGAACTTACCTCGAGGATAATGCCGCCGGAATCAACCAGAATTTGAAGTTTGCGGGACTTCTCGAGGTTGGAGAAACTAGTTGATCTGATGAGGAAATATGTAGGATGAGATGCTTCGAGGCTAGCGCTGGCGAGTTCAAAACCTAATATACCGGTTACTCCTACTATGAGTATCAAAGATCTCTTCTTCGCGTCCGCTGATTGTTCCATCTCTTGTGATAGTAACAGAACTCGTCTGCAGCAGCACCACCGTTTACGGCTGACAACGGCGAATCCGAGTGGCGTGTTCTGCACCTCAGGATTTAAAAGCGGAAAGAGGGAAGAAAGGCTGAAACAGGTTATGTTTAGGTAGTGTGTTTTGGGTCGTGGGTATGGGTTAAATGAGTTTTTATTTTTGTATTTTTTAATACAAAATTAATTTTAAAAAAGATAAAAGAAAATAAAAAGGATAAAAAAGTCATTTCATATGGGTGAGGGACCGACTACGATAAAAAAATGAAACCACAGAGACTAGGCATTAGGTTTTTAAAAGTTAGGGACCAAACTCGATATCCTCTGAAACCACATGGACCATTTATGAAGTTTTGTCTTGAAAATATTAAATACATGTTGTATATGACATTATTTTATAGTATACATATATGTATTAATTTATTTATTTTGTTAAGTATGAATCCTTTTACATGAAAAAAATTGATATGTGTAATTAATTTTTTGGTTGTTTAAATAAAAAGTGGAACGAAATTAAAGTGAATTAATTTCCATGTACCAGTTTATTTAATGAAATTTATTTAATACATATTAATGTACTTTGTATGGTTAGCCGGTATGTGAGACCAAAGGGCTTGTAGCCCAGCGGTACCTAGAGGTGGCAAAACCTGACACGACACGATAACCGACACGAACTCGACACGAAATAAACGGGTTTCGGTAAGAGATTTCAACCCGTTTAATTAAACGGGTTGACACGACAGGACACGATAATTAAACGGGTAACGTCAGGGTCGAAACTTTCAACTCGAAAATGACTCGAAAATGACCCGTTTATTTATATTCAAGTTTTTATAATTCTTATGTAAATTGGAGAGTTCAAAAACCAATACCATATTTAAAAGAAAAACTTTTGATTGGCGTGTTTTATAATGTGAAAATCGTTTAACCACCTAGGTCATGAATTCATTTTCACTTTTCTACTCTCTTAATCATACTTCATAGTTTCACTCGGCCTCTCTCTCCTACTCGCAACCTCGTCATCCATCTTCCCGACTCCTAATATTTTAACGTTCTTCTATAAACTTAGTGTGAATGTTTCTACTACTAGTTTTCATATTTTCCTTTTCGCCTCAAACTCATATTCTTTCAGCATACTCAGTGTTTCAACTCGAAAAGTGACATGATATATTTACAAGGTCTAAACCCCAAACCCGAAACTCGACACGAACTCGACACGAAAATAAGCGGGTTGACACGACACGACACGATTATTAAACGGGTTGGGTTAGGGTCGAGCACTTTCAACCCGTTTAATGTTTTGACACGACACGAAATCGACACGACACGACACGTTTGCCAGGTCTAGCGGTACCGGTGTTGCCCTCCCTCCTTGAGGTTGAGGGTTCAAGCCTCGCTAGAGGCATAGGTGGAAATTAAGGTGTAATTTAGGAGTAGGTTAGATAGTATTATATTTGTCGTCCAAAAAAAAAAGCCGGTATGTGAGGATGTACTTAACTTATTTATGGTGGGTCGGGTTATGTCTAATTTTAGGTCGGTTGACTTTTCGCTTTCCCTTTATCTGTATAAGCACTACTACAGATGTATAAGCACTACTACAGAAGTGATTTGTTGGTGCGAGGGGTTTTTTTTTAATTGATGCGGTTTAACATGATAAACCGCATTATAAAGTGAAAAAACAATTATATCGCATCGATAAAAGCAAAAACCGCATCATTTATAATGTTTGTTGATGCGGTAACTTTTAATCGCATTAAAAATTGTTTAATTAGTTCGGGTTCGTCTAATGGCACTATTAAAACCTTATTTTTACTGCGAAAGTTTACAATCGCACCTTTAAAACCGTGGTTTTTTACTGCGATAGTTTACAATCGCACCTTTAAAACGTCATTTGTTGATGCGATAACTTTTAATCGCATTAAAACTTCTTTTATTAGTGCGGGTTTGTCCAATGGCACTATTAAAATCTTATTTTTACTGCGAAAGTTTACAATCGCACCTTAAAAACCATGCTCTTTTAATGCGAACGTTTACAGTCGCACCTTTAAAACGACATTTGTTGGATTTGGCTTGATGTTCGTCCAAAGGCAGACTAAGCCCATGTGTCAGGCTAAGCCCATGTGTCAGGCTAAGCCCAAATAGCAGACTAAGCCCATGTGGTAAGCCTAAGCCCATGTGGCACTATTAAAACGTTTTTTTTACTACGGTAAGTTTGGATAGCATTAAAAATCGATTGTAATTTAAATACAATAAATTTGGGGCTTTTATTAAGTCCTCCTTCGATCAAGCTTCTCCTTCTTCTTCAAGATCACCTGCCGTCTGGTTGCATTTACTTCACTTCATTAAAGCCGGTTGCATTTACTTATCTACGGTTAAGGTGAGTTTATATCAAACCTTTATTAATTTCGTTATATAACTCCCGACAACTGAAACCTAGATTTCAAACATTTATGAACCGAATAACAGAAACATTCCTTAATTGTTGTTTATTTTAATTTTCAGATGGATCGTTATTCTTGGATGTACAAAACTTCATCTATGTCCAGAGATTATATCAAGGGAGTTGAATATTTTATTAGTGTTGCTAAAGCAGATACTGAAAAGAATGGAAGGCGGACGATTTGTTGTCCTTGCAACAAATGTAAGAACTTCGCATATTTTGCTGATGCGGGTTCAATAGAGTTTCATTTGATAGGAAATGGTTTTATGCCTAATTACACTTGTTGGTCAAGACATGGAGAATCACAAGCTGATTGTAATGCATCGTCAAGCAATTTACCGAGTAATGATAACAGAGTACCAACTAACGACGATGATCAGAACTCAAATGAGCCCAACGAGAATTTCAAAGAAATGTTTGATGACATGGAGACAAATATGGGTGATGATGAACGAGGGAAGTTAAACCGCATGTTTGAAGAAGCAGAAACACCCTTATATAATGGTTCTAAATATATGAAACTTGATGCGGTGTTGAAGTTGATGAACTTAAAGTTGAAAAACGGATGGAGCGACAAAAGTTTTACAAGTCTATTAGAGCTTTTGCATGACTTGCTTCCGGAAGACAATGGATTACCACTTTCCACATACCAAACAAAAAAAACTAATGTGTCCCATGGGATTGGAAGTGGAAAGAATACATGCATGTCCAAATAATTGCATGTTGTTCAGAAAGGAGCACGAAAATGCTCATAAATGTGTTGTCTGTGAGGCATCAAGGTATAAAAGGAAAAATAAGGACGATGGAGTTGATGACGATGTGATAAAAAATGGACCTCCGGCTAAAATGCTTTGGTATCTTCCTATCATACCAAGACTGAAAAGGTTGTTTTCAAACGAGAAGGAAGCAAAGTTAGTCCGTTGGCATTCGGACGAACGGGTATCCGACGGAAAACTGAGGCATGTTGCGGATTCGCCTCAGTGGAGAAACATCGATAAGAAGTATCCTGATTTTGGAAACGAGATGCGAAACTTACGGTTTGGGCTTAGTTCGGACGGGATCAATCCTTTCGGAAACATCAGCAGTCGTCATAGCACGTCGCTGGTTCTTTTATGCATTTACAATCTTCCACCGTGGTTATGCATGAAAAGGAAATACATCATGATGTCGTTGTTGATTCAGGGTCCGACTCAGCCCGGTAACGATATTGATGTATATTTGACCCCTTTGATTGATGACTTATTAACTCTTTGGAGGACGGGTGTCGAAGTATATGATGCGTATAAAAAAGAACATTTTCGACTGCGGGCCATGATTTTTTGTACAATAAGTAATTTTCCTGCTTACGGTAACTTGTCAGACTACAGAACCAAGGGTAAGAAAGCCTGTCCTGTTTGTGAAGAAGACACAACCTGGCTATGGTTAGAAAACTGCAAAAAGGGTGTATACATGGGACATCGAAAATTCCATCCGATGAATCTCCGTTTTAGGAAAATGACTATCGAGTTTGACGGAACTTTTATAGTCAGAAGGATGAAGCGACGATTTGATGCATTTTCCCGAGTTAAAGACATAAAAGTTGTGTTAGGGATAAAATATAAAAATAATCCAAAATCCCTCTGGAAAAAAGTCAATCTTTTTTGAATTACCTTACTGGAGACATTTAGATGTTCGACATTGTCTAGATGTTATGCATATAGAAAAAAATGTCAACGAGAGCTTGACAGGCTTATTATTAGATATTAAAAACAAACCAAAAGATGGGGTTAAGGTCCGAAAAGACATGGTCATCCTGGGAATACGTACAGATCTTGCTGCCGAAAAAACAACCAGAGGTTATTGTCTGCCACCTGCTTGTTATAACACATCAAAAGCAGAACAACAAAAGATTTGTCAATGTTTACATGCTATCAAGGTTCCATCAAATTATTCCTCGAACATCAAAAGATTTGTGTCCTTGAAAGACAATAAATTGCTTCCAATGAAGTCTCATGATTGCCACGTTTTGATGACACATATGATCCCAATCGCAATTCGCGGTATTTTGCAACCCGACGTCTGACACACAATCACAAAGCTTTGTTTTTTTTAACAACATTCATTCAAAGGTTGTTGATGTCGAAGATTTGGACCGATGGCACAACGACGTTATTGTTACCCTTTGTGAACTAGAGATGCACTTTCCGCCCTCATTTTTTGATATAATGGTTCATCTGATAGCTCATATCGTCCAAGAGATCAAGGCATGTAGTCCTGCGTTCCTCCGATACATGTACCTTTTTGAAAGGTACATGAGTATCTTAAAAGGTTATGTGAGAAACCGCAATCGACCCGAGGGCAGTATGATTGAAGGGTATACGTCTGAAGAGGTGATGGAGTTTTGCCAAAATAATCTTGTCAACATCATATTACTCTAATCATTTTATATATTAACTTGCAATATAATAATATCATTTTTGTCCACAGGCTATATGGAAGGTGTTGAAAGCATCGGTGTTCCTACAAGTCGTCATTCGGGTCGACTTGATGGTAGGGAGGGGTTGGTGATAAAATTATCATGCCATCCTTTGATGACTTGCAACTTGCACATTTAGTGGTTGTACGACACATGACATGTCTTGCGCCATACATTGTCAAACACATGGACATATTAAAGTCAAGCCACCCGGGTAAGGATCGAATGTGGTATGCAAAAAAACAAAACGAAGAGTTAGCGAGGTGGTTGAAAGAGAATACAAGAATAGGTAACGTCAAAATTGGGACAAGGTCCAGAATGTAGAGTACATTCGTACCAAGGCTATGACATCAACGGTTACACGTTTTACACCAAAGACCAAGATGCCAAAGGTATAGTGCAGAATAGCAGCGTTACGGTGACAGCATCAACAACCGAATTCGACAGACAGGATCATGATACGTTGATAAGAATCGCCAGACATTCTTACTACGGTGTGATATAATCAATTTGGGAATTGAAGTATTGTGACTTGATTGTTCCAGTTTTCAGATGTGAGTGGGTCAATAACCGTACAGGTGTTAAAATCGACGATTATGGTTTTACACTTGTCGACCTTCGAACTAAAGGCTATGTAGATGAATCATTCGTTCTCGCAAAACATGTAACACAAGTTTTTTATGTCGAAGACCCGATCAAAGCAAATAGACACATTGTCTTGCAAGGTAAACGACGTATTCTTGGTGTTGATAATGTTTTCGACATGGAAGCCTACGACCACTTTGACGATCTACCACCATTTTCGGTAGGTATTCAAGAAGGAAATTTTGATAACATGTGCAGAACCACACATGTACGACCTGATGTGGAAGATATTGAAATTACATAATTAGCTGGAAGATTTTTGTAATATTTAATAAAAACATTGGCATGGAGACCTTTTCATATATTTGCAAGTATGACAACATGAAATGACATTATCTTGTTCATGTAAACACGACGTATTAGTAAAATTTCATTCTCTTCTATTTAATATTAAAATGGCATTAAAGTACTTATGGTACAACATGAAAATGCAATGTACTTTTAAGTAGCACCAAAAAATAAAAATAACCGCACCAAATATATCGAAAAAGGGCAGGGAAGTTTAATATGCACCCATAATTTAAAAAACCGCACCAATAAACAAAATAAAATCACCACATGAGTAAAAGTCAACGTAATTTATACTATGTATTTATTACGAATCGGTTGTACAACGGATGAGGCCTTTGGTCGAAGTGGGAAGATTTTACCCCCCCACAGCCAAGAATCTTGGCCCACGATCAGTGTTCGAATACTGATCTTGGCATTTTTGAAACGAAATTCATATTTCGCATGAGAAATTTTCATATGTATTTCAAAAGTAATGAACTTTACTATAATAAACTGAGGTGTTATCGGATGAGGCCTTTGGTCGAAGTGGGAAGATGTTAACCCCCCCACAGCCAAGAACCTTGGCCCAAGATCAGTGTTCGAATCCTGATCTTGTCTTTTTTGTAATGCAGATTTTTTATTCATATCAGTAATTATCATTCGTATTTATAATGAAGACGTTTTTTAATGAAATTTATTTATTTTTTACCAATATATGTTCCAGCAAAAAGTTTAAACGCAATGGATCTAAAAATTAAAAAAATACCCATCGATGTGTTTCAAATCTGGCAGTTATCACACAACCATTCGATTCTTACTCTAATGATTTTTTCATTTTACGTGTATAACTTCATCACCAGACCGATCAAATAAAAACATCATAAAAATAATCGATGGCATCACACAAAGATAAAACATAACATCCTGATCTTGTCTTTTTTGTAATGCAGATTTTTTATTCATATCAGTAATTATCATTCGTATTTATAATGAAGACGTTTTTTAATCAAATTTATTTATTTTTTTACCAATATATGTTCCAGCAAAAAGTTTAAACGCAATCCATCGAAAAATTAAAAAAACTACTCATCGATGTGTTTCAAATCCGCCATTTATCACACAACCATTCGATTCTTACTCTAACGATTTTTTTCATTTTACGTGTATAACTTCATCACCAGACCGATCAAATAAAAACATCATAAAAATAATCGATGGCATCACACAAAGATAAAACATAACATTCATTATATATATATATATATATATATATATATATATATATATATATATATATATATATATATATATATATATATATATATATATATATATATATATATATATATATATATATATATATATATATATATATATATATATATATATATATATATATATATATATTACACCCAGAGGATGTACAATTTTACATACAAAAAAAAACAACATTACGACTAACCCTCTGCCTCCATCAATGGCTACGCCACCAGAAGCTTCATGCCCGGAACCGGCCCAACGACTCAGAGGTTGTCGAGCCTCTCCTTCTCATTAATCATCAGACCTATGAGAAAGAAATGGGCGTCGACAACCTCCCGGAGGGCCTTAATGACCCTATCCTTTGAGTCTATCAGGTTGTACCGAAGCAGGGCTTCGATGGACGCGGGTCCAGACCCACGCCCGATGTGAACGTTTGCCTCTTCAGGGAGTTTCTCCAGTCCTTCGATTTGTTCCATTAGTTGCTTGGTAACAGGGGCAAGGCAATTATCCACCATTATGTAGGTGGCGATATTGCTCATGCAAACGTCACGGATGATTGATTTCTCGGGAGCCATCTGTTATATTTTTTGTTGGTTGATTTGGAAATATGGTGGGAGAGATGATCAGTGATTGTAGGTTTTTATATACAAAAATAAGTTATTCCGGTTGTACCTGATCGTACAACTTAATAAAGCATATACCAAATTAATTACGACGTATTGGTTGCACCCTAAACCCTAACTGTCTCAAAGGATAAATTACGACATTTTGGTTGCACCTGATATAATTATGTCCCAATAAACCGCATTAAAAAAACAATTTCACACATAATAAATAACTTGCATCAATAAATATATTAGAATTAAAAAAAGGCACAATTTCGTTTATATCCTTATAAACATTATAAATTACGCATATATCTTTATAAACATTTAAATTACATATATATCCTAGCAAACCCTAAAAACTCACATATATATCCAAAAAATTAATTTAATAATAAATCAATATGTAAAACAAATAAAAAATCAGTTTATAAGATTTGCAAGGATATGTACGTAATAAATCTTATATCGCATCAATTATAATTGATTCGCATTAACAAAATCTCCAACAACGTGCAGTTCTCGACCTGATATGATTGCAGGGATTAATGTGCCTGTTTTAATTTGCAACTCAAGGACGGCATGTCCAGTCTGAGACTCAGACCTTTTTTCTACAATCGTGTTCAATTTAATTTTTTTTGGCTTTGTTTCATTTCTATTATAATATTAGTAGTCAGAGACTCAGACCTTTTTTCTTAGTTCTATTTTTTTTAATAATACTAAAATATTAAAGCTCAATACTCGACCCATGCACTATTTTAATCTTAATTTAATTTAGGCTATTACTTCTAATCTTATGTTACTTAATCGTTGTTGGTAAGATTATAAAATTAATTTTATTATAATACAATATTAAATTCACAAATTATAAAAGTTTAGTACATATACATAATTAAATGCATATCAAATGGTGTGAAAACTATTTAAAAATTATGGCTATTAATGTCTGTTTTTAAGTCCATATTCTAAACACTCCTATCTATCAAATCAAACATTAAAATAAATAGACATAGCCCCTCCCCGTAGAGGGGGATTAATCTCCTACAATATAAGATGAAAAGTAATTATGACATAATTTCTGGGGAGACGAAAACACGCAACATCATTCAAAAAATTTTAGGGATATATTTTCTTGAATGAAATTGTGACAATGTTTATTTTATTAAAAGTAATAATATTTTATGACAAGGATCACTCATTGCATTCGTACATATTTTTTCCTACTTCATCAGGAGAATTGTTGCATATTACAACATATATAATTAAAAAAAACCAAATATCATAATTTTTTTTTAAATATAAAGAACTAAATCATCTTTTGTTGAACAAATAATGAAGATTAATATGTATGTATGATTAAACGATTTACAAACAACAAAGTATGGCCATTTAATACGTAAAGCATACTAATATATTTATTTAATTAAGTTAACCATGCAGATACAATTTAACCATCCTCCTACATTATATTGTCTGAAATCAACCAAATTACCAAATACATATATAAAATTTTAAACATAACAAACATCTTATCTAAACATAAGAAAATCATCCAAAGCTTCGACCTGTGTTGCCATTATTGACCGGATCCTCTCCATCCGATCATGAATATCATTCCAGAACTCAATCTCTTTGTTGATGGTTTGAAGATGTTCTGTGTAGAAGTTACTTGGAATGTAGGGTTTCAAATTTTCATCGGTCTCTAAAAAGCAGGCTTTGCACTTTTCTTTTGCCTCGATATGACATCGTACAGTCAACATCTAACTCTTCGCTTCCCAAATCATATTATATTTGTTCTTTGTGTACTTTCTTGCATATTGTCGCACTTCTGTTGCAATATCACGACTTTCATCATTATCCATTCCTGCAGAAAGTTTGGAAGTTTGGAAGAACAAGAAAGTTTGAGAGGGAAAAGTTCGCGCTATCGAATAGCTTTTTGATAACCGTACCTATGAACGTACAAGCCAATATATTTATAGTAGAATATAAACAATGTGAAATTATGACACGTGTCACGATTTAAGTTGGGTACGTAGGAAGATTAGTATGAATAAAACGTAAGAACAAAAACAATTTCACTAAAATAAAAAAAATACTTATATTTAGACTATGACATGTATTCAATGAATCATTTATTAATTGCTAAACCAAATCATTCTATCATATTTAAATGCAAACTAATGATTTCATAAAAGTTTTACGGCTAAGAATATGATAAGATGGGTACGTTATAATTAAATGTTCGTTACAAAACCGATTAATTCGTCATCCTATATGATAGCATTAAATAAACGCGTACAACACACATATATCTTACTAAAATAATGATTAACCGTATTGGCCACAACGGCCACATTAATTAAATTGGAAACCTAACCACCTCTATATATACCTTCAAACGCAAACAGTTTACCATTCTCAGAAGCATATAGTAAACATACATTCGTTAATTAGTACAAATTAAAAGATGGCCTCTTCATCAAAACATGATCAAGACATGAAATCACAAGTAACCAAGCAGGAAATCCAACGAGAACTATATTACTATAGAAAACAATTTGTCTGGGCAGAAGGAACAAAGTCTCTAATAGCAGAAGAAATCGAAGTACAAGAAGATCTAATGGAAAACATGCCTCTGAAACCGCCAACAGATGATGGAAGGAAGGAGAAAAGAGATGATGAAAAAACCATTGGGCAAGAATTGCGAAATCCTCGAGTCGGTCAAACAACTATCGACGCAATTGATGGAGAAGATTGATGACACCCTATCTCGCCTTCAAGATTTTTAGTAAGAATATTTAAGATATATATGGTATTGACGTCTAGATTTGATCGTTTGAACAATTTCTATATTTGATACATTATACTTATCTATATTGTTGATGTTTGTAATAAGAATATTAGTATTATGATTATTGATATTTAATATTAAACTTGTCTCTTTATTACCGCACTAGTAAAAAGATGAAATCTCTTCCTTTATAAAAAATCGCATTGACAAACTTGACGACGGTGTGAAGGTTTTAAATTGAAATCATTACATGCATTAAATGCGTTGTGCGCTTGTTTTTGCAACTCGAGGACGGCATGTCCATTGTGCAGTGAACTGCGCTGACATGATTGGTGACATGCAAAGATGCAGGTACCTGATTACCTTTCCATTTCGTACCTGATTATCTTTCCATTTCGTACCAGACCAAAAAAGAACTTTCGTTTGCATTTCGTATCAGTTGTAAAAATTAATTATAAAAAAATGAAACATTGAATTTTAAAGCAACCATGAATGTTTCTCCCCCAAACTTGGTCGCTCCCCTGGTTTATTCCACAAAGTGACACGTATTAACTATATCTTCATAAAACAATAGTATATCTACTTTACAACCGAATACTTCATCGATCACGAATGGTTATAATCATGCGTTTTGATATTTAAAAAAAAGTATTAACATAATTATAAGATTTTTGTTGATAACAAATATTAACCAAATATGTCGGTTTTATTATATGGATAAAAAATTTTCAAACGTTGAAGAAGGAATATTAATAAACAAGTGTAAATTATATCATATTAAAATTTGGATAATGTACATAGCATATGAATAAACCTAATAAAGATATTACATGATAATATTTGAATAAGATATTACATGATTGATGAATGATGGTTGATGATGATGATTGATGATAATGATGATCACAAAACTTAAAAAGACAAAAAGATTTTATATTTTTTATAATTTTCATATCTTTCTATAAAATTTTAAAAAAAATCCAAAAAGTTTTTTACCCACCGATAATGAACCGAGTAATACCACACACTGATGATGATGATGGTTGATGATGATGATAATATGATGGATTAGGGTTTTTGAATGTTGCAAATGATGTTATTAGGGTTTTCTAGTTTAAACTATTTTCCTGTCATATGGTGTTACCAGTTGGTTTGTAGCTTTAGACGATTTGTAGCACTTAGGGTTTGAACCAAGGACATGCATGGACTTGCATGTCCATAAGGAAGTGACCTTAGGGTAGTTTCTGATCCCAGGAAGGGTGTAGAAATGAACCCTAGCCGATTGATGTACTATTAATCGCTGAAAAACATTTTGGAATGTTACGAGCCGCGACGCGGACTGGCTATGTCAGCGGCGCGGACTCGGCAGAAACCCCGTAATTGTGCAAGGGTAGCCGTGGCGCGTAGGGTGAGGAGCCACGCCGCGGCGAGCGACTGTTTGTCCAGAAATTTATTTTTGACCACGGTTTGATGGCAAATAGTAAGTCTAACCTTTAGACAGGTCTGTAAGAGCCTAGTCAGTAATTGATATGTTGTAGGTGTGTGGGATTTAGGTGTGTGGACGAGCTAAGTGGGGATATTAGAGAATATCTGTGCGGTTTCGAATCAGGTGAGTATCCTCACCTTACTATATGATGTTGCATGTTAGGCATCTTGTGTGTTGTTTACAGTTATATGATTTGCTCTATATCTGTGGTTATTTATTGTTGGGCTCAGTACTGATGCGTGTCCCCTCGTAGCTGTTGTATGGCGAGTTGGACTATGCTTTGTCCCATAGTTGTTGTATGATGGGCTGGGCCATAACCGGGAACCCATAGCTGTTGTATGATGGGTAGAACCTTCCCGTGTCCATAGCTGTTGTATGATGGACGCCCGTAGCTGTTGTATGGCGGGTAGGGTCGGGTCGTTCTCGAGGACGGGTTGTTTAATGTGTGGGCATGTATGGTAATTTGTGGACTCACTAAGCTTTAAGCTTACCCGTTGGTTTATAACATTTCAGGTATTTCAAATGATAAAGGGAAGGGCAAGGCGTGACGGCGGCGCATCGCATACAAGAAGATTTATTTTAATGAATTATGTTACGATTTTCAATTGTTTTCCGCTGTTGGTTTAATAAATAGATTGAACGGATTTACTTTTGGCATAAATATTTTATTGGAACCTTGATAATAAATGAATTTTAGAAATTTTGAAATTAGGGTGTTACAAATTGGTATCAGAGCCTTGGTTTGAGGGATTTGGATGAACTGTATTGGGAATCCAAACTCAAACTTAGGACTGAGCGATTTTGTTAAGAAAATGTTTTTGGAAGGTTAAATTAAAGTAAAAGAAGATGCGATGCGAACCGTCAGCCGAGCTCAAGTAAGTTTTGTGATTCCCAATTACCCATGCCAAGTTTGTGTTATGTGATAAAATGTATTGTGCTAGGATGTAAAGCTGCCTGGATAATATACTCTGTAGACTGTCTTTGTACCATATGTGCTGCTTTGGAATTTTATGCTACTGTCGTTAGGTTGCTTAGTGAATGCTGGTAGGTTATATACAATTAGGGTAAGATAGCCTAAGAATTCTTGGTCTGGCCTTACTGGTTGTTCCTTGTTTGGTTGTGACTTTAGGGTAGATCAGTTATTCAAACGTCTATCTTATTCCTGATTGTGTACGGCTGTGCGTCCATGAGGTGACTCGACGACATTAGCAATAGTTCTCTTAGGCATGTGTGAGATGGAGAGTTAGATCAAAAGATTAGGCACCACGGTGCATGACCACATGAGTCAAGGGAAATGGTTTAGTGCGTGTGACGTTTTAGGAGGATGATTGACGAACTTGGAACAAGGGCGAATAGGTGTGGAAGGTAGTACCAGGCCAGTATTACCGAAAGCACAGGATTCACGCTTGAGTCAAGAGTAGTCAAACAAAGTCCTAAAAAGTCAAGTAGTTGGATAGATAGGAGTGACCCGAGTATTGATATTAGGAACTGTTGCGCATTTCAGAATGGCAGTCACTCGAAGTAACGGTGGACCAGATGCGGGTGCCTCAAGTGGGGGAGGACCGACTGATGAGAATCTCTGTAACCTGATAGCGGAGGAGGTTTCGCGAGAAGTGTTGGCTGCGATACCTCAGTTCTTTGGTACGATTAAGGCTGAGTTATGGGCAATGCTCGAGGAACGACTGGCTACTCAGGGCACATCACGTGCTAGGGATGCAAGTTATAAGGACTTTTCGGCTTGTTCGCCTCCGATGTTCGATGGGGGCAGGGATCCGATTGTTAGCATGCGGTGGATTTCCGCAGTGGAGGGTGCTTTCCGCACATGTTCCTGTCATGAGAACTCCAAGGTAACGTTTGCGGCGAATCTTTTAAGAGAGGGTGCGAAAGATTGGTGGGAGATACGAACGAAAGATCTCACTCCTGCTCAGTTGGATGCCATTACATGGCCGCAGTTTAAGGAACAGTTCAAATTGGAGTATGTTCCACAGGTGGAAATGGAACGCTTGGTGCAGGAATACCTAAATCTGACCCAGACTACTGAGACGGTGACGGAAATCACCAAGAAGTTTAATGAACGGGCACTCTTCTGTCCAGAGTTTGCGGCAACCGAGCGCATGAGGATGACCCGATACTTGGCAATGCTTCGCACAGACATTCGGGAATTCGTGTCTGCTGCTAGGCACCAAACTCTTACTGATATGATAGCGGCCGCTCGGGCCCGAGAGTTGGAACTGGAAACCCAACAAAAGCAGAAGCGTCCGGCGCCTGCTCAGACTCAGAAAGTGTCGAAGAAATTTCGAGGGGCAGATTAGGGAAAGCAAGGGCACAGAAGCCAGGGTAAGTGTAGTAAATGTGGAAGGAATCATGAGGGGCGTTGCTGGGTGCTAATATGCCATAAGTGTGGAAAGGAGGGCCACTATGCTAAAGATTGTCGGCAAGAGGTCAAGATTTGTTTTAATTGTAATCAGGTAGGCCACTTCAAGGCCCAATGTCCCCGTCTGACTCAGGGAGTGGTTCAGAATCCGGCACCCACTACACTCCGGATTACCGATGGTAGGCAGGGGAAAGGGGAAGCCCCTAAGACTAAGGGTCGAGCATTCGTCATGACCGCCGAGGAGGCACAGGATGCGTCCGACGTCGTCACGGGTACTCTTTCTTTACTTGCCTCGTGTTTGTGGTGTGCGTAATTAATATGTCTATTATGCTTTGATTAGGAACATTCTTAGTCAACTCTACGCCTACCTTTGCACTATTTGATTCGGGTGCTAGTCATTCTTTTGTGTCTGCCGCGTTGGGAAAGAGTTTCGGTATTGCTTTAAGAACTCTTCATCAGCCGTTAGAAGTGGAAATTGCGGATGATAAAACCGTGCAAGCGACTAGTGTTTATCGGGGATGCGAAGTCGTGATTCAAGGAATAAAATTTCCGATCGATCTCATCCCTATACCGTTGAGTGACTCCCGAGTCATCATCGGTATGGATTGGATGGGTCAGCATGAATCATGGATCGATTGTAAGAACAAGCGAGTGTGGATTCAAACCCCAAGTGGGGGAGAGCTGGTTGTGCAAGGCGAGAGAAAGAATCGAGGTGCAGTTTTCTATTCAGCTGCTAGGGCACGCAGACATTTTCAACATGGAGGTTCGGGATTTGTGGCTTATGTTGTAGACACACGAGAAAGGAAGCCACATCAGAAAGCAGGTGATATACCAGTGGTTCGGGATTTTCCTAATGTTTTTCCCGAGGACCTGCATGGCGTGCCGCCAGAGAGACAGGTGGAATTTAAGATCGACTTAACTCCCGGTGCAGCTCCGATAGCTAAAGCACCGTATCGTCTTGCGCCTCCGGAGATGCTGGAGTTGTTTATTCAACTTCGAGAATTATTAGATAAGGGATTTATTCGACCCAGTTGCTCGCCATGGGGAGCGCCTATTTTGTTTGTTAAGAAGAAGGATGGTTCCAACAGGATGTGCATAGATTATCGTGAGTTGAATAAGCTTACGGTGAAGAATCGATATCTATTGCTTCGCATCGACGATTTATTCGACCAACTGCAGGGTGCTTCGTGGTTTTCAAAAATTGATTTGCGGTCAGGTTACCATCAAATGCGGGTACGGGAGGAAGACATCCCGAAAACGGCTTTTCGGACGAGGTACGGCCACTTCGAGTTTGTAGTGATGCCGTTTGGACTGACCAATGCCCCTGCAGCTTTTATGGACTTAATGAATCGGGTGTGTCGACCGATGTTGGATCGGTCGGTTATAGTTTTCATTGACGACATCTTAGTCTACTCTCGGAGCAGGGAACAACATGAACAACACTTAAAGGAAGTATTAGAGAACTTAAGGAAGGAGAAGCTTTACGCAAAATTGTCCAAGTGTGACTTTTGGCTACGGGAGGTTCAGTTTTTGGGTCACATTGTAAATGAGCAAGGAATCATGGTAGACCCGGCTAAGGTGGAGGCCGTGATGCGGTGGGAGGTTCCGAAGACTCCCTCGGAGATTAGAAGTTTCTTGGGTCTGGCTGGTTATTATCGTCGTTTCATCCAAGACTTCTCAAAGGTTGCAGTACCTTTGACCCGGCTAACTAAGAAAAATGCTGCTTTTCGGTGGGGTGAGGAGCAGCAGCAAGCTTTTGAGACTTTGCGGCAGAAATTGTGTGAAGCTCCGGTTTTGACTTTGCCTGAGGGCATGGAGGATATGGTAGTTTATTGCGATGCATCAATCTCGGGATTGGGGGCAGTCTTGATGCAACGAGGCAGGGTGATTGCTTACGCCTCGCGACAGTTGAAGCCCCATGAAACTAACTACCCTACTCATGATTTGGAATTGGGAGCTGTGGTCTTCGCTCTCAAGATTTGGAGACACTATTTGTATGGAGTGAAGTGCACCATTTTCACGGACCACAAGAGTTTGAAGTACCTGATGGATCAGGCAAACCTCAATATGAGACAGAGAAGATGGTTGGATGTATTAAAAGACTATGATTGTGAGATACACTACCACCCTGGAAAGGCCAATGTGGTAGCGGATGCGTTAAGTCGTAAGGCTTCGAGTGCACCCCTTCGGGGCGTTTGTCTAAGGATGACAATTGTGACACCGCTGCTTGAGCTGATTAGGAAAGCCCAGGTGGAAGCAAGCAAGAGCGAGAATCAGAAAAGTGAGAGGATTGTGGGTCAGTTGGCAGCTATGGTCAAAGATAGTAGGGATTTGTTAACTTGCCATGAGAGAATTTGGGTACCGAAGCTGGGCAGGGTTCGTCAAACCCTATTGGAGGAGGCACATAAATCCAGGTTCTCTATCCACCCTGTAACAACTAAAATGTATAGGGACCTGCGCGAATATTATTGGTGGCCAGGCATGAAGAGGGAAGTAGCTTGGTTTGTCGAAAGATGCTTAACCTGTCGTAAGGTCAAGGCCGAGCACCAACGGCCTCATGGTAAGTTGCAGCCTCTTGAGATCCCAGAATGGAAATGGGAGCATATCTCAATGGATTTCATCATGAAGTTGCCAAGAACCCCTCGACATATGGACACTATTTGGGTTATCGTGGATAGGTTGACCAAAAGTGCTCATTTCCTCCCCATCCAAGAGACCTACTCTGCAAAGGAATTGGCTAAGGTCTTCCTAGATGAGATTATCTCTCGGCATGGTATACCGGTCTCGGTGATATCCGACCGGGATGTCCGGTTTACATCTAGGTTTTGGAAGAAGTTTCATGAGGAATTAGGCACTCGCCTTCATTTCAGCACAGCATATCATCCTCAGACGGATGGGCAGAGTGAAAGGACGATTCAAACGCTGGAGGATATGCTTAGGGCATGTGTCATCGATTTTGGCGGGAGTTGGGATTCCCATCTCCCTTTAGCTGAGTTTTCTTACAATAACAGTTATCACGCGAGCATTGGCAGAGCTCCCTTTGAAATGTTATATGGAAGAAAATGTCGGACACATATTTGCTGGGGCGAGGTTGGCCAACAGGTATTGGGTAGTACAGAGGTGGTGCTCAAGACAACTGAGTTAATTCAGAAGGTTCGGGAGAGATTGTTAACCGCTCAAAGCCGACAGAAAAGTTATGCGGATAGGCGACGGTCCGATCTCGAGTTTCAAGTCGGGGATTATGTTCTTCTAAAGGTGTCACCTTGGAAGGGAGTTATTCGTTTTAGGAAGCGAGGAAAGCTTGGCCCTAGGTACATTGGACCATATCGAATTGTCGCCCGTGTAGGTGAGGTAGCTTACCGGTTGGAGCTGCCCGAACAGCTTAGTCAGATTCACGACACGTTTCACGTTTCGCAGCTCAGAAAGTGCGCGACTGAGGAATCCACAATAGTACCTTTGGAGGATATTCAATTAGATGAACGTCTAAATTATGTGGAGCGACCAATTGCCATCATTGAAAAGAAGATAAAGACTTTGCGGAATAAAACAATAGGATTAGTGAAGGTTCAGTGGCAGCATCGAAAAGGGTCCGAATGGACTTGGGAACCGGAGGAGGAAATGCGGAGGCATTATCTAGAATTATTTACCGGCACGGATTTCGGGGACGAAATCCAGTTAAGTGGGGGAGAATTGTAAGACCCGTTCCGCCGAGTCGCGGCCCGAAGGAATCCGCGGCGCGGCTTTTGGAAGAATCTAGAATCGCATAGGATTTGTACGCACGGCGCGGTTCTAAAGAACCCGCGACGCGGTGCGCCTCTAAAGTGAAAAACCCTAATTCGGATTTAAACGCCTATATAAAGGGACCCAGCCCTAGGGTTCGTGTTTTTGGGGAGTTTATAAAGTAGAGGTGTCTGGTTTCGGCAGATACTCTTTGGTCTCGAGGCTTTGAAGGTTTTGGGAGATTAGAAGGAGATCCAACGCGGGAGAAGGTTTAGGACGGGTCGTGGGCATCACTCCGTCCTTCAGAAGTAAGGTAAGAAGATTTACTCTTCTGACTTTCCTTTTTATCCTGTCATATGGTGTTACCAGTTGGTTTGTAGCTTTAGACGATTTGTAGCACTTAGGGTTTGAACCAAGGACATGCATGGACTTGCATGTCCATAAGGAAGTGACCTTAGGGTAGTTTCTGATCCCAGGAAGGGTGTAGAAAGGAACCCTAGCCGATTGATGTACTGATAATCGCTGAAAAACATTTTGGAATGTTACGAGCCGCGACGCGGACTGGCTATGTCAGCAGCGCGGACTCGGCTGAAACCCCGTAATTGTGCAAGGGTAGCCGCAGCGTGTAGGGCGAGGAGCCACGCCACGGCGAGCGACTGTTTGTCCAGAAATTTAGTTTTGACCATGGTTTGATGGCAAATAGTAAGTCTAACCTTTAGACAGGTCTGTAAGAGCCTAGTCAGTAATTGATATGTTGTATGTGTGTGGGATTTAGGTGTGTGGACGAGCTAAGTGGGGATATTAGAGAATATCTGTGCGGTTTCGAATCAGGTGAGTATCCTCACCTTACTATATGATGTTGCATGTTAGGCATCTTGTGTGTTATTTACAGTTATATGATTTGCTCTATATCTGTGGTTATTTGTTGTTGGGCTCAGTACTGATGCGTGTCCCCTCGTAGCTGTTGTATGGCGAGTTGGACTATGCCTTGTCCCATAGCTGTTGTATGATGGGCTGGGCCATAACCGGGAACCCATAGCTGTTGTATGATGGGTAGAACCTTCCCGTGTCCATAGCTGTTGTATGATGGACGCCCGTAGCTGTTGTATGGCGGGTAGGGTCGGGTCGTTCTCGAGGACGGGTTGTTTAATGTGTGGGCATGTATGGTAATTTGTGGACTCACTAAGCTTTAAGCTTACCCGTTGATTTATAACATTTCAGGTATTTCAAATGACAAAGGGAAGGGCAAGGCGTGACGGTGGCGCATCGTATACAAGAAGATTTATTTTAATGAATTATGTTACGATTTTCAATTGTTTTCCGCTGTTGGTTTAATAAATAGATTGAACGGATTTACTTTTGGAATAAATGTTTTATTGGAACCTTGATAATAAATGAATTTTAGAAATTTTGAAATTGGGGTGTTACAGGAATCATCTAGTAAGTGGCACTTAGAGACACATCACTTGTAGAAGCATTACGCATGTGTGTTGTTTTTCGGATATGTTGTAATTTCTTTAACAATTGTTCAAAACTTATTGTAAATTGTAATGCTTTTTAATACTATGGTTGGTGTTGTCTTTAACTTTTGCGATGAGACCTTTTTGTACTGCCGTATTCCGTGTTTCCGCTTTAGCGGGGTGTGACATGAAATTAGACCAATGGTGCGCCACCAAACTTTTTTGGACCAAAACCACATAAAATGACAAACACAGGGTCCATTTTTGCAATTTTGTCTATTATAAATATATATGGGTAAAAGGAAAAACAAAATAGAAATAGAAAAAGGGTAATAATGTCATTTTACTTGGACTAGTGACCTCACGCGTGCGATTTCAAAACCACAAGGACCAGGTGCGTTCGTTTTGCAAATCGACCAAGCGCGTTCATTTCTCAATACTTTGACCAAAACTACAACCTTAGACAAACCACATGGATCTCTAGTGTAATTTACTCTATAACTAACGATGATATTATTTAAATATGCATATATGTTATCCTATTATTCCTATATAATGAAATAGAAGAAGATTTCTAGAAGATTTTGGGGGTAGGGGGTGTTTTGGGGTTTTAAGGGGGGTGGGTATTTTTTAGCCAATTTCTGATTGCCATTGCACACGCGTACGTCCCTTACCACTATTGCGATTCCCCACCGGTCTATACGCTTGCAGCACCTTCCCTCTTTCCTCCAAACTGAAATTTTTTTCACGCTTGAAACCGCAAGGGTTCTCGATTTTGAAGGATTGAAAATATGGCTGGAGATCTAAGTTAGTGGTTCAATCGGCTGAGAGATGTGCGAAATGTTAGGATCGGAAAACTCTTCTATTCAACACTAGAACAGAATTACAATAGGAGGAGCAACTCTCACACTCGACTATTACAAAAAACCAACCCTTTCTCTAACACTTACATTCTAAGTGTTTCTCTCTAACTCTATATGTTTGTGGTGTGTTTTTGGGATGCCTAGAACTGAAACTTAAGCCTCTATTTATAGCTAAACTAACCACTAAATCTATAGTATATGAACACATTGAATTCTTGGAAGAGAAGATCAAATTTGCCACCTTAAGCTTTGTCAACAATGTTGGCTTCTAGAATGGAGGGCTTCTAGATGGAGGCTGGAAATCAACAAATCTCCCCCTCCAGCCTTTGTTGAACAATCCTTAGCCCAACTATGTCAGCACATAGTTTGTGTTTGTCTTGTGTCACCACCTTGGTCAACATATCTGCAGGATTGTCTTTTGTATTGATCTTTGATAACTTCAGTTCTCCTCTTTCGATTGCTTCTCTAAGCCAATGATAACGAATATCGATATGCTTAGTGCGAGAATGGTACATCGAATTCTTGCTTAGGTCCATAGCACTCCGACTGTCGCAATGAATGATGTATTCTCCTTGGGGAAACCCCATTTCTTGAAGAAACCGTTTTAACCATATAAGCTCCTTCCCAGCTTCAACGGCAACAATATACTCGGCTTCTGTTGTTGACAGTGCTACATACTTCTGTAACTTGGATTGCCATGAGATAGCTCCCCCTGCCAAAGTGAAAACATAACTTGATGTAGATTTCCTATTATCAATATCTCCTGCCATATCAGCATCTGTATAACCTTTCACGATTGGCTTTGCTCCCCCGTAGCATAAACATAATTTTGAACTACCCTTCAGGTATCGCAGTATCCACTTGACTGCTTCCCAATGTTGCTTTCCTGGATTTGCTAGATATCTACTCACAACACCAACAGCATGAGCAATATCTGGCCTTGTACACACCATCGCATACATAAGACTTCCTACGGCTGAGGAATAAGGGACTTTCTTCATCTCTTCTTTCTCTTTATCAGAAGAAGGAGAATTTTTCTTACTTAACTTGAAGTGATTTGCCAACGGAGTGCCAACAGGCTTGGCGTTTTCCATGTTGAACCTTTTAATCACACGTTCAACATACTCCTCCTGTGACAAGAACAATTTTCTTGATTCTCTATCACGGATAATTTTCATGCCCAATATTTGTTGAGCTGGGCCTAAGTCTTTCATATCAAAGAACTTAGACAAATCCTTCTTCAAGTTGTTGATCATGGTTGCATCTTGACCGACTATTAGCATATCATCCACATAGAGCAAAAGGATGACAATTTTCCCATCTGGAAACTTCTTCAAGTACACGCAGTGGTCTGCAACAGTTCTTTTGTACTCGTGACTTATCATGAACGAGTCAAACTTCTTGTACCACTGTCTTGGGGCTTGCTTAAGACCATAAAGGCTCTTCTTCAACTTGGAGACGAGATTCTCTTTCTTTGGGATTTTAAACCCATCGGGCTGCTCCATGTATATTTCTTCATCCAAATCACCATGGAGAAAAGCTGTTTTTACATCCATCTGCTCAAGTTCAAGATCTAGACTGGCTACCAATCCGAGCACGACTCGAATCGACATCATCTTCACAACCGGCGAAAAAATCTCATCAAAGTCAATTCCCTCCTTTTGTTGGAATCCTTTGACAACGAGTCTTGCCTTGTACTTCACAATGTTTCCTTTGCCATCTTTCTTCAACTTGAAAACCCACTTGTTTTTCAAGGCTTTCTTTCCTTTAGGAAGTTTCACCAACTCATATGTTTGATTCTTTTGCAAAGAATTCATTTCTTCTTCCATGGCCTTCTGCCAATTGGCTTTGTTAATATGAGATTGAGCTTCTTGAAAGCTCTCTGGCTCCCCCTCGCTGGTAAGAAGGATGTAGTTTGAAGTTGGGTATCTTGAGGAAGGAACACGAACTCGATCAGATCGTCGAACTTGAGTTTCATCATCAACTTCATTATTCTGTTCATCGGTCGGAACATCATCTTTTGTTTCAGATATCATTTCTGTAACTTTGAAGCTTTGTTGCTCGTTAATCGATGCCTTGAAATCATAATACTGGTCTTCATAGAAAACAACATCTCTGCTTCGAATAACCTTCTTTAGTTCTGGGTCCCATAGCCTGTATCCGAACTCTTCATCTCCATATCCAATAAAGATGCATGGAGTGGATTTGAGGTCCAACTTCTTCCGCAATTGACTTGACACATGTGCAAACGCCTTGCACCCAAATACTCTCAAGTGAGAATATGTTATGTCTTTACCTATCCATATTTTTTCTGGAACTTCAAAATTCAATGGAACTGAAGGTGACCTATTTATAAGGTAACAAGCTGTCAATACAGCTTCACCCCAGAATGGCTTTGGTAGTTTAGCCGCACTGATCATACATCGGACCTTCTCAACAATGGTACGATTCATTGGTTCTGCTGCACCGTTATGCTGTGGGGTACGTGGGACAGTCTTTTCATGCCTGATACCATATTTTGTGCAATATGTGGAGAATTCACGAGAATAGTACTCACCTCCATTATCTGATCTGAGACATTTCAATTGCTTGCCAGTTTGTCTTTCCACCATTACATGAAAAGCTTTAAAACGATCAAATACTTGATCCTTCGACCTGAGACAATAAACCCATACTTTTCGTGATGCATCGTCGATGAATGTCACAAAATACTTGTTTCCACCAAGGGATTCTACTTCAATGGGTCCACATACGTCGGAGTGGACAAGGCTCAACAACTCAGAGCGCTTATTTCTTGTGGAGCTAAAGGAAACTCTGTGTTGTTTCCCAAATAAGCAGTATTCACAAGGATCTAGGGCAACATCTTTTTCCATGGAAATGGACTTCTTCTTTTCAAGAGTTGGTAACCCTTTCACAGTCATGTGGCCTAGTCTTCTATGCCACAGATTTGGTGATGTCTCTTCTTCTACTGCATTGAGACTTGGTTGAATCAACTTCGCATATGACTTATAAATAGTACCACAAAGCTTTCCCCTTGCAATGACCATAATGCCTTTTAACAACTTCCAGTTGCCATTTCTGAAGTGGTTGTCATAGCCCTGAAGGTCAAGAGCTCCAATTGAGATAAGATTCATTCTTAGCTCCGGAACATGTCGAACATCTTTCAACACCAATGTACACCCTACATTGGTCTTTATATGTACATCACCGATACCAACAATGTTAGAGGAACTGGTGTTTCCCATTCTCACGGTACCATGGTTTACGGATTTATATGTTGCAAATAAATCCCGGTCCGGAGTGGAATGATATGATGCAGCGGTATCAATCACCCACTCGTCATCACGAGCGCCTATGTGTAGGCATGCATCCTCCTCGCATGCAACAAGGGCAATGTCTTGTGAAATGTTGACCATGGTCTCACCATCCTCCTTGCTTGAACTAGTACTCGTTTCAGCCTATTCTCGTAGAAACTTTCGACAATCGCTCTTTTTGTGGCCATAATGATTGCAGTAGTTGCAGCAGCCTTCAAACCATGTACTTGAAGACTTTCCCCTTTCTTTTGATCTTCCTCTAACTTGAGATCTTCCTCTACTTTGACTACGTCTGCCTCTACCTCGATCTGTTCCTCTGCCACCAGTTCTACCTCCGCCTCTTTCTTTGTTTTCTGTTACGAGGGCAAATGACTGGTCTGTACCAGCTTCTTTTCTTCTGGCTTCCTCGTTCATGAGAGCGTCCGTGACCATCTCCATTGTCACTTTGCCACCGGGGGCAGAATTGCTGAGAGTAACAACAAGTGTTTCCCAATGATCCGGTAGAGAACTTAGCAACAATATTGCTTGCTCCTCATCTTTGAGAACCCATTCGGCAGAACTGAGCTGATTTACGTGATCTTGGAACTGACTCGTATGCTCGGCTATGGATGTACCACTTCGTAACTTGTGGTTTACAAGGCGCCTCATTAGTAGGGTCTTGTTGCGTGCAGTCTTTGCTTGATACATACTCTCAAGCTTTTCCCAGAGTTTGTATGCGTCTGTTTCTTGAGAAACATGATGAAAAACACTGTGGTCAATCCATTGTCGAATTTGTGCCACAGTTTTCTTATTTATTCTCGTCCAGACGTCGACTGTTGTCTTTTCAGGTTTTACGCCCTTGGTTTCTAAAGGTTCTGCTAGATCCTTTAGATTCAACAAATCTTCCATCCTCGGCTTCCACATATTATAATTTGTGGGCGTAAGTCGAACCATTATATCCGAACTTGTAGATTCCATGAGAAAGACTTTGTAGTTTGCGTTTTGTGAAATTTTGGGATGGAATTAGGCAAAACCGAGATCACGGTTATTTCCGAAAGGATCGAAATAGGTGGGATATATTTTTTCAGACTAAAATGAACTTCTGAAAAACTTATGGGCCAACTTGAAATGTTTAAGAAGTATAGGGGCCAATCTGTAATTTGTGGAATTACAGGGACCAAACTGGAAGGTTTTGAAACATAGGGACCTTTCTGAAACTTTTCAGAAGTATAAGGACCAAAATTGTAACTTTCAGAAAAAACTGGGACCAAAACGGAGTTTTATAGAATTAGAGGGACCTGTTTGCAACTTTCTGGAATTTCAGGGGGCCAAAATGCAGTTTTCTGAAACTTGCTACAGTTTTGCTACAGTGTCGCTACAGTATCGTCTTCTACGATCGTCTTCTCCGGCGAGTTTTCCGGCGAACTGGTTTTTCCGACAATTATTCCGGCAAACCTTTGACCGGACTTTTGGAGGTCTTCCGGTGGACGAGTACTTTACAATAGGGGTGAGCATTTGGTCCTCGAAACCGAGCCCAAGCCCAAGAACCGAGGGAACCGAACCGAAAATAAGAACCGAGTACATGTCACGGTCGGTTCTCGGTACCAAGATTTTGCTTAGGTCGGGTTCGGTACACTCGGGTTCGGTACTGTGGGTTTGGTCGGTTTTAGGGTATTAGGACCGAGTATCCATGGAATTTTAAAAGCCCACATGTTTTATCCAGTATCGGCTAGAGAGTCTCCGAAACTGATGATAGAAGTGTAACATCCCCTTACATGCAAGGTACAACTCCATAAAAGCAGCAAAATGATAAAGAATGATGTATTAATTGATGAAGAAGAATTAGCCATAGAAGAGTTTGATATGAAAGCAACCTTGGTGACCCATCTTTTTATCTTTACTGGTGCTACCCCTCCCGCCATACACCGATGACGTTAATTCGCATTATTGCCCTTGAAGCATTTATGAGATGAGGCATTATATATGTGCCAATTGATATAAAAGAAGATTTTGATTATATACAAAAAAGATTTTGATTTCTCGGTTCTCTCGGTCACAAGACCAAACCCGATACCAAGACAAAACCCGGTACCAAGACCAAAACCGGACCCAAAAACAAACTCTTGGTCCCGCTCGGGTAATACCCGACCGAACCCACGCAAAACTGACCCCGACCCCAAGACCAAGTACACATTTTTGGTCGGTCCTCGGTTCCGGATTTCCCTTAAGCTTGGTCTCGGTCCAGCTCGGGTTCGGTCCCGGTCGGGTCGGTTCCTGGACCAAGCTCATCCCTACTTTACAATGGTGTGCCGGAAATCGATTTTGAGGAAAAAAAAAATTTCGACCAAAAAACGATCGGTACCGAAACGAGGCTCTGATACCACTTGTTAGGATCGGAAAACTCTTCTAGTCAACACTAGAACAGAATTACAATAGGAGGAGCAACTCTCACACTCGACTATTACAAAAAACCAACCATTTCTCTAACACTTACATTCTAAGTGTTTCTCTCTAACTCTATATGTTTGTGGTGTGTTTTTGGGATGCCTAGAACTGAAACTTAAGCCTCTATTTATAGCTAAACTAGCCACTAAATCTATAGTATATGAACACATTGAATTCTTGGAAGAGAAGATCAAATTTGCCACCTTAAGCTTTGTCAACAATGTTGGCTTCTAGAATGGAGGGCTTCTAGATGGAGGCTGGAAATCAACACGAAAGCTTTGGTGAAAGCTGCTCATCCTGGTGATCGTGTTATCGCTCTTCATGTCCTAACCAACAATGGTAAGAGTTTTGTTTTTATTTATTTTATTGTAAACGATAATGGGGTTATATGTGTTCTAGGGTTTATGATGAACCTGGGGTTTCTCTTTGTGTGCAGAAATTGTGGATCGTGATGGGAAATCTGCACTGTTATCTCTTGTGAAAACTTTCGACTCCATTCTCGCAGTCTACGAAGGATTTTGTAATCTCAAACAGGTCAATCATTGATTCTTGATTCTTCCCTGTGCTCTTTCGATTCTTGTAAAAAATTGTGGGTTTAATTATCCTTATTCGATGGAACAGTGATGCAATTAAATTCTGTTTCATGAATTTGTAGGTGGATCTTAAGTTAAAGATCTGCAGAGGTACTTCAATTCGAAAAATCCTTGTACGAGAAGCGAAATCTTACGGTGCTAATGAGATTATAGTTGGAACGGCAAGAACACATCATGCGATTAAATCATCATCTTCTGTAGCAAAATACTGTGCCAGAAAACTTTCAAAGAACTGTGCAATTATTGCTGTTAATAATGGGAAAATAGTGTTCCATAGGGACTCCCCTTCCCGTCAAATGTCGGTGTAAAAGGTGAATTGAATACGCACATGCTATTTCTGGCTAATTTTGAAGAACGATCAAAACTATTGTTAATTCGAATTTAATTTGTGGGTATTTTGCAGGGACTTCAGATCATCATAAAATCCGATTGTTGAGTGTGATTCATAGATCACTTAGTTTGAATTCCAAATTATTGAGTAACGGAAATGAGGATGATAAATGCAATCAAATTGATTACAAAAAATTCGATTTAGATTTAGTAAAAACCAATCCAGATTGTCCGAAAAACAGCTTCAAATATAATTGTTCGATTTGTTCACCGGATTCAGTTCTTCGAACCACTGCTTGTGTTCTTGAGGAGACCGGCGATGACGACAATTACATGGCTTTAGTACCCGTACAGAACCTTCAAGCTTCATCAAGTTCTTTGCCCGGACTGCCCGAACTCAGACCTGGTTGGCCGCTACTTCGTCGAGCCATTTCCTCGAACCGGCTTTCCTCGGATCGATCGCCTGCCCGTCAAATCTCTGTGGTTCAGTGGGCTATGAGACTGCCCTCAAGAAACCTGTTACAAATTACAAACTCAGATTTCAGCAATGGTGTAGATGATATCGGAAAAGAACGATCTTTACAGGGTGAAAATGGAGCAATTGTTCGAGTTCATGATGACGAGATTCAATCCGATTCATGTTCTTCAAATAGGAATTCAATAAGCTTACCTGAAGAACTCTAGGGTCTTCATGAAAAATACTCGAGTAGTCGTAGATTGTTTAAATATCAAAAAGTTGTAGCAGCAACAAAGAACTTGAAGCCTGGTTTGTTCCTTTCACTATTTCCATTGTTTATTTACACTTTTATAGTTGACTTATATGAATTTATACTGTTTTGGTAACCAATGGTTTGATTGAATTTTCAGAGAATATGATTGGTAAAGGAGGGAACAGTCATGTATATAGAGGTTGTCTTCCTGATGGTAGAGAACTTGCTGTTAAAATCTTGAAGACATCTGACTATGTATTGAAGGAATTCATGTTAGAAATTGAGATTATTACCGCTTTACATCATGAAAACATCATTTCACTATTCGGGTTTTGTTTTGAAGACACCAAACTCCTTTTGGTTTATGATCTTCTCTCAAGAGGAAGTCTTGAGGATAATTTGCATGGTATGTCAGTTTTCATGTTATTGGCATTTAATCTATTTTGTCCATTTTGCCCCTAGGGCATAGCAGGCCATTGTGTACCTGATTTACATCTCAAATGATACTTTTTGGGACGGGACAATGTGACACATGTTGATTTTGGTGTTAATTTTTCTCACGGTGTTTTTGAAAAATCAGGCAAAAAGAAGGGTAAGGGATTTGGATGGAGTGAACGATACAAGGTGTTTAATCTCTAAATTTTTTGTTGATAAGATGATTCAAAATAAAATTAGATTGAAGCTATTGTTCAAGATCCCACAGCTCAGGGTACGATTTCCAATATTTAATGCTCTTAATATTCGGCTGGAAAATCAGGTTGGTTTGTTTTTTACACAAATTAAAAATGTATGTTTGATAGTATGCTTGAATTTTGAACAAACTTCATGCCTTACAAATGCAGGGTACTTCATCTCAAGTCCCTACAGTTTTCAAGACTCCAGACTTTTTCTATGTCTCACAAGGAGAAAACCGTAGAAGAATTGCTTCATGACCAATGGTGTTGGGGGAAATCGAATTAGGGTTATGAGGAAATCTGGATCAAATCAGGAAACGTGTGAATACACTTTCCTTGTTTGATAATTCGACCCTAATGCCTTGGGTTCACGAATTCCAAACTAGGATATTTCCTGAAGGAACAATTTTGATCTAAGGCACATAATCAAAATCCGAAATTGAAGAAGATGATGTAGAGAAGATGATTTCGTTCTCTTATGTATCAAAACGCCACTTCTACCTTTTTAAAGGTAGTTTTTGGCGGTTTTAGGTGGTTAATAGGCGGTTTAAGGGTGGTTTTGGTGGTTTAGGGGTAGTTTAACAGTTAGGAAATTGACAGAATATACCATGTACTTCATAGAATTATATAAATAACCTATAGTACCAAATTTCAATTTCGTTTAGGACCCCCGCCAGGGGCACTGCCCCTGGAACCCCCCGTTAAGTTTGCGTACCGGCAACATTTAGTTGATACAAGTGTGCACTCCCGCACCTCCTAACTTGTATCAAAACTAAAATTGTCACCCTTGATATACGTATTAATTCCATTACACCTAATGTAGTTGGTGACACTAAAATCACCAACAATCCTCCCCCATTTTAGTGTAACCATGAAATAACAAACTTTAGAACAAAAATCTCAAACTAATGCATAAATGAAAATATCGATACGATTGAATTTTCATGTTAGTATATTATACAATTCAAATATTCGAGAAATCTGGGTGTCTTAAAGATTAAACCCATCAACTCGTTTGAATACCTGAAGATAACATACACATTAGTTTCAACAATCATCTAAAACAAAAACTACATGACACTATTATAAAGCCGAGTGTCCCAATCCATTCTTGATCGTATAAAAGCCAAGTCCCAAGCTTTTTGAAGTACGGCTACACTTCACGATCATATAGGTGATTCTTTTATTCATGTACCTTGGGATATTTATGATGTGTGTTTCAATTCATATAAATGAGCTTTCCGAATTAAATTCAACCTCTAACATTGTATTAGAGGGGAATTGGGTGTCTCATCCATATCAATTTATATAGACTTTAATCCCATCCCTATAGCAGACTTGTGCACTAAGTCCCGCGCCAAACTTTTCGTAAGATGGTCCGCCAAATTTTGTTGCGATTTAACAAACTCTACCGAAATGACACCATCCATTATCAAATTTCTAATAATGCCATGTCTAACGCCAATATGTCTAGATTTGCCATTATAAACCTGACTATAAGCTTTAGCCAACGTGGCAGCACTATCACAACGAATAGACAATGGTGCAATCGGCTTCTTCCACAATGGAATCTCATAGATTAAATTCTTTAACCATTCTGCTTCCTTACTAGCAGCAGACAGTGCAACAAATTCAGATTCCATTGTTGAACTTGTTATGCAAGTTTGCTTTTTAGATGCCCAAGAGATAGCACCACCTCCAAGCAAAAATACCCAACCACTAGTAGAAGAATGATCTTCCCCATTAGATATCCAACTTGCATCAGAATATCCTTCCAACACTGAAGGAAATCCTAAATAACATAAACCATAATCCTTGGTTCCTTTTAAATACTTAAATACACGATGAACAGCTTGCCAATGTTGAGTACTAGGATTATGAGTAAATTGACTCAATCTTCCTACTGCATAAGCTATATCAGGACGAGTGCTAGTCATAGCATACATCAAAGAACCAATAGCTTGCGAGTACTCAAGTTGTGATATTGCTTTGCCTCTATTAGGCATCAACTTCATGCTAGGATCCATGGGAGTGCTAAAAGGTGTACAATCACTATAATTAAACCTTTTGAGAATTTTCTCAACATAGTGAGACTGCGTAATAGCAAGTCCTTTGTTCACCCGTTTAATCCTTATTCCAAGGATTACATCCGCCTCCCCCATGTCCTTCATGGAAAATTTTGATGACAATAAATTCTTAGTTGCATCAACCTGATGTTGATCAGTACCAAAAATCAACATATCATCCATATATAAGCAAATAATCACACCAGATCCAGAAGAATCAAACCGTCTGTAAACACATTTGTCAGATTGATTTAATGAAAAACCACTAGACAAAATCACTTCATCAAACTTCAAATGCCATTGTTTTGGAGCTTGTTTAAGTCCATACAATGATTTCACAAGTTTACATACCTTTTGCTCATTTCCAGGCAAAACAAAATCTTCTGGTTGTTTCATGTAAACTTCCTCATCAAGATCACCATTCAAAAAGGCTGTTTTGACATCCATTTGATGAATCACTAGATTGTGAATAGCTGCCAAAGCAAGCAACAATTTAATGGTAGAAATCCGTGCTACCGGTGCATACGTATCAAAATAATCGATACCGGCTTTTTGTCTAAACCCTTATATGACCAAACGAGCCTTGAACTTATCAATAGTTCCATCTACCTTCATTTTCTTTTTGAAAATCCATTTACAACCCAAAGGTTTAGAACCCAGAGGTAGATCAGATAACACCCAAGTGTTATTCTCCAGAATTGATGACATTTCATCATTGATTGCTTCTTTCCAAAAAGCAACATCCCGAGATTCCATAGCCTGTTTGAAGGTCTTTGGATCCTCCTCGGAATGATAAGAGTAAGGAATTTGTGTCCTTATTTCATCTCTTGATCCTTCCACCAAGTACACTTGAAAATGAGGACCAAAATCTTTTGCAACCCGACCTCGTTTTCTTTTAGGAGGTTGCTGCGTTTCAGGAGTTGAAACAACTTCTTTACCATCTGATTTAGGCATTTCACTTGTGCTAGGGATCAGATCCTTTGGCCTTTGAATTGAAGGAAAACGCAGCTCATCAAAAATCGCATCACGCGACTCGATAACAGTATGAACGGAAACTGCCTCATTAGGTTCTATGATATAGAACCTATAAGCCTTGGAATGCTCAGCATATCCAATGAATATACTATCAATTCCTCTTTCACCCAAATTCTTCTTTTTGGGTTCGGGTAATCTCACGATTGCTCGGCATCCCCAAATTCGAAAATAACTCAAATTTGGTGCTTTCTTGTGCCAAAGCTCATAAGGAGTAACTTTGTTCCTTTTATTAGGAACCCGATTTAGCACATAATTTGCCGTGAGCATAGCTTCACCCCAAAAGCCTTCACTTAGACCCGAAAAAGAAAGCATCGAATTTACCATTTCCTTTAAAATTCGATTTTTCCGTTCAGCAACACCATTTTGTTGTGGTGTATAAGGAGCTGTGGTTTCATGAATGATTCCAACTGATTGAAAGTATTGAGTATCCATATATTCTCCTCCCCGATCCGTCCTAAGACATTTTATCGAAATACCCAATTGTAACTCGACCTCGGTTTTGTATATTTTAAACTTTTCCAAAGCTTCATCTTTGGAATGCAATAAATACACATAACAAAACCGACTGGAATCATCAATAAAAGTAACAATGTACTTTTTATTTCCCAAAGAAGGTGTAGCATGGAAATCACATAGATCACTATGAATCAATTCCAAAACATCTGTTTTTCTTTTAATATTAGGAAATGGTTTATTTGTGATCTTAGTTAACATACAAGTTTTACATTTTTCTGAATTAATGTCAAAAGCTGGAATTAATCCGGATTTTGACATTTCAACCATTCTCCTAATATTAACATGTCCTAATCTATTATCCCATAACATTGAATTATCAAGAGAATGAGCAGAAGTCATAAAAACAGATTTGTCATGGGAAACAAAACAATTAACAACATTTAGCTTAAAAACACGTTCACAATAATAACCAAATCCTACAAATACACCACATTTAGACAACACAAACTTGTTTATAACCCATACAATTCAACAAACCACTAGACACAAGGTTCTTTCGAACCTTTGGAACATACAAGACATCATACAAACTAATTGTCTTTCCAGAAGTAAAAGTAATACTAACAACACCAGTTCCTAATATTGGCTTTGATCCTTCATCCGCCATGCGTAAAACTAAACCTTTATTTACTATGTTCAACTTCGTGAACCACCGTTCATCATTACACACGTGATGAGTGGAACAGGTATCAAGCCACCATGAACCCGAATCAGCCTCCTGTACAAAAGAAACTTTTGGAGTTAGTGAAAGAACATTAGGTACTGAAGTTACAAGGACAATTGTAAACTGACCTTTGGTTGCAGATTGGTCTTTAGACCCACTGCCACCAGCACCATCTTTTCCACTACCACCAGCACCATTATTTCCAAGTTTCACTCGACAGTCACGCTTCATATGCCCTTTCAATTTGCATCTCCAACACACAAAGTCTTTGGAATCTTTGTTTTTCTTGTTGGACTTGTTGTTACCCTCATACTTACGTTTTTTACCCTTTCCATTGTTGTTAGAATTGTTGGCCTCAACCACGTGAACTTGGGGCTGTCCATTTTCAGATTTGCCCTTGCCTTTATTGTCACTCTCTTGATCACGAAGACCCTCTTCGATTCTCAAGTGACTCCCAAGTTGAACCAAATTCTTTTCTTCCTTTTGATGTTTCTGATTGTGTTTGAAATCCTTCCATGAGGGTGGAAGTTTATCAATCACACTCGAAACAGCAAAGGCTTCATCCATATTCATGTTATGTTGTTTAAATTGACCATAAATTCGGAGGATTTCATTGTATTGTTCCATGACAGATCGAGAATCAATCATTTTATAATTGTTGAAATCAGACACAATGAATTTTTTACTGGACGCATCCTCAGCAATATATTTTGTTTCAAGTGTGTTCCATAATTCACTGGCTGTTTCAACACTCTGATAAGTATCAAAGAGAGAATCACACATACCATTCAGAATATGACCGAGGCAGATGTAGTTGTCATTCTCCCATTTGCTTCTCCTTCTGTTTTGTTCCAAGGTTTCATTTTCCACTTCTTCTGGTTTAGGAGTACTCAGAACATATCCAACCTTCAAAGTGATCAACAGGAAGTGCATATTCTTTTGCCAGCGCCTAAAATCTTGACTCTGGAACTTCTCCAATTTGCCAAACGTCGTAGTCATCTCCTTCACAGTATTTTCAGACATACTTACTCAGAAAACGAATTATCAAACAAGATTGTTGGGGGAAATCGAATTAGGGTTATGAGGAAATCTGGATCAAATCAGGAAACGTGTGAATACACTTTCCTTGTTTGATAATTCGACCCTAATGCCTTGGGTTCACGAATTCCAAACTAGGATATTTCCTGAAGGAACAATTTTGATCTAAGGCACATAATCAAAATCCGAAATTGAAGAAGATGATGTAGAGAAGATGATTTCGTTCTCTTATGTATCAAAACGCCACTTCTACCTTTTTAAAGGTAGTTTTTGGCGGTTTTAGGTGGTTAATAGGCGGTTTAAGGGTGGTTTTTGGTGGTTTAGGGGTAGTTTAACAGTTAGGAAATTGACAGAATATACTCTGTACTTCATAGAATTATATAAATAACCTATAGTACCAAATGTCAATTTCGTTTAGGACCCCCGCCAGGGGCACTGCCCCTGGAACCCCCCGTGAAGTTTGCGTACCGGCGACATTTAGTTGATACAAGTGTGCACTCCCGCACCTCCTAACTTGTATCAAAACTAAAATTGTCATCCTTGATACACATATTAATTCCATTACACCTAATGTAGTTGGTGACACTAAAATCACCAACAAATGGTTGTGTGACATGTCAGATGGTAGAATTCGAGTTGGTGTTAGGACCCGTGCTCCAGCTCTCCCGAACCCGTGCGGAGCACGGGCTCAAGTTAGTTTAAACTAAACGGCTTGAAAAATATCGCGCAACTCACTCAGCTCTTTTTAACCTCAACAAACCTCATCCGCCGTTCTAAAAAAAAAAAAAACTCATCGGAGTAGGCAAATGACACTATTATTTTTTATTTCAATTTCATTCCAAAATACATGAAATTTTATAATTTCAATCTCGATATCTTTTATATCTATCATTATTTAAGTTTTTTTTTTCTTTTTGTACAATCAAAATGGTTAATCAAAATGATATTTGTTTGTAATCTAAATTCATTGATTTCGTTTGGTTTTGTAAGCAATATTGAAATTCTTTTTCAGATTTTACAGTTGACCATATTAATAAATAAAAAAATTGGAATCAGAGATTTTTTTCACCTTATTACTGGGGAACATCGTACTAATATGAATGTTTTCTTGGAACTCAATTTGAAAAATCCAAATGTTTGTATGGTGGTGAAAAATTTTCATTTTCCATTAAAATTTCCAATAAAAATTACAATTTTCAAAACGTTTTTGGTTGATTAGTTTTCAATAACCTATCAAGAAAATGATTTTTTTTTTAAATTTACCAAAAAACACTTGAAACTTTTTATAAAACTGACAATAATTGTTTTCCATATTTTTCTAATTTCAAAAGTTTTCTAAAGTATACAAACACCCCCACCCACACACCCCAAAAACCCATCCCACCCCCACTCCCGCCCAACCTACACCTACACCTACACCTAATACCAATTCACTTCGCACCACCCAGACTCACTTCGCACCACCTAGACCCACACCAAGACACCCACTAACACACCCCTATCCTAACCCACCCTCACCTCATCACCACCCCAAACCCCTAAGTATCTACTCCCCAGCCCCACCCCATCCCATATCGGCACCCACCCACCCCACCCACATCTATCCACCGCTAAACAAATGCCCCACCCAACAACTCACCCCACCGAAAATCCACCCACCCTACCCACACCAAGCACCCATCATCACCCTCGCCCACACTTGATACCTATACACAACCACACTAAACACCATTTACCCTTACACTTACCCCCATCCTACCATCACCCACCTCTTACCCATAACCCTACCCCCACCCAACCCCTACATATCCACCACCTCATCCTCACTTCCATCCCCACGCCTACTACCCATCCCACCCACCCCCATCCTCATACCTACGCCCGCCCCACTACATCACAATCGTCCCGTCATGACCCGCACTTAAACATACCCACACCCTCACCCAATTTGTACATATCCCCTCCCCTCCTCTCCCCCCCACTAGTACAAAATTGCACATTGGTCACACCGAAAAAATGTGACCATATGCGTTTGGTGACAATTTTTTTTCCACTGAAAGTGTTGCTATAGGCTTTGCGATATTAGGTGTCATATGGCCACTTTACAATATTGTGTCCGTATGCCATGAAAAAATGTGGCGGTATCATAAAAGTGTGGCCATTGAGTCGAGAAATTTGTTCCAAAATCACTCAATTTTTCGAATATTGTGGCGTTAAAGCGTAAGTAGACACATAATTTCAATATTGTAGTGACTGTATATAATGAATGGTGACATACAAGTACATTCAATGAAGCGTTATACTAGTAATTTGTCACACAATTAGAAGATTGTTAAGGCTATTGGGTTATGTTTGGTGACAATTATTTACCATGAACATGACCATGTTTACTAAATGGTGGCATGTATGTAATTTTAAAAGTGACAATTTGGTATCATCTAGTCATACAGACAATATATCTAATGTGACCAATACTAGTTTATAGAGACACACAATGTCAATTTTGTAGTAACTGTATATAATGAATGGTGACATACAAGTACATTTAATGAAGCGTTATAGTAGTAATTTGTCATACAATTAGAAGATTGTTAAGACTATTGGGTATGTTTGCAGACAATTATTTAGCATGAACATGACCATGTTTACTAAATGGTGACATGTATGTAATTTTAAGAGTGACAATTTTGTAGCATCTAGTCATACAAACAATATATTTAACGTGACCAATACTAGTTTATAGAGACACACAATTTCAATATTGTAGTGACTGTATATAATGAATGGTGACATACATGTAATTCAATGAAGCGTTATACTAGTAATTTGTCACACAATTTGAAGATTGTTAAGACTATTGGGGATGTTTACAGACAATTAATTACGATGAACATGACCATGTTTACTAAATGGTGACATGTATGTAATTTCAAAAGTGACAATTTGGTTGCATCTAGTCATACAGACAATATATTTAATGTGACCAATACTAGTTTATAGAGACACTATTTAAATATTGTAGTGACTGTATATAATGAATGGTGACATACATGTATATTCAATGAAGCGTTATACTAGTAATTTGTCACACAATTAGAAGATTGTTAAGACTATTGGGTATGTTTGCAAACAATTAAGTACGATGAACATGACTATGTTTACTAAATGGTGACATGTATGTAATTTCAAAAGTGACAATTTGGTAACATCTAGTCATACAAACAATATATTTAATGTGACAAATACTAGTTTATAGAGACACACATATATACAATACAACTAAAAGTAACCATAAACCAAAAGGCAAGGATAATAAAAAAGAAAACGATATTATAAATAATTCAGATGACATTCTGTACATTAGATACCTAAATAAAGTAAGTAAACATAAGTGTTTGTAAAAACCAGTGTAATAAATACTTAATTGGAGGAAAACGTCATAAACCAAAAGGCAAAATAGAAAAAACTATTGTTTCATGTTAAGGGAACAGTTCCTTGTTCTCTTGGCAAGCAACCCATTGGGTATATAATTCTTGCGCTTCTGTGAGGTTTGAAGTACATTTTCTTGATCTGGTTTGACATCTGATTTGCCATCTTTTTTGACAACAGATTTGGCAACTAGTTTCTCTTGAGCTGGTTTGTCACCTATTTTGCCAGCTTCTTTGACAACATACTTCAAAACAGATGTCTCTTCAGATGGTTTTACAGGCGGTTGCACAACGGGTATATTATGTTTACCTGGTTTCACATTTGGTTCCTATAGCAACAACATTGTAACAAAACGGATTATGTACAGTTTATAGAGTATTTTATGAAGGAAATAGTATAGTAATATACAAACAAGTTAAGTGAATAAACAAACCTTTGCAGCAGGATCTGTTCATCCGTATCAAATATCTTTTAAGTTTTCAAAAGTTTACATTTTAAAAAATATATATATGATTAGATTTTAAAGTTGTATACCGTTTTGTCAGGTACAGGAAGCAGTCTTTTCTCCAGGGACATTTTCCAACTCACAAGATCCTGATGAGATAAAGGGCTGCAAAAATCAATTGAGGAAACGATTATATGCAAGAAACAGCAATGTACTTTCATTCATTTGTATATTATAACATCATACTTTCATTTCTTCCTATTCTTTTTTGTTATAACATCATACTTTAAATAATCTGCCTAATTATAGCAATGTTATCTAATTAGATAGATTCTTTAAAGTATAACGTCCTAATGAGAAAAAAAAATATTAAAGTACAATGCTATAATTGGGTAGATTGTTTAAAGTAAAATGACTTCATCAGAACAAAAAGTGAAAGTACAATGATGCAATTAGAAGAAATGAAAGTAGGATGTTAATCATGGTACAACTTAAAGTTCACAAATAAATGAAAGTACGTTGCTATTTCATGTATTTAGTTGTGAAAATGTACCTTTTAGGATAGAAGTTTAGAGAATTCTCATCTTCATTTGAAATATTCATGTCACGTTGAGATAACTTGCTGGCAATAAGTCCAACTTCTGCCAGGCCTAAAATTCCAAATGTTTCATAAATTTCCTTCATCAAAATAGTTTTTTTCTTTAAATAGAAAAGATGACATAATTCTAAATTAGAATCCATAATTTTTATTTTCCTTTATTTACCTTGAATAGATGAGAAATCAGGATCTTCAAGTGTAATGTCATCAAATGCAAGTTCAGTTACATTCTCGATATACATTACGGGATACACTTTTGATAGAGTATTTCTACACATAAAATAATTAACTTTAATGCAATTTCATAAAAACAAATTAAAATTAAAAAAATCATATTTACCTCGAAAGAATAGTGGTGGCAGAAACCAACCATATAGCATATTCACGGCGTGTACATAAATCACCAGGTTGAACATTACCTTCAATAACCTGCATATATTACTTCCAAGAATTATAACAAACAAGTTATAATTTATAAAAACTAAAAAGATAATTTTCCATTAACAGACCTTTAATACTTGCAATGCTGCTAATGCCTACCCTTGAACTTGATCAACAACTGCAGAAACTAAGACTTTTCCAGGTAGGGTTTGAAGTGATGGAATCCTTGATTTCTCTGTTGAAATCCTTGATTACCTTGACAATAAAATGAACAAATGAAACTGGAACCATAAAATCAACAAATGAGTTGAATATAATTATATGTAGATCAATCTTTTGGTTATATAATATGTTCTATTTACGGTAATAGCCCCAATTTAACATCAGATCTATAATTAGTACCTTCTATTGACCATCATTATTGAGTATAAGCAGGGGTGGTTTGAGTCATCAAATCCTACAAGTCTCCCCTGGAAACAATAAAATTTCACTGGAATGTACATCTTCTGCCAAAATTTCACTGGTGTTCATATCATGGCAGTTAACCAAAAATTAGGCACGCCTTTTTCTGAAAATATTGTTCAACATACATGTCAATGATTCTTAACATTAACATGAACAATCTAAGAAAAGCATTTAATTGATTAGTGGGAGAAATAAGGTTCTAGAAGGAAGAAAGTAGCTCATCAAGAAAAGGCAATGCACAATAACTCCTACCGGCGTCGAAAAGAAAAAATGAAAGTAGCATGCTATATTTGCAAAAAAAAAAAATGAAATTACATTGGTATGTACCAAAACAGAATATGAAAGCAGGATGCTATGTTTGACAAATATGAAAATAGGATGCTATAAATGACATTGCATTTAAACCCATTTTTAGGTTTGTATATTATAAAATCCAATGTAGTTTGACCATCTTTTTTGTTTCACCAAAACCGACAACAATGGCTATTATGGCAGTTGAGTTAATCAAATCTGATAACATTGTAATTGATGTGTGCGCCTGGGTATTAACAACGGTGTCTGAGCCGTACCATTCACAATAGCAAACTCAAAATCAAAACTGAAATCAAAATTAAATAAATACCTGGTCAGCAATTCAGATTTGAATCTGCAATTGATTGAACTTTTAGAGCTTTTAGAACAGATTTGATGGAAGCTAAACAAGAAGGACATGCTTAAAGCTATGAACGAATATTTCTTGATGGAAAAATCGCCTACGCATATCACCAATACCTGATTCAGTAAACCGATTGATTTAAACTGTTAAATGTTTTGCGAATCAAAAGAAGGAAATCATTGCAATTTTTTGAGTTCTTTTTTTGAATAAATGCCGAAGAGATGGACCGGAACAGGGAATTCCTGTTCTCGTTGATCGATTGGGATGGATACGAATCCACAGATGAAGTACTGTAATCACGGTTTGATTCTGATATATGAGCAATGGTGACGACAAAGATTGATTTCGATAAGTGATATATGTAACACTTAGCGGGACTGGTTTCGGATTTGTGACTGATGCAGCTGCATTTCTTTTCATCGGTTCTATAGCACCTCCCTGGTTTCGGATCGGTGATACCGAAAAACCCAGATGGAAAGTCTCCCATCCATTTACGTAAAAGTTTCAGATCGGTGATACCAAAAAACCCCAGATCGAGAGCACCTGCATTTTTAGTTTGGGGTAGGAGGTTGTAGACGAAGCTCCCTAAAATGGTGGTGGTGGAGTTCGTGACTACCGCTAGGGTTGGAGGTGGAGGCGGTAAATGAAGGAGAAACCGAAGAAAGAGAGAGATATATATTTTTAGATTTAAATATAAATAGTAATTAATTAATTAATTAATTAAAAACAATAAATATAAAATAATTAATTAAAAAGGAATTAAGAATGGTAGTATAGTCAATTCAGGTCTGGTAGGGACCAAGCACGCAACAAAATCAAATAACAGGCACTGTCCGAGTTAAAAAAAGAAGTTAGGGACCAAGCACGCAAATACCCCAAACCACAGGGACCATGCGTGCAATTTACTCTAAAATCAATTGAGGGGTAAATTCAACTTATTTTAAAATTTTAGTCGAAATGAGAGGGAAAATTGAATTTTTTTTCACATTTTCAGTAAAATTAAGTGGGAAATTTAATTTATTTAATTTATTTTAAAATTTTGGTAAAATTAGATGGTAAAAAATAAAAAATATAATCTTTTAACATACTATAGATATTTATTATTATTTATTATATTAATTATTTTATGATTTTTAATAAAATTCAAATAATATGTTAATTATTTAATTGTATGAAATATCATTTTTATTAAGTAATTAAAACATAGGGCTTATGTTTATGGTTTAGAGATTATAGATTAGGGATTAAGGCTTATACACATACATATAACTGTGGCTTATGGGTCATGACTTAGGGACTAAGGATATAACATATGGCTTAAGACATGCATGTTATGGCTTATAGATTAAGGCATGACTTATGAATTATGACATATGTATATTATATATCTTCGGGTATGTGGTCTTAGGGCCTAAGGCTTGGAGCTTGAGACTTAGGACTTAAGGCTTATGACTTATTTCTTACGTCTTAAGGACTATAGCTTATAAATTAGGGCATGACATATGAATTATAACATATGTATATTATATATGGCTTAGGGTACGTAGTCTTAGGGCCTAATGCTTAGAGCTTGAGACTTAGTACTTAAGGCTTAGGATTTATTTCTTATGTCTTAAGGACTATGACTTATGGGTTATGAGTTGGGGTTTGGGTCTTTGGACATAGGTTTTGGGGCATAAGGATTATGCTTAGGGCTTAGGGCTTAGTTATTAGAGTTTTTGACTTATGTCTTATGGCATATTGTTTATGCCTTATCGACTATAACCCATCACAGTCTTTCCTAGTCGTGATGGGTTATGGTCAACCAGGAAGGGTTGTGATGGGTTATGGTAAACCAGGTAGGGTTGTGATGGGTTATAGTCAACCAGGAAGGGTTGTGATTGGTTATGGTCAACCAGGTAGGGTTGTGATAGGTTATGGTCAATCAGGTAGGGTTCTGATGGGTTATGGTCAACCAGGAAGGGTTGTGATGGGTTATGATCAACCATGAAGGGTTGTGATGGATTATGGTCAACCAGGAAGGGTTGTGATGGGTTATGGTCAACTAGGTAGGGTTCTGATGGGTTATGGTCAACCAGGAAGGGTTGTGATGGGTTATGATCAACCAGGAAGGGTTGTGATGGGTTATGGTCAACCAGGAAGGGTTGTGATGGGTTATGGTCAACCAGGTAGGGTTATGATGTGTCATGGTCAACCATGAAGGGTTATGATGAGTTATGGTCAACCAGGTAGGGTTGTGATGGGTTTTGGTCAACCAGTAAGGGTTGTGATGGGTTATGGTCAACCAGGTAGGGTTATGATGGTTATGGTCAACCAGGAAGGGTTGTGGTGGGTTATGGTCTACCAGATAGGGTTGTGATGGGTTAAGGTCAACCAGGAAGGGTTGTGATAGGTTATGGTCAACCAACAAGGGTTGTGATGGGTTATGATCAACCAGGAAGGGTTGTGGTGGGTTATGGTCAACCAGATAGCGTTGTGATAGGTTATGGTCAACCAGGAAGGGTTGTGATAAGTTATGGTCAACCATATAGGGTTGTGATAGGTTATGGTCAACCAGGATGGGTTGTGATAAGTTATGGTCAACCAGGTAGGGTTGTGATGGGTTATGGTCAACCAGGAAGGGTTGTGATGGGTTATGGTAAGCCAGTAAGGGTTGTGGTGTGTTATGGGTCATGACTTAGTGATTAAGGCTTATAACTTATGGCTTAAGACATGTATGCTATAGCTTATGGTCGACAATAACCCATCACAACCCTTACAGGTCGACCATAACCCATCATAACCATTCCTGGTCGACAATAACCCATCACAACCCTACCTGGTTGACCATAACCCATCACAACCCTACCTGGTTAACCATAACCATCACAACCCTACCTGGTTGACCATAACCCATCACTTCATTCTTACTAATTGGGAACAAATTTTATAATTTGATTTTGGATATTACATGGAATAAAAAAGGATAATATGGGATAAATTATGCATCGTCCACTTAATTAAACTTCCAGGTACTCCAATAACCAATTTTAATACATGAATACTGAAGTACAAGCTCTAAATCGTAGGTATTGAGGTTTAAAAATAATAGTAAGAATTCATTGCAAATGAAACGTATTGTACATTCGACTTTATCCACACATACAAGTGTCACACCTAACTTTAGAATTGCATTTCACCTTAAACAATAACCACCAATCACCACCGCCACCACCCACCATCAACCACCACCGCCGGCACCTACCATTCACCACAACTGCCACAACCCATTGACAACGCCTAGTGATATCAAGTATTTTAGGCGTTGTTGAGCCCTGTTCTTGGTGAAATTATATCAAATATGCATGGGTATTCTCACTTTTCGTGTCAGGACTTGTCTGGAGAAAAAGAACAGAAACAGGGACTAAAGGTGTACGAAAGGAAAAAGTATGGAAATAATGCAAAATCAAAGAAACACGTACGCGCGCCGCGGATTTCTCTTCTGCGCGACGCGGACGTAAGGCGGTGGAACACATTTGAATGACGAAAAAACGGGGAACAGATAAGTACGCGCGCCGCAGATTTCACTTATGCGCGGCGCGGTCACGGAAAATTTGCAACTATAAATAGAGGCATTTCCAGCCGAAAACCCTAGCAAAGACCAGGGGGTAAACATCGACCTAGAAGCTCTTTGACTCGAGAATTCCATTTCAGAAGCTATCATTTGGTATTTTCATGTTTTAGATTTTATTTCATTTTAGTTAAGCATTTGTAAGCTTTGAGTTGAATCTTTGGGTGTGACAACCATTGATCTTCAGCTTAGGGTTCTGTTTTTAGTAGTGTTCGGTTACTGAATTAATGTTTGGATATTGGTTTTAGTGAATGAAATCATTCGGTTACATTAAATATTGATTTTTTGGTATTTTGGATGTTAGTTTGTGTTTTGGTTGTTTGTTTGTGTGTGGATTTTGTTTGTAACTTGGTTGGGACTGTTTCTCTTTGCTGAAAACAGTAGCTAACTCGGTTAGGTTAGGCATTAGACCTTGGCTATTAACTGTCTCATAGAACTGTTAGTTATTAGCTAGTTTATGCTATGCTTGGTTTTGCTAGTTTGGATGCCTTCAATTGCTTCTGATTCAGAGATGTACTTCTGAGTTCAGAAAGTAACTAGGTCATTTGGACATAGTTAAGCTTGGCTTGGGTGTTTGAATATTGTTTCAAGGTAGAAAGATAGAAATTAGTTCCTCCGACTATAGCTGTGACACTATTAGTTGGTAATCTCTCATCTAGTCTAACCACGTAGCTCCTGTGGATCGACCCTGACTCCACTATACTAGTGAATGTTAGGTTATTTCTTATTTTTGACCGCATGACGACCTCTGCGTGCACGTCAAATTTTGGCGCCGTTGCCGGGGAGCTGTGAGCTTAGAATAGGTGAGTAGTAGGAACTTGTTTCTTGCTTTTTGAAATTTCATCTTGGGTTAATTTCATTTTGGTTTTGATTTTTGTGGGCGTGTTGCATTAGTGCATGCGTACCCGCAGGGGAGAGCAATTATCCCCATTGGAGTTTGATTCTGAGATCGAGCGTACTGCGCACAAACTCCGTGCCCGTAGGCGTTTGAATATCATGAATTTCAGTCAAGTTAGTAGTAGTCCGGTTAGTGTTGCCCAGGAACCATTAGGTGAGGCAACGGGGAGGTTTTCTATTCCCCCATTATCAGAATTCCAATTTGGAAGTTCGAGTGCGTCTGGTAGTGCAGTTTCAGCCCCTGCACCCATACCATCATGCACTCCGCCATCTATTCCACCATTTACACCCGCTTCTCAACCACAATCCACCAATCCCTTTACATCTGCTATGTCTTGGGGAGAGTCGACCCGAGATGGCACCCCAGCTCCTAGACAGCAGACACCGACATCTCAACCACAACCAGTCCTGTTTAAACCTCAACCCACATACCAACCAACACAACCTATACATTTCCAACAACCGCCTCAACCGCAATACCAATACCCAGAGACGGAGGAAGTGTATGACGAAGAAGATGAAGGATGGGTGCCACCAGCACCGCAACCTCAATGGAACCGAGGTCGGGGACCTCCCAGGCGAGCACCACCATACCAACCACCAGGTCAGCGGGAGTACAATGATCATCCTTACGGTAACCCCGCTCAACCCTTACATTTTGCACAACCGAGACGGCAATCGGTTGCATCACATTTCCAACCGCGGGAGTATGATGACTCATCGCCGATCTATATTCCTGATAACATAGATTCACAGGTAGAGATTAGACCTCAGTTATTAGGAATATTACCAGAATTCAGAGGGTATAAGCAGGATGATCCCTATAATCATTTATATGAATTCTTAGCGATCGCTAATGCTAACAACCCCAGAAACACAAATAGAAATATTTTTAGGCTTAGACTGTTTCCGTTCACTCTTAAGGATAAATCCAAGTATTGGTTCACATCGTTGCCATCAAACAGTATCACTACGTGGGATCAGCTCAAGGCGAAGTTCCTTCAGGAATTTTATCCAGCGAGCAAAACAACTGAAATCAGAAGAGTTATCCAGGATTTCCAGCAAAAGCCTGGAGAGGCTTTTCATGAAGCTTTTGACAGATTAAAGGAGTTGTTGCGATCTTGTCCGCATCATGAGATTCCTAGATGGCAGTTGGTCAAGTTATTCTTTGAGGGAGTTAGCGAAACACACCAGGCTATGATAAATGCCTCCTCCAGTGGGACATTTATGTGGCAGGATCCAGAAGAAGCCTGGCAGTTTTTGGAGCAGTTGAGTAATGGCTCCAAAGCAAACTTCTCCACCAGGAAGACTACAAGTACGGCGGCAGCAGTAGGAGTTGATGCTGATTGGAAAAAGGCTTATGGCAACATTACAAAATGGACCGCCAAATTCGTCGCAAGAAGGTCAAGGAGGACCTAGGATGCAGGAAGCTAATCAAGTTTATGGCCAGGGTCAAGGTCAATACAATAATGGACGACCTTACAGGCCATACAACCAAGGACAGCAACAAAATTTCAGGAAGAACAATTATCAGAATCAATCAAATAGCCAGCCTAGAAACAATCAGCCTGCAAACAATGGAAACAACAACAACAACAACAACAGGGGACCTACCAATGCTAACAACAACGCCTCAGGGACCCAAGAAGAGATGATCGCTAAGATGTATGATATGGTCACAGCGACAAAACAACAATCTCAAGCGAATGCAAAGGCCATCGCAAATATGGAGCGACAAATTGGTCAAATGGCTGCAGATCAACAAAAGAGAGATAATGGCAAATTGTCGAGTGCTACTGAAGTCAATCATACTCATAATCAACGTCCAGGGAAGGAACAAGTCAACACCGTCGAATCAGGATGGCGAAAGGTCACTCTAGAGGACTTGTTTGAAGTAGGGAGTGAAGCAAGACTGGAGGAAAAGGAAAGGGTTTTAGGAGGCGAGGAAGGTAAAGAAGGAGGAGTTCCGGTTGAGAATGGCACTCAACCCGAAATAGATGAAAAGGTCCAAAAGGAAGAGCAACCAACGATCGCAGGGATTAAGCAGAAGAAGAAGAATAAGAAAGAAAAGAAGAAGCAGGAAGCAACTAGATCAACGGGACCCTTAATGAATCAGCCCCTATGGGACGAGCTTAAGGATGCCCCTGAAGACACCAGGATTCTGCAAAAGATGTGTGAACAAAATGGAAAGAACAAGGCACCTACGCTGAAAACGGTGAGATTGACTGTGAGGGCTAGCGAGGCGTTATTGGGAACACTACCCAAAAAGGAAAAGGACCCCGGATCACCATTGATCACTACAACTGTAGGGGACGTGGTTATTCGGAACACCCTATTAGATTTGGGAGCAAGTGTTAACATCTTGCCAGGATACCTGTATGACAAATACAAGAATGAAGAAATCGAGCCAGCCGAAGTTGTACTGCAGCTGGCTGACCAATCAACTAAGGTATCTAGGGGAAAGCTAACCAATGTCATAGTCAAAGTTGGGGACTTTTTCTACCCCGTGGATTTTCTGGTGATGGAATATGAAAGTCCGGACGATGCGCCTACGCTTATCTTAGGACGGCCATTCCTAGCTACTGCTGGTTCAGTGATCGACTGCAAGACTGGAGATATGGACATTTTCTTTGGGACCAGGAAAAGACGATTGAATATGTTTGGGAACCCAATTTCGTTACCTTCGGAAGAAAACGGCAAACAAGCAGATAGGAAAACATTAATGGAGCCAGGGATAAGGAGTAAGGAGAAGATCTGGTCACGTACGGGGGAGGGAGGAAAGGAAGAAATTCTAAAGGAGACCAAAAACCACCCGCTATCCGCCATCGACAAGGAACAATTGCTGGAATTAATAGAGATAATGGAAGCAAGGCATCAGCAATATGAAAGAGAATGCAGAAAACGAGAGGCGAATGTTTTCGAGCTATTGAAATCTCAACAACAATGGATCTGCGGTGTGAGTGATCGGATGACCCAACTCACATCCCTTATGACAATGATGGCTAATAATTTCATGCCAGAATACCAGCAAATGTCATCAAGAGGTCAAGAAGAAGAAGGGTCAGCTTAGGAGCAGTACGTCTGGCTGAAGACGTTAAACTTAGCGCTTGTTGGGAGGCAACCCATCATGTCATAAATAGGTTTTATATTTCTTAGGATTAATTTAGAAAATACATCAATCTTTTGCAGGTATTAGTGGTCTGAAGCAAGTGTGGGGTCGTGTGAAAAGTTTTGAAATCTTCAAAACCGCGCCGCGGATTTTTTAATTGCGCGACGCGGGTTCGAAACTCAACCCGATGCGCAGGGGTTGATTTGGCGACACGCGCGTCGCGGAAACGGGAAATGCGCACCGCGGGAAACGATCAGACGGTTTTTGCCCTTATACGGTGAGCCGCGGCTCACAACTCAAATCACACGACTCGGAGCTCTGGTGATCAAAAATTTCTTACACTTTTTCTTGCTTATTGTGTTTCTACTACCAAGGTACGCTCTTTTAACTATCTATCAGCTGTTTAAACTAGTTATTAGGTAGTTAATTTTAGGGTTTTATTCCAAAAAGTTCAAAAACTTAGAATCACTAATGCTAGCCCATCGGGTGTTTATTTTGCCAAATGGACACCCTAGATGAGCTAGTCGGTGCTTAGGCTACCTTGTGGTATCATTAAATTGAGATTTAGCAGGTTAAAGTGAGGATTTGATTCGGGGTTTGGCAACAGTCGTACGCCGCGCCGCGCCCTTGCTCTTGGGCCGCGCCGCGGTGCGGTGGGGAAGAAAAGGGACTGATTTTGCAAAATTTTTTTGTTTTGTGGCTGTATTTTCTTTTGCAGATGATGTTCAGATTGGACCACGCCTTCCTTCAGTTTCCCGCAGAGCTTGACACTTCGGTGGAGTATATCTCGCGGAGGGATGCATTGATTCATCGCCGGGTCCTTGAGGCGACTGTTATAGACCGAGACATCCTGAGGGATGCTGGGCTTTGGGACGCGATCGAGCCGTTTCTGCACCGCACCTGGACCCATGAGGAGGCATCGTTCACCTGCCATGGTTGGGACAGGATTATTGCCACGGACGAGGACGTGGTCTACACGGAGTTGCTACTGGAGTTCATCTCCACTATCCAGTTCGCACCACGGGCGGGGGACCCACGCTCCAGGATGGTGCGTTTTCGTTTGGGAGGTGTGCACAGGGAGTGCAACCTCCGGGAGTTCGGGAGGCGCACAGGCATTTACACTCCAGCGGACCTCCAGCACCGTTACTTCACCCGATTCCTCGGGTCATGCATTCAGGGGGAGCCGGAGCGCCCTCCCAACATGGAGATTTGGACACCGCTGTCCAATGTGATGTACGAGGCAGGGACCTCAAGGGAGAGCCACCTACGCGATCCACTTCACCGCCTCATGCATCGGATCGTCTCCACCTCCATCATGCATCGGGAGGGGGGCGAGAAGGTGTCGGGCGATGACATGACATTTTTGTGGGTTCTCCTCGATCCGTCCCGATTCCTCCATCTTCCCTACGCCCTCGCGATTGCTCTCTACCCACGCGACCGGCGCCTCCGCCAGCAGCCCATTAGCCAGGGGGTACTTCATTACCCGCCTGGCCCGATCATATGGTATTCTCACTGCCCCCGTGGCAGCTTCCTTGACCGCTCTGCCTCCATCGCGCACTACAGCACGCACGCTGGAGAGGATGCGGCTCATCGAGCAGCAGCGCCCGGGGCAGTTCATCCGGGCACCGGCCGAGCTTCCTCAGGCACCCTAGCCTGCTTATGCCCAGCCCGGCAGGAGACGCCGGAGACCAGAGCCAGCAGCACCAGAGCCGGCACAGCCGCAGCCACAGCAGGAGGACCCATCAGCCCTCCGCCGATTGGATGCCAGAGTCACGCGGATTGAGGGTCAGCTCACGATAGTCTTGGACCAGCTCGAGTGGATCGGGGAGGTACTTATTCAGACCGCATCGGCCCAGGGCAGACACCCTCGACCATTCCCAGCCAGGTCCCACGATCATGAGGCCGGACCCTCCAGGCCGCCGGGTAGTGATTGATTTTTCTTTTTCTTTTTCTTTCTTTCTTTTTATTTTTTTTTGGGATATATGTATAAACTTATGACACATCTATCTGTATATTATTTTTTTCTGTCATGTGTGTTTTAATTTATTTGTTAAGTTGTGCATGATATACCAAATTGAGAGGGAGTTGTCTCAGACAAGTGTGGGGTCACCGTGCCCCTCCACTTGTCTTGACCACCGGCGTGTCTTACTGTAGCGCTACAACTCCAGCATATGAATCGGGGATTTTTTTGTACGCATTATACCTGTGATATTGAGCACCAAGCAGTCTACCGTCCAAAAAGGGGTAACTCTTTCTCCCTTGTTTTGAATTAATTTTTGTACAACGGGGACGTTGTACGGTTTTAAGTGTGGGGTGTGGACGGTCGAAAGAGATATTTTTTGAAATTTTTGCAGAAATGATCAATTTTTCAATTTTTAGCAATATTTTTCAAAATTTTTAATGAATTGCAATTTTGAAATGAATGGTTTGTGATTGTGATAGCATTAGTATTTTTCAAGAAATACTGTTTAGTTGTGATCATGCTATTAGTTAGTCAAATAAGTTGAGTTTTACGAGTTTAGAAGATTGAGCCGTTTTAGGATTGGAATTTAGGAAGGAAAAGTCAATCTGTGGCCTTTGTTGTTCGAGCCGGTAGGTCTAAAATGGGTGGGCCTTACGCACCTTACCACCTAAGATCGTCTGGTCTGGGATGGTATTTCTGAAAGCTCGCTACACGGACAACATCGAAAGTCATGGACAATTCCTTAATGGCCTTTAGAATCTGAACGAGTAAGTACATTTCATTGTGGACAGAAAGTTTGTAATCAAGGGTTCTTTAGAAAGCCATGAATTCCAAAGAACAACTCAATTATGTTTTCACGAACTATTCCATTCTAACTCGAAGAGCAATAAACTTTGAAACTAAACACAGTCAAAAATTGTTCGATTCTCTATTACAATTTGTTAAAAACTCTCTTGCTTGGGGACAAGCAAGGCACAAGTGTGGGGTGTTTGACAACGCCTAGTGATATCAAGTATTTTAGGCGTTGTTGAGCCCTGTTCTTGGTGAAATTATATCAAATATGCATGGGTATTCTCACTTTTCGTGTCAGGACTTGTCTGGAGAAAAAGAACAGAAACAGGGACTAAAGGTGTACGAAAGGAAAAAGTATGGAAAGAATGCAAAATCAAAGAAACACGTACGCGTGCCGCGGATTTCTATTCTGCGCGACGCGGACGTAAGGCGGTGGAACACATTTGAATGACGAAAAAACGGGGAACGGATAAGTACGCGCGCCGCGGATTTCACTTATGCGCGGCGCGGTCACGGGAAATTTGCAACTATAAATAGAGGCATTTCCAGCCGAAAACCCTAGCAAAGACCAGGGGGTAAACATCGACCTAGAAGCTCTTTGACTCGAGAATTCCATTTCAGAAGCTATCATTTGGTATTTTCATGTTTTAGATTTTATTTCATTTTAGTTAAGCATTTGTAAGCTTTGAGTTGAATCTTTGGGTGTGACAACCATTGATCTTCAGCTTAGGGTTCTGTTTTTAGTAGTGTTCAGTTACTGAATTAATGTTTGGATATTGGTTTGAGTGAATGAAATCATTCGGTTACATTAAATATTGATTTTTCGGTATTTTGGATGTTAGTTTGTGTTTTGGTTGTTTGTTTGTGTGTGGATTTTGTTTGTAACTTGGTTGGGACTGTTTCTCTTTACTGAAAACAGTAGCTAACTCGGTTAGGTTAGGCATTAGACCTTGGCTATTAACTGTCTCATAGAACTGTTAGTTATTAGCTAGTTTATGCTATGCTTGGTTTTGCTAGTTTGGATGCCTTCAATTGCTTCTGATTCAGAGATGTACTTCTGAGTTCAGAAAGTAACTAGGTCATTTGGACATAGTTAAGCTTGGCTTGGGTGTTTGAATATTGTTTCAAGGTAGAAAGATAGAAATTAGTTCCTCAGACTATAGCTGTGACACTATTAGTTGGTAATCTCTCATCTAGGCTAACCACGTAGCTCCTGTGGATCGACCCTGACTCCACTATACTAGTGAATGTTAGGTTATTTCTTATTTTTGACCGCATGACGACCTCTGCGTGCACGTCACCCATAGTCACCGCCACTGCCACCACCCACCGCCACCGCCACCGCCACCACCCTCTGTTACGGCCGCCGCCACCACTCATCACTACTTCCACCATCGACCACCCACCTGCCACTACCCCCCACTACTGCCACCACCTACCACTACCGCCACCACCTACCATTGAATTCTCTCTCTCTCTCTCTCTCTCTCTCTCTCTCTATATATATATATATATATATATATATATATATATATATATATATATATATATATATATATATATATATATATATATATATATATATATATATATATATATGCTGCAAAAATTGGTCTAATTGGCCAATTAATTGCTTGGCGGTCTCTAAACGCCTACACAGTTATTGCAAGTCGGACATACTAGGCGAGAGTGCCCAATATCGGTCAAAGTCGGTGGTAATCGCGTTTAATTGGTTGACAAAATTCAAATTTTCTGAAAAATTAAAATTGAGGGAAATTTCAAAATTCTGAAAAATAAAACTATTTTAGCAGTTTTGAAAATTTCAAAAATATTTAGGCCTAAATTTCGTTTTGTTCTCTGTATATATGGTCTCCCGTCTCCATTGCAACCACCAAGAAAGTAGTTCAAGCTCAAACTCACAGCCTGTAGCGTCGACCATTCTTTAGCTCACTTTCGGTACCTCACTTCGATTTGTCAAGTTTGTTAATGTTTTGTTGGAATACGATAGCATAAAACAAACGCAGCGGAAACAGAAATCAAAATCGCATTCAACCAGGATCACAGAATCATGCACACTTTTGTAACTGTAAAATCAAGAGGGTTCAAGACATACCTTTTAAATCTCATATCTGATTTTGTTAGGATGACTAGAGCCCAAAGTAGAACTCCTCTAATGTAATCGCACCCAAGACAACGATCCAGCACCCGTTGATGTAGTATATACCTTTGCTTGAAGTTTTAGCACGTAATACTTAGGGTTTTGAAAGAAATCGGCCGTATACCGAGGGGTGGGAGGAGGGTGACGAAAATTAGGGTTTTGGCAGCACTTACAACTCAGATCTAGGGTTGTATTTATAGTGCTCCTCATCCTTATCCCCTCCCTTGTGGATATTTCACTTTGGTCCTTTATCCTTATTAAGTTTCTAATTAATATACCTTTACTTTGATATATTAATAAACTTAACCATTAAGTTTCTAATTAATATACCTTTACTTTGATATATTAATAAACTTAACCCCTCAACTTTATTTTCGATCTCTTTTAGCTAAATCGTATCTTGCGTGTAACCCAGAAGGACCCTACTATTTATAGTAATATTACCAACTTGTTATAACGATGGACATATAACCAACAGTCTCCCACTTGCACTTGTTATAACAACTGTGTGGTCTAATATTCCCTAACCTATTAAGGTGTATGTCATCCAAGACAAGTGCCATGTTCATCTAATGAAACAGCTCTTAGGCAAGTGATCAAATATTCCTTTGTTCTAAAAGATATCCTTATGAACGTCTGACATGGAATCATGTCAGTCTCAGACATTCAATATTATGTTTCCCGATAGAGATTTGTGATGACAACAACAAACTACACTATTGATTCTATATCAATTCAGTCTCGGTACTGCCGTACACTTGCTGTCAGCACCAAATCATCGAGGGGCCCATGGATATCGCTTCTCCTGCTAGGGCAGAAGGAACAAATAAACTTTGACTACACGGATCTCGCCTACTCATCATGTCATACCTGGACATTCCCTGTATGGCTGCCAGTTACGGACAACGTTGGAAAAAACCAAGGCACAACAGACTGCAGGACAAAGAATCAATGCATCTCCGCTTGAAGAATATAAGATATTACCATCTTAGAATTACTCGTGACAGATTCCATGAAGTAATCTCTAAGTGCAGGTTACTCCAATACTTAATCCCTATTAAGTACACATGAGAATTAGTGCATCTCCATGCTATGCCCATCTCTATGTACAATTTACCAATTCCTCATGTCAGTCTTGAATCAATACTTACTCCCAAAAGTATGACCGACTGTGGACAGTTTGAATAATAATTAAATTATTCAGGAAGTCAATAAAACACGCAAAATCGGAACACAATGATAAACTAATGAAATGACTGCCTTTATGCATGTATTATGTTCTCCACATAATAATCTTCATATCAGATAGAGTTTTTCATTGCTTAAGTTCCTAATACAAATCAAACTATACTAACTTCACTCAAAGTCAATTCATTTGCAAATCTAATGCATATGGACTTAGCATGAACGATCTTGCTTAGTCCGAGACATTGACTTAGTGATCAGATCAGCTATCTTGCCTCATCCGATATAGCTCTATTAACTGAGATGTCTCTTTTGGTAAGAACCCGGATCCTGACTGCGTACAAGAACCGTTCTATTAGTTTTGGAAGCTAGTATCAGTATGCTTCTTTACACTGAGTTCTCCCATACTATAATGGATCAAGAATATCTTAAACATTTAAGACACTTCATGAATCCCATCCATTTGAATTTTGCCAGGATTAGCCTAATGTCAAATCATCATGCTCAAGGCATATGATACATTAGGTCTCGTACATTATGCGATTGATCCATATGCAAGTGCATACGAGACTCAACTTATCTCATCCAGGATCTTAATGGAACTAGGACTCTGAGTTTCACTCAGTCCTAAACCCTGATACAGAAACTTGAATCCCTTATAGGAGTCTTGTATCTCTAGATCCGACTGCTCATGTACTCTAGCTTATCCTTATGAAGCACTTAGTTCTATCTCCATAGATCATGATGCTTCATATGCAATAGGTCACTCCTATGTCATTTGTAGCATAGCAATTCTCATTTATTTATGATTTCTCGATACAGGGACGTTTACATGAGAACTTTGCTATCTGCATACAACATAGGTTGGACTTCAGTGCTCCCACTGATTTCTTGAATACCAACTTCCTATCATAGAAGACTGCCATTTATACAACATCATACTGTTGTCAAAATGCTTATTGTATCCAAGTACTCTAATGGAATAACACTTCTGTTAATCGGCGTCCTCTGAGCTACACGGTAAACCGTAAGTCTCAAGACCCCAAATTTCTAAATATGCTAGTGAAGAAACATCTACACTCCATATTTCTCAGACAGTGTTTATAGAACCTTTTCTGTTGGTGCAAGGGTTAGGACTATATTGTCTCTAAGGTGTAACCTCAGACATAGATTGGAAGCATAATACAATCCATCATAAGTCGAACCTTTATGTTCGATTATAACTCAGACACCATACGATGCTCGTAGCATTCTAAGTGGATTTGACTGTTGAAACAATTTTCACAGTCCATTAGATGATTGTATAATCTTTGACTAAGAAACTCTTTATCCGCACTTGCATTTAGAATTCTCATCCTTTGCTCATTTGATTCAATACTCTGTTCTTGAAGTACTGATCACCATATAGGTTTCAAACTCAATAGAGTATTTTAGACGGTTTAGTGGAAAACTGAATGGTCCAAATACATTAGATGTACAAGGTCCAACAGATTCTCAGCCTTTGCCCGCAATAACTTGTGAGCAGTGCATAGTTATCTCTCTATGTAGACAAGAATAGCAGTTATCATAAGACTTTCAGTCAAATGATCTCCAGAATCCTATCCATCTGGAGTTCTGGTAGCTTCTTTCAAGTTTACAAAACCAGACAATTCCACTCATACCATTAATCCAAACATTTGGATTCTCTTGAATCAATCTTTTCGAACTATTGTTGTGAACCAGTTCTCATAGATGTAATGACCATAACTTTGTTCCAAAATAACTTTTAAAATAACTTTTATTTAAAACAACCTTTATTTAAAGCAAGTCAAAACCATCTGATGAAACAATGTTCACATCAACAATCTTCAAATTGCAAAACCATAAACTAAAACACTATAGAGAAGTTGGTTCCTAATCCTATGGATGAAAGCAAGCTGCTTGTAGTCCATGATTCGATCCAGCTCTCCATGGTTTGTACCTCTGCTTTATTCCAGTCTCTGCCCATTAAAATGGCAATACTGGTCATATGCAAAGCACTTATGGAATTACAAATATACCTGAAGTGCCATACTCTTTGGCTTGCAACTACTTCTATTGCATCAGATATCTTGAGCATTTATGCCTTCCATGTCCCACATCCTTTCAGTGGAAACAAAAATCTTCCTTAGGATTTCAGTATTGAGGTTTCTTTAGGAAAATCATTCCCTTGATAGGGTTTGTCCTTTTCCTTTTGACACCTCTTTTAGGAGCTGTGGTGTTGGATTCCCTAGCCATGTAAAGTTATACTTTCCTCAACATGCTATGTAATCTCTCGAAGGGTCCTTTTAAGTTCTATATAATGAAGTCCAGAATGAACTAATCATAAGAACTAGTCAGCGAGTTAAGGACAATGTCCGTGACTAACTCAGCGAGTTAAGGACAATGTCCGTGACTAACTCCTGACTTGTTGGAAATCCCAACCTCCACATTTGGTCAACGTACCCTCTTATGCTAAACATATGGGTATTGACTCTCCATCCTAGTAACAGCCTACATCCAAATAATGCTTTCATGACTTCGAATCGTTCCCATTTAACATGCTCTTGGATCATGTCCTTAAGCCGGTTAATCATGTCAAAGCACCAAGACCCCACAATCTTCTTTGAAGCTCGGGAATCATAGTGTCTAACATGAAATGAGCAACCTTATTCGAATCATTTAGACGTCTAAGATGATTGACCGTCTATTTCAGCACTAGTGGATCTGGCTGGATAATCCATAGGAACTTGTTCCTTAATCATATAAAAATTTCCCTCGACATTGAGTACTCTTCTCAAGTTCTGGAACCAACACGCATAATCTATGCCGTTGAACTTACTTTGATCGAGGAAGCCACACAGTAAAAAAAAAACTTGTAACTTTCAAACTTTCTTTAATTGACATCTAAAATAGAGTTTTGTTTAGTTTGATTATCCCTTAATAAATTAATTACCCATAAAATTATTTTACTTAAGGCTAGAATCCATATTTCGCTTCTGGTGGTGAAGAGGTATGTCGTAGTCACCCCCAGAAGTTATTTAGGTAGGCAATACTCTTTTGCCAACTTCAATCTCTATGAAGCTTCTAGGTCTTTTGGGATTCATTGAATCTGATCAATGGCATGTTTAATCCCATCATGCTCATCCTCTCTCTCGTGACGGGTATGCCGCGGATCACGAGTTTGGATGGTAAATCGACCACGAAGACCCACGTGACACCCGGCCCATGATTCATAAGTTATCACGAGTATCACATCATTTTGGCCGAGTCCAATCCGACGCGTTGGCTATAGCACTTCCCATGCCGGAAGGGCCCGGTTAAATGTGTGGTTCTTTGTGGGTAGCATGAGATTCACATTTTCATAAAACGGGATTTCGTTTCGCTAAGTTAAAACATTTTAACTTCTTTTGGCAAAATGGTCTCTTAAACTTTTAAAATCCGTCTTACAATTGCCAATAATTTTTAAAACATGTTAACAACTTTTAACAATCTAGTTTTGCATATATCATTCTTGTTAAAACACTTTAACCTTTTAATTGGCAAAAATGGTCAATTTAAACATTTTAAAACCAATTTGAAATGCCAATTTACTTTTGAAAAATTCTATTAACTTTTAACAATTTTTCTTACTTGTGTATTTTCAGTAATACTTTTATCTTGAAACACTGTCATAACAAACCCTTTCGGTAACTCCACTCGATAAAGTGTGACAGGCGGTGAGGGTGGTAAGTAATGAATGCTATTTAAAAACCGACATCATTAGGAATCGAAGAGACCTCCTTAAACCTTCTCAACAGATTTAGAGTGAGTGAGCCTAGTCATGGTCTGACCAATGTTTTATTTTAAGTTATACATATAGATACAATTCTAATATATATATATATATATATATCATTTAAAATTTTAAGTATTCTTTGAAAATTATGTTTAACTGTTAATTCTATTAAACACGCAAAGATGCAGTGTTAATAATTAATTTAAACAATCATCCATTAAATTTTGAAGCATTTTAAACTTTGTGTTTAGCTATTAATCCTATTGAGCATGCAATGTCAATTATCAATCTAAACAATCATATAATACTAAAATTCACTATTTAGCATATCAAGAAATCTTTTTCAGAAAAAAAAACGCCACGACCGTCGCGACACGAATCATAAGAAAATGTGACGCGATAATCAGAAGAAACCGATCATGACAAGAACGACGCGGCGCGGAACACTAGGAAACGCGACGCGGCAAAACCCTAATGATCGTAACTTTAGAAAAACCCGCGACGCTATATTTCAAGTACCGCGGCGCGGACGTCGAACAGATTCGATAAATCAGAAAAAACGATTTTTAACACAACTAATCGAATCTAAACAGTACAAAATCATGATAAAGTGGCTCTGATACCACTGTTGGAATACGATAGCATAAAACAAACGCAGCAGAAACAGAAATCAAAATCGCATTCAACCAGGATCACAGAATCATGCACACTTTTGTAACTGTAAAATCAAGAGGGTTCAAGACATACCTTTTAAATCTCATATATGATTTTGTTAGGATGACTAGAGCCCAAAGTAGAACTCCTCTAATGTAATCGCATCCAAGACAACGATCCAGCACCCGTTGATGTAGTATATAACTTTTCTTGAAGTTTTAGCACGTAATACTTAGGGTTTTGAAAGAAATCAGCCGTATACCGAGGGGTGGGTGGAGGGTGACGAAAATTAGGGTTTTGGCAGCACTTACAACTCAGATATAGGGTTGTATTTATAGTGCTCCTCATCCTTATCCCCTCCCTTGTGGATATTTCACTTTGGTCCTTTATCCTTATTAAGTTTCTAATTAATATACATTTACTTTGATATATTAATAAACTTAACCATTAAGTTTCTAATTAATATACTTTTACTTTGATATATTAATAAACTTAACCCCTCAAGTTTATTTTCGATCGCTTTTAGCTAAATCGTCTCTTGCGTGTAACCCAAAAGGACCCTACTATTTATAGTAATATTATCAACTTGTTATAACGATGGGCATATAACCAACATGTTTGACTTTAATTCGATTTGTTTGATGGATTCAATTCGATTGATTCAATCGCTAACCCACAAACCACGATTGATAAACCTCCTATATGCCGCCTCCATCGGCTCATCAATCATCAGACTCGGTAGCTCCGTCTCACGTTTCAGTGATCGGCCCTCACCATTGACGAGATCGTCACATCAGGTAAATCAAATTCTAATTTACTGTGTGAATATTCGATTTTAGGTTCACCTGCACCGCCATCGATTTCCATCAACTCATATAAGAAATCATATTAATGGATGGATATGATTTCGGAACATACCCAATCGATTTTTTAAATTCGACTTGTACAGTCATCGTTTTGATTAGTCAACATTTCTGGTCCAGATTATGGTCGAAATTAGGGATCCCTTAATGAAATTGATCCTACATTCAAATCATTAACTCTTGTAGAAGCCATGTAAATGACAGTAGATCCACACCAGATCATTTGTAATGGCCCCTGTCTACTTCACCATTAGGATATTTCGGTACTCACTTTCCCTGTGTTCTGTGGATGTAAGGCTACCCTCACCATTCGTCCTACAATTATCATCCTACAATTCTTGGCATTCTCTTCAACAAGTCCACTAATAAAATCACCTACAAAAAGATACTGATTTGGCAATTATACGTCCCTAAATCAATCCCTAAGGTTTATATAAAACCCAATTCTTATTGAATTTAGGTTTTATACTGATATTTTCAACAGATTGTACACTTGTCATTGCTGGAATGCCAAATTGATTCTTATTAATTCTAAAAATATATCATTAATTTTATAAAAGAACAGATTACATGGGATGTTTGCGGTTTCACTCCATTACTGGCCAAAAATATCAATAGTACCTACATTCTTTTATTGACAATAACCATATGAAACCTGAAACTCATTGAACATATACTTGGTGTTTCTAATTGACTATCGGTGTCGTTTTCAGCCCTTCAGCAACCAAAGTCACTGATGGTTTTGATTTGATTAGGTACTGAACATGAATGGGAGTTAGCACAGAGGGACATGGAAGCTGCTTCAAATGGTGTACTCGTGGCAAGCAATGAACTACGTGTTGCTTCTGTTAAAGCGAAATCTGTATCTGGTATGTAATCAGTCTTTCCATTCCATTCCTTTTGAGTATGGAATGATGATTCCATTTACTGTTTGCATCAGGTGAGAGACTGCTTATGAAGCCAGCATGGCATTGTCTGGTTTTGGAAACATCACCAGGGGTCACACTCTCTTACTTCTGAATGTGGTTCCATGCTTGAAGAAGTATGATACATATGAATTCACTACAACATCCGCTCATAAATAGAATCTTATTAGTGTTGACTTATGTAGGTTTTGGCAATAACAGAAGGCTTACACAATGTTCACACGTTGGGAAAAGAAGCTTTTGCATTACACTCTTGTTTCAGCTATTCTCTGTAAACAAAGTGACAAATCCACCCATTCACTTTCCTTTTCTTGATATTTATATTTTAAACAGGAGAATAGTATCGTACCTCCATTGGAATCAGTTTTTTCCAAAGATGTTGATGCAATGACTGAAGCCATTCACCATTCTTACCATACAAAAATAAAAATTAAAGACGCGTGCAATGTCATCAAACCCGTGGTTCCATCACTCACATTTTCAGTCAAAGGACTCCATTCCATGCTTACACGATTGGCTCGAACCGCAAATATCCATGCTGGAAATCTTCACAAGGTATTATTTTGCATTCTATATTTTATTAATTATTATAAAATCAATTATCATTCATCTATATATGCTGTCTACCAGGCAGGCTCTTGAAGGGTTAGGAGAAAGCCAAGAACTAAGGTCATATGACTTGAACTTATCAAGACCTGATTTTGTACCTGATGACACTGAATACAACTACAAAGATAACGACACCTTCTCAAGATCTGATGAAGAATCCGATGTGGACAGTGTTCAAACCACAAGATTCACTTTGGAAGATAAAGGATGGATATTTATCCATGATATTTTTGTATTCAAACAATATTTTAGATAACTTTGAAATACTTTTTGTAATTTGTCATGACATTAATGTATGTAACATTATATATATATATATATATATATATATATATATATATATATATATATATATATATATATATATATATATATATATATATATATATATTGAGATTTTATTTTGTATTAGCATTAAAGTGATTTAATTTGAATTTTAGTAATATGATATCCCACATTGTATTGTATATTTGGTTTGATTTAAGAATATTAAAATATTAATAATAAAAACTTGTTTTTTATTACATTATATTGTATATTTACATTTTTATTCAAATTATAATAATAATAGGTGTCTAATATGTGTAATTATACATGTGGGTAAATACAAAAAAAATAACCACATTCTAAAATATAAATATGTGACTAAATATAAAAATAGTCACGATAAAAGAAAAATTAGTGATTGTAAGTATTTTATAGTCACAGAATTATATGTACTCGATTTTACCTTCATTGAAATCAATCAAATCCTTTAGACACGTATATAAACTATGTTGTAACCATATAATACTTATACTTGCAACATTTTCTCTTTTATCATAACAATTATTTGTTTGTTGACAACTTGACATGCATAAACAATTAAAATGTCACCATAGAATGATTATAGTTACTTGTTTTTGTTTTCCTTTACTAAGTGGCTAACCCAATCTTATAGACACAAAAAATCATTTATGTTGTCAACCTTATTACCAGCTATATAGTATACAATTTTAGACACATAAAATCAAGTATACCGTGATCATATAATACTTACACTCACGACATTTCTCTTTTATCATGACAATAGTTTGTTTTTAGTCACACATAAGATATTACGACGTGACCATTGCATACCTACATAAACATTTTTAATTTTTATGATGACTCTTTTTTACCTTTGAACATAACATAACACAAAACACATGACAATTACATAACGATGGTCACACTTTCAATGAACATAAAATATGTAGACTACCCATTAATCACCATTGCATACCTACATAAACATTTTTAATTTTTATGATGACCATTTTTTACCTTTGGACATAACATAACACAAAACACATGACAATTACATATCGATGGTCACACTTTCAATGAACATAAAATATGTAGACTACCCAAACAATGGTTTTCTTATTCAACTATATTTACCTATGGACACCCTTTTTAATTCTACGCTCACCAAATCCTACATACAGTCATACATATTTAAAATTTCCAATACAATTGATCATATTTTGACACATGTAATAAAAATGCATATGACAATAAACCACTTAAACCGACTTCTTTTCTTACTTTTAATATGTAACCAATAAACACCATCCTATGGACACACGACTATTTTATGTGGCCATATTTGTTATCTTTTTGGACACATTAGATTTGATGTCGCCATATTTGTTATCTTTTTGGACACATTAGATTTGATGTGTCCAATATGGCACAATCACACAATCACATGTACAATTTCCTTATGTGACTATTACGTATCTATAATCTCTAATAAAATAAATATCACATTCTTAAAACAGTAAATGTGGGTGATTGTATCATTTGGTCACATTGAAGTAAAGTGTCACGACTGAGTGTCACATTTTTGTAAATAAGTGTGGTCATTGTTTTGTTTCTCCATAAAATGGTCACATAAACTAATTTACATGTATCCATAAACGTTCTCCAAATTTCATCAGTGCCCTGTGGCCACACTTTTTTTAAAAAATGTCGCAGGCTTTTTTCGATCAAGTGTGACCAATGTGCGATTTTGTACTAGTGCCCCCCCCCCACACACACACACACACACACACACAAACACACATACTTATTCCTCAAACTACCCTTACACCTACCCTATCCCCACCTACCCATACCATCCCCTACCTACCCACCCTACCCGGTTTAAATTTCGTTAAAACGCCTTTGTTTATCCACTTGCCAAAACAAATATTTTGTTGTTTAAAATTTTCTAGAATATACATTTTCCAACCAAACACATTTGCTAATTTTATAAAATGGAAAATGCAAACTACAATGGTTTTAACCAAATGTGTTTACCAAAATTTTCATTGAAAACTAAATATGAAAACTCCACTCCATTTTCTTAAAACAGTTTTCCACAACCAAACGCACCTAAAGACTTCAAATTTAATCTTTTTCGGGCAGGGGACCCAAGGTAATCCCACAAAAGAATTTTGGTTCGAAAAAGGCCCAAGTCAAACAGGACCCTTTTTCATCTTTCATATTTATTATTACGATAGAAAATCTCAAAATGTTTATAATGGAAGCTATCGATAAAGGTGGTTACAAAGGGGTTAATCTACCCAACAACAACATCCCATATTTTTGTCAGTATTTCATCGCTAACAGCATTTTGCGATGAAACCGCTCCATAGCCAAAGGATTCTTTTCTAAAATGTTAGCGACAGAAATATTTTCCGACGGAACCGCTCACAACGATTTCAAATATACATTTTTACGTCGCTAATCTGTCGCAAAATCTGGTTTTCACTCACTAATCCATCGCAAAACATCATAAACCATATTCGAAATTTTAGAATTTCCTATAAATAATTACATTTCAAAATTTTAAATAAAAATACCCACTTGTATAATTTAAAAGTATCAGACACCGAAATTTAGAATTGAAGTATTCAGAATCCTTAATTAACAAAATTATATAATTTAACACTATTTGATATCAACCAGTTAAAAACCTCAAAAATACGTATAACATAGATTCAGAATTCTCAATATTCTCTCATGTTTTGCATTGCAGTTTACATCTTATCCATTTCTTCGCGCATTTGTTTTTGTTGGGCATTTAATCGAGAAACTTTTGCATTCATTGCATTCTCCTTGTGATTGGCAAAAAGTTGCAACTTCTGTCCAAGTTTCTCCTTTCTTACATGTCTATCCCTTAGTTTAAACTTTCTTGTAGAAATTGTCCTTGGGGTTTACTGAACCATGTAAAATGATTAAATTATCATTATCTAATGATGACATGTACCATGTAATAATTCCCAACAATTGGTTCATTCACTTGTAGACCACACACACACACACATCATACCAACCCCTACCTACACCATCCGCACCCACTTTAGATTTAATTTTAATACTTTGGTTTTTCCACCTGCCATATAAATACTTTGTTGCTTAAAATTTTTTAAAATACACATTTCACAACCAAACACATTTTCTAATTTTCTAAAAAAGAAAATGAAACTCCACTGGTTTCAACCAAATACGTTTACTAAAATTTTTATTAAAAACAAAAAATGAAAACTCCGATCCATTTTCTGAAAACAATTTTCTACAATTAATACGCGTTGAGGATTTCAGATTTAATCTTTTCGATCCTCCAGGCAATACACCCAACATAATCCCACAAAAGAAATCTTGTTTGAAAAAGGCATGAGTCAAAAGGACCCTTTTTCATATTTCATATTTACTATTGCGGCAAAAGGCCTCGAAACGATTATAATGGAAGTTATCAACAAAGATATTTACAAAAGGGGTTACTCTGCCCAAACACGACCCGTGTCTCTCCATTTTCCGATATGTGGATGATGCAATTTTTTTAGCGAATGGTCCAAGAAGAACGCTTTGAACCTCATTTTTATTCTTAATGCTTCTTTCTTATTTCAAATCATTAATCTATTAGGAATTTTTTTAGGAATCTCCATTTGAAAAATATAATGGTGCATGCGTTTGGCGGTGAAAACGTTTCATTTGTCCATGAAAACTTTCAAATGCAAATGAAAATTTTGAAAACGTGTTTTGTTGATTAGATTTAGAAAAAATTTCATTTTTTCTAAATTTACAAAGAACTTCAATTTCTTTAGAAGATTGATAATTATTGTTTTCCATATTTTTCTAACTCCAAAAGTTTCCTAAAATATAAACACGCACCCCCACCCACACCCCCACACCCATCGCAAACACACAATCCACCCTACCCCTACCCCAACCTCCACCCTACCCCCGAGGCACCCACCCTACCGCACCCACACCCGATACCAATCCACACCCTACACACCACCCATATCTAGCAACCCACCCATACCCCATCACCACCTACACTCCCAAACATCCATTCCCCACCTACACGCCCCATCACATCCTAACACCCAACCCACCCCTCACCATACCTACACCTAAACACACACTCGATCAGGCCACTCAGGCCATCGAACACCCACCCACCCCAAGACCCCGTCCCCACCCTCACCCAATACCTATCAAAAACACCCACACTCATGCACCCGTACTTTCACCCCGATCCTACCCCCACCCACCTCTAACCCCTTCTCTTACCCCTACCCACATCCAACCCCTACATATCCATCCACCAACCCATCCAACCCACCCCACCCCACATCGTCCTCAAACCTACCCAACCTCCAACTCCACCCCCATCTCATGATACCCCACGCCCCATTTATACATACTGCACGTAGCCCAATCGCTACTCACACATACTCCAACTCATCCATTTCCATTCTACAAACTCTCCATACACCCACCCTACCCCACCTACCCACACCTATTCCAACCCTTACCTACCTATCACCCATTTTAAATTTTGATAAAATACTTTTGTTTTTCCAAGCGTCATAGAAATACTTTTTTGTTCAAAATTTTCCATAATATACATTTTACAACAAAACATATTTTATAATTTTCAAAAATGAATAATGAAAACTCCATCGGTTTCAACCAAATAAATTTTCCAAAATTTACATTGAAAAATGAAAGTGAAAAATACAACCCATCACCTCCCATACCCTTCAACATCCACTTCCTATTGCCACCCTTATATCATCCCAACACCCACCCACCCCTAAACACACCCCCCACCCAACCACTCATGCCACCAAACACCCATCCCACCCTTACATATACTCGATACATATTCACACCGACACCGACACCGACACCGACACCGACACCGACACCGACACCGACACCGACACCGACACCGACACCGACACCGACACCGACACCTTAGCCACATCACACCCAAATCTATATCTTACTCTTACCCCTACCGTGCTACCCACACCCCAACCTACGTTTTACCAATACCCCAACCCTCACCCATACCTAACACTACCCCTACCCATCCACCCATCCCACCTCTACTGCCATCCCAATACTCGTTACCTATCCTACCCACCCACTCACCCTACCTCACCCACACCCTTATCTCGATCTACTTCCTTGCACACATCCCACTATGCCCCCTACACCCCACCCCTACCCCTACCCCATTTACCGACACCTACACCGCACCTACCATCATCCATACCTATACACAACCCATCCAATCCCCAACCATTCCCCAAACTTCTCATACACCCACCATACCCACCACACTGATACTAACCCCCACCTACCACACTAATACCAACTCCTACCTACCCCACCCCCACCCACTATAAATTTGGTTAAAATACTTTTGTTTTTCCACCTGCCATAGAAATAATTTTTTGTTTAAAATTTTCTAAAATGTACATTTTACTACCAAACATGTTTTCAAATATTTTAAAATTAAAAATGAAAACTCAACCGGTGTCAACTATATACGTTTTATAAAAATGAAAACTCCATCATAGTCGATGTATTGCTAACCATGGTGGGCGTGGGATTCCATTAGTCACTTGCGTCAAAACATCCTACATCATAATATTGAGTTAATAAATTATTTATTCTTCAAAACTATAGTCGCTACTGGATTATAAGATTGATGGAATTTAATTGATAGTTCCCTAAGGAGAATTATTGACGACTCGTCTTTGGAACTACCCAGCTTTGAAAGCATTGGATGCAATTTGGGTTCATCCTTATATACGCCTTTTATGTAATAGCATGCCAGAAAATGAGGAACATATATTTATTGAGTGCTCTACATTTAAAGAAGTAAATCGTTTCTCAATAGATGATGGAGCAATATATATTCCCACATCAACGGCCTCGATTCGAAAGATTCTTAAAACCGGCATTGGCCCGATCTTGCCTCAAAAAATCGAATCTGTCATTATGGTGGTACTTTTTGCCCTTATTTGCGTTATATGGAGCTAGCTGTAGAAATGATTGTGTTTTCAACAACAAGACTAGGAACAACAAAGACTTGGCGAGTGAGATTAAATTAACTTCTTTGCTTTCTGTTGGCTAAAAGTTAGAGCTAATAGGGGTTACGCTACGGGATAGAAATTCCTCTAACTAAGTATATCGACAATAATTCAAATATTAATTTTTTATTTCAATTTCAATTTAAAAGCAATAAAACTAAATGAAGGATTGTTTACGGAGTTTTTCTTTTTCTTAAAAAATCTAAACATTATTGCTGATAAAAGATATATAACATTATGATTAAATATGTCATTGACATATTTAATCAAGATATAGGAAATTAAATCGCCTTCTTTTCTCCAATCTCTCAACTTCAAGAAAATTAATCCAAACACATATTCACTAAGTTACTGAAAGTGAGGGCTGAATTGGGACATGAGTTTCTTGAAATTTTGTTATTATCCTGAACATTCTATAACCTGAACGTATCTTTACAAAAGTAGAGTAATACACATATAATTTGAAAGAAAACTGAAAAATGAATATAATCTAAAAATCAACAGTTTAGGGTCTTCATGCACTTCTTGCTAACTATTCCTTTCAAACTCGGTAGCGGCTTCATAGTCTCGTAGCAGATACGGTATTAATAGGGCCGGCGGTTCCTCCAACACCTTGAAATCCTCCGACTGATTTGCACCTAATTTCGCCAGCCGATCTGCACAATGATTGCCATCCCTTCTGGTATGAATCAGAGTGCACCTTTGCGCAATCATAATCGTATTGATGGCATCCATAATGGCTTTCATCGGATGATCTCGATCGACTCCTCCCACACCAAGTAATATAGCAGCTTGACAGTCGGTCTCGATAAACAGGTTCGACAGGTTCTTCTCTTTGACTAAACACAACCCTTGAAAGATACTCCAAATTTCAGCCTCCAGACCGGTGTATGATCTTCCCTTCATTTTCCCCACGTACCCACACAACCACCTTCCTTCACCATCTCTTATTAAGCCCCCGAAGCTTGACGGACCTGGATTTCCTTTCGAACTCCCATCAGTGGATTTCCTTTCGAACTCCCATCAGTGTTTAACTTCAGAAAAGTAGACCCCGGAAACGTCCATGTGAATCTCATTGGCATCCTTTCCCTGTATATGATGTGTTCTTGTTGCTGCTGAAGAATATATCTGATGTTTTCTTGTTGTTGTTGAACCATTAAATAATGACGATGTGCGTAAGGTTGACGAATGGGATGAAGATGGAAACCCGCCCTCGGCATGAAAACCATTCCCATAACAACGTTTTCCATTTTTTCCGATGAACTGAGGCGGTGATAACAGTTAGGATTGGAGAAAAAACGATTGATGTTTGGGTTGTGTGGGAGGAGACTTGGCCACTTGGGTGATTTAAATAAGAGAATGGGACGTATCTTGTTGCCCAAGTTTTATAAAACAGTTAACCATGATAGACTGATAGTTTATCCGTATCTTGATATGATTTTTTATGATATTTGAGAAGGAATCGCTGATAATTATTAAAATTATTATTATTATTATTATTATTATTATTATTATTATTATTATTATTTAATTTTGATATGATTTTTATAAAATATGTTGATATAAAGATATATTATTATTATTACTATTATTATTATTATTATTATGAATAATAATGATATTATTGTTTAAATATGCATCTCCAATGATATTATTAGTCAAAATTAATACGAAGAATGATTATATTTTTAACTAAAATCAATTTGAATAACTTGAAAAATATTTTACAATGAACTCTTTTTGGGGGTGTTTGGGATTTGCTTATTTAAAACAATTTTTATTTTTATAGTGATTTTTATTAATGTATATAATTTTAAAATATAGTTTATGAAGAAATTGTTCAAAACTAGTTTATGCAGTAACAAAACAAAATAAAATAGTTAAGTTGTGGTGTTTTGGGTTTGCTTATTTGAAATGTATATTAGCTTATTACGTCTTGTCTGGATATAAAAAAATGTATATTAGTTTATAACATCTTGGCACGGAATGTTTCGAAGTGTTTGAGAGTTTCTAGTTTCTAGCGTTTAGGAAATAACTTTAATAAAAACCAAAAAACTTCGTTCGGCGACACGAGCTCGAAGCTTTTATATTAAACAAAACAGTATTATTTTAAAAGCTAGTTGAATGATCGTTTAACAAAAAGCTTCTACCAATTATAATATTAATTACTAGAATACCCTTAAAACGATAATTAATATTTACGCTGATGCCATTTTATGTAATTTTATATATTTTAAAAACTTACAGCTACTTTTACCGAACATTCATATACAAACTAAAAGCTACAACTACCAGCTACCCGCTACCTGCTATCCGTTACCCGCTTCTCGCTTCCCGCTAACCAGCTACCAGCTAGTTTTATCAAACACGTCTTAAGTTATTTCTCACTTTTTTATTTAAAACTCTGTTTTAAACTTAAAAAGTTTTTACTTTTCTACCTCTAATTTAACCCAAAAACACCCATTGTTAGGAGTGAGCAAGCTTCCCGCTTTTCCCGACCCGACTGGTTAAATACTTTCGGCTCGGTACTCGGTACCCTTAAAAGCCTAAATTCGGTATTCTGTATTTCGGGAAACGGTACCACTTTGATCGGGAAATACCCAGTACCGTCCCGGTAAACTGAAGGGTCATTTCTTTTCTAAAACACGGTACTCCAAAAGAGGGTAGTACGTGTTGTCGTGTGTTTTTCAATCCCTCGTCCGTGTTCGTGTTTCCATACGCGACTATCGGTACGTACCAGACGACCAACCCTCTTCGATTCCAAGCCGTTTTCAACTAAATGGAAAGTCAAAATTGGGATTCCTCCCCTGAAGAAACACGGGTACGTAACATACTTCTGATTCCAAAATACAACTCCAAATCCAAGTCGTCTGATTCCAACTCGTTTCAACCAAGTCGCTAATTCATAATCGACGTTTGATTCCTGATTGTTGTTCTGATTACTAATTTCCATCGTATTTTTGTTCTGATTTCATCAACCAAGTCCAAGTCCGATTTCGTGAACTACTGATTTCGTGAACTACTTGTAACTAGGAGTGAGCAGGTCCGATTTCGTGAACTACTAATTTCATCAACCAAGTCTGGTTTCTTGTTGTTCTGATTTCATCAACCAAGTCCATCAAAATTGTAATATTCATAAACATTGAACTACTTGTAACTAGGAGTGAGTAAGCTTCCTGTATTTACCAACACAAATCTGATTTCGTGATTGAGTTGTGTATTCATATTTTCCTGTAGTAGTTTTTGAGATATCTGATTTCATGTTGATGGGGCATACAATGTTGATTGAGTTGTTTTGATTACTGATTTCCATCATCTTGATGGGGTATACATGTTAATCTTCCTGTAATTATTGTGTTCTTGAGAAATTATAAATGTTATTTTTTGTTTTTTTTTTTTAGGATGAGGATGATTTTATTGAAGAAACTCCTATCGAAAATGTAATAATAAGTGATGATGATGGTGGGAACAAAGAAGAGAAAGAGGCAAATAAAAAGAAAAGAAAACGAAAAAAAAGTATCGAAGACGTGGTCCATCTATTGGAAATATTTTGTTAAGAATTGGGTTGTTGAGGAAGATGGTGTAAAAAGAAAGTATGGGAGATGTAAATATTGTTCTACTAATATTAGAGTCGATCTGAATCGTAACGGCACGTCTAGTTTAAGGAAACATTATTCTCATTGTAGAAAAAACCTGAAAATTTTAGAAAAACAAAACATTTTACTATTCAATAAACAACCTTGCGGGGAGAGTAGTGTTGGGACATGGAAGCACGACGATTGTGAGGATTAAGAAAGCATTACTAAACTTATTTTTAGTAGGAGAGCTACCATTTAAATTCGTTGAAAACACGGTTTTGTAGAATACACAAATGCACTAAATGGTAGGGTTACGTTGCCTTCACGACATAAGATAGAAGGGATGTGGCGAATTATTGCATCGATGAAAGAAACAAATTGTGTGCATACTTAAGTAACCCAAATCACATGATACACTTGACTACCGATACTTGGACCTCCTCGTGTCAAAGAGTCAATTATATGGTAGTTACGGCTCACTTTATTGACGATAGTGGGGTTATGCACAAGATGATTGTAAACTTTAGACCAATAGATGGTCATAAGGGAGAGGACGTGGGTCATTTGTTGTTAGATTGTATACACGGTTGGGGCGTAAAGAACATTATGACCATGACGGTTGATAACGCTTCTTCAAACAATACGGCTATTGATTTTTTGAAAAGAAAACTACCAAACATGTATGAAGGGGTAAAGAATTTTCAAGTAAGGTGCATTGCACATATCCTAAATCTTATAGTTAAAGATGGCTTAAAAGAACACCAATATAGTATCAATTATGTAACAACAGCCGTTATGTACATAAGACAATCAACACAAAGAATTGCCCAGTTTAAGAAGTGTATAAAAGAATATGGGTTGCAAACGAAAAGGTTTTTATGTGGAGATTGTCCGACAATATGAAATTCCACGTACGAGATGTTGAAAGTCGTGGTGGAACTAAGGCAAGCCTTTGTCAAATACGAAGTAAAAGGTATTTTTCTTTTTAACTAGAATTTCCAGCTTTGCAACAGCTTTTGCAACAATTTGACAGCTTTTGCAACACATTTTTCAGGTGCAACAATTTGACAGCTTTTGCAACACATTTTTCAGCTTTTGCAACACATTTGACAGCTTTTGCAACATATTTTTCTGCTTTTGTAACACACTTATGGTTTTCTCATATGGATAAAGATTATAGACGAGAGTTAGAAAGAGTGTCGGAGCGAGCGGATTTTTATCTTTGCGCCTCTGTTGTGAGATTTCTTGAAAAGTTCAAGATGAAAACGGAGCTTGTTTCGGTAAGTTCAAAACCTTTAGCACACATTTTTTACAGGAGATTTTAGATGTCGACCAACATCTTCGAGATTGGCTAACGAGACCGGAATTTTGTTTAAATGGAAACGATATGAGGTTGAAATATGATAAGTATTGGGGAACGATCGACCAAATAAATGGTTACATGTATTTTGTCGTATTGTTGGATCCCCAAATGAAAGGTCGATTTCTTCGACATGCCTTTCAGAATATGATAAGGATCACGGTAACGGAGGAAAATCAAATGAGCGATTCAACAATTGAACTAAAGGCGGCTTCTATGCTTAGGGAAGTTGAAAACAATCTTGAGATGCATTTTGTAAGGTACAAAGATATGTATGGTGCCGATTCATCACAAGAAGAAACGGTTGAAAACTTGGCGCCTCGTGATAACGGGAACGATTTTTTAGATGTATTTCTAAACGTGGGAGACAACTCATTTTCAACGGAATCCAAGTTAAAGAGGTATTTGAGAGAGAGGAATGTAACTTACGTAATAGACTTCAACATACTAGAATGCTGGAAAGGAAACACCGGACGTTTCCCGATTGCCTCTCGGATGGCTAAAGGTAACTTGTATTATTGTTTTTTTTAGTTATTTAGTGTTTATTTAACAATCTATCTAATTTGTTTGTAATGTTTTTAAGATATTTTGGCGATACAAATATCTACCGTAGCATCCGAGTCGGCATTTAGCTTGAGTGGTCGTATATTGGATGTTTACCGAACAAATTTGTCAACAAGAATAGTCGAGGCATTAGTTTGCACAAAAGATTGGGCTGCAAAATCTAGCAAACCGATTGTATACGATATTGACGACGTTTTAAAGAATGATGAAGTTGCATTTGGTAAAATTAATTTCAAGCTTTAACTTTTGTATATATAAATAATTAATTGTATTATTAATTATTATATTAAATTTAAACATGTATTACCTTATTATTAATTACAAAAATTATATTAAAAAACTCATATTACGATGATCACATATCGTCATTCAATCATTATTAAAAAAATACGATTTCATTTTTAAATAACATTAGAACCATTTATAACATAAAACAACCATTGTTATAACATAAAAAAACATATACAATATTGTTGAAGAATATTCAACATTCAATACTAAAACAGTAATATATACATTATATGAGAATAAAGCATAAACAATCGATTTCATAATGTATTCTGAAAGAATATTGTTCTTTTTGTAAGCTCGATTTTGAAATTCCGAAAGAATATTGATGTATCACCACATCTAGCCTGAAAGAATATTGATGTCTCACCATATCCATTCTGAAATAATATTGCTATTTTTCTTAGCTTAATCTTGAAATTCTAAAAGAATATTGTTATATCATCACTAAATCCATTTTGAAAAAATATTGCTGTTTTTATTATTCGTTTAAACTTCCATAGAACTTGCCTTTTCTAAGAAAAATAATATATATTTTATCAAAATGTAAGATAAAGTAATTTGTTGAGCAAAGTGACGTTTTGATAATATGATTCAATGCTCAAATAAGAGCTAATATAAAGTTTTTAGACAAATTTAAGAGGAAGAAAAACTAACTTAGATTAAAAATGGAAAAAGTTGAGGAGAACTACATTTCTTTTAAAGAGTACATGTATGATTCAACAGAGAATAGGCAATAATGAAAACGTAAGCAAAGAAAAATTTCTACCATCGTTGGATCTTGTAGCAATAAAAAAACCCTAATGGACAGCAAGAATACCTATCAGATCCAATGGTTCGATCCTATATATATATATATATATATATATATATATATATATATATATATATATATATATATATATATATATATATATATATATATATATATATATATATATATATATATATATATATATATATATATATATATATATATATATCCTAACCTAATAAATAAGTAACTAATGGACACTTGTCATCTCCACATTGAATTGGACACATGTCATTTCTTGGTATTTTTGATTTTCTTTAAAAAACACTTGATCAGTTACACATTAACTCCTTGATTCTCTCCTCGGTTCCCCTCTTTACTCCGACCGTTTGCAATCTCCCATATTCTCCGCGATAACATCAACTCCATTCTTTTTTTCTTAAATTTTCTCTTTTGCAGTTCGATTCTCAATTCATTTTGTACGAATTGATTCGTTCTTTAATGATTCTCAATTCTCATCTTATCCCGGTAAACGCTTCGTGTATGTTTTCTCTCTCTCTCTCTCTCTCTCTCTCTCTCACGACAATTTCCGCATCTATATATTTGGCTTATTCTTACGCTCTTTGATTTTGTCGTTGTTAAATACCTAGATTTGTAGTTCATTTCCCCTGCTTCGGGTCTATCGGGCGTAGATCGTCTCAGGTTTGTTTGCAACTCCTTTGTTTGCGTAATGTTTCTGTAGTTCGATTCCTTCGATTATATCATTCTCTCTCTACATAAGAAAACCCCTAACTTTCCCAAATCGATGAATCTATAATCAAAATTGGATCTCAAGATTATGATATAATTAACATAGAAGATGAACGAGTGGCGCCTAAATTTCCGCGTTCACATTTAATTGTGAGCTCCTGAGCAGTACACATTGATATTACCGGAGGAGGTTCAAAAGCAGATTGACTGAAAAGAGCAAAGAGTTGTGGATGTGGCGTTGATTTTCCAATGGAACGAAGTTCTAAAAGAGGATGAAGAGTTGGGGGCAAGACGAATCTGTGGAACTTCACGGTCACACAGATTGCAACAAATTTTTTCTCCTGTAGTGATTACAACAAACTTCCTTCCCTTGTAGCATCAGAAGGTAGTATGTCGCTATTTAAACTTCATATGGTAATATTTTCGTAATATACATTGACTTTACAGATTGATTTACGATTTGCAACCTATTTTACATTAAGATTAAGCGAATGAGGTATCAGGAACCCTTTACGGTGTGTAAACATTAATTTATTTGGGATCTCGATTATTTTTTTCAAAAACCATTGTGAAAGTTATTAATATCTTATTGTTCAAGGGAGCTTTTAATTGATTCTTGATATATTTTATGTCTTTGTGTTTGTAAACATGTTAGAGTTGTGAGGCGGAGAGTCCATCCTTTGAGTGTTATTGGTGAGCATTATTAATTAATGGATTTATTCATAATCATGTTTTAATTTTACGGATTTCATGTTCTTTTGTTGTGAGTTTATGTTTAGAACATAACTTGATAATTGGTGCTCTTTTGTTATTGCTTCCATATATGTGCATCCTTTCTTGGAAGTGGGTTGCTATAATACTATAATAAACAAATAAGTGAAAATAGGTTGCTATACTACACATATAATTGATAGTACATTGCTATTTATTGCTTTTATTCCTAAACAAAAAGAGTTTAGCTTCAAAAGTTTAAAACACAGGTGGGGATTGCTCAATCACACGCGGTCCTGATTTCAATATCAAAATAGTTCTACCAACTCGCTCATGAAAATTTGACCCGATTTCCCCGTTTCGCCTTCCATTGCGACTTTATGCTAAAAAATGAAAATTTTTATATGATTTGACACACATTTTAAGAAATTTTATATAGTTATAATGATGTGGCTACCTATATTTTTTATACCAAAAAAATCAAAGAAACATTGATTCCTAACCCAATGGATTTTTCAGGCTTATAAGTTGATCTCCAGACAACTGTTTCTTCCAACATCATTTTTGCTTAGTCTACATTCCAATTCGTATCTTCTAAATATCCTCTCAAGTTACAAGGGAAGTAGTTGTACTTTATGCAATCTTGATTTAATTGTGAATTGGAAGGCAGAAAAGAAGAAAATTGCTTATGTGGATTGTACCATGTGCTTGTGTTTCATTAGTTAGAACTGGAAGTCGGGAAATAAGTATTGAGAATTTATAAGAGAGTGTTGAATAAGGATGATTTTAAAGGATGTGATTTCTATAATTTGGGCGATGGAATTAAGTGTTGCAATATATTGTGGGATTATAGGTCTCTTTATATGAGGATTTGTAATTTCCATTTCAAAATTTACATTAAAAAAAAAAAGAATTGATGGGTTTATATAACGTGGAAAAAAAACAACTAAATGACTATTGAAAATGGAAACAGGTTGATAAGTTAACAAGAAATGATGCATATTCATATTTAATGAGATAAAAGTACATGTATGTATCTGGGTGCTATTAGCTAAAAAGTACCCTTATGGGAAAATAAAAATACTAAAAAGTACAAGAAACGATGCACATTAGAAACTCTTAATCTTACTAAATGGTTTTGAGTTATAATCTACTTGCAACCTTTTTGCTATATTTTTTTATTTGACATTTGTGAATTCTGACCCCTTACAGGTTAACCAATATCTGATAGACAAAAACGACAGGGGAGCTTCCTGTACAAACAAATGGAAGTACGTTACTTTTATGCGTAAAAATAAAGTTCAGTATCTATATTTGTTAAAAAAACCTAAAATACGATGTTATTTCATGCAATTTGTCTTAATTTAATTTTATTTCCTATAGTTTACCGTATTTTCTTGCAATTTGCTATATGATTTTCCATGTCGGTATTGCTTCAGTTTTACAATTGTTAACCGACCAATTGATTTTATGAAACCATATTTAGAGAATCTGTTAGAAACTATTGTAAAGAAGCTTTTTACATCTTTACTTGAGAGACCGAGAGAAAAGTTTCTGTCTAAGCGAATGGGGAATATGGGAAGGAGGTTGTGGCTGGAACGAGGCTTGATCAGGTAAACGAGAACCTTCCTTTTCTGATGCGTAGAACTTGGAATCGGCATCCACAAATCAAACATCTATATAGGTGTCTCTTTCCCCTTATCCTTCATACTGAGTTATTTACTTTTTGTAATAGGTGTCTCTTCTCGACCCCTCCAATTCGAACACTGGAAGTTGCATCGGAGTCGTTAACCAACCCCAAATAGCAAAAACAGGTCATTTCATTTATCTCCTTTTTGGTTTTTCAGTGGGTTTAATTTGGTGAAAAGGCGTGAGGGAAGAAGCGAATTTGACAATTCTGATTTGTTTGACGGATTCAGTAGCCTAAAAATGGGCTTTTCTTTAGTAGTATATTGATAATCATATGCATTTACATTATATATTTTTCATAAAATACATTCATTTTATTTTATATATTTGATTAAATAGGTTAACTGAAAAAATAACAAAGTAGTTGGAATGATAAAAGGCTTTTCAAAGGGATTTTCAAAGGGATTTTCAAATAGTAAAAAGCTTTTTATAAAACAACGATGGAGATGCTCAAATGGGTAAGCCTCATTAATCTTTCTCTCAGTTATCTCATTCTCTAGATTATAACTTTGTACTTTCAATAATTTATCTTATTAATGCATTGTACTTTGGGAAATCTTTAAATTATAGCATTGTACTTTGGGAAATCTTTAAATTATAGCATTGTACTATTCAATTTTTTTTTCTTATCAGGACATTGTTCGTCAAAGATTCTCCAAAATTATAATAGTGAAAATTGCTTTGTATTTGGATGGCGTTATAATTGGGTATCTCTTTCAAAGTACAATTTTGTAGTAACAAAAAGCGAAAGTAGGATGCTATAATACACAAACAAATGTAAGTACATTGCTATTTTTTGCACTTAACTCTTTTTATATTTAGACTTCATTCACCATAATTCTTGGAGAATCTTGAAAAGAAAAAATGGTTTTGATACATGGCGAAGGATTCGAAGCATGGTGCTGGCACAAAGCTATCGCTCTTCTAGAAGAATCCGGAATGCTTCCTACCGCATTAGATCTCACTGGATCTGGTATTGATTTGAAGGACACAAACAATTTCACTGCACTCGAGGACTATTCAAAACCGCTAATTGACTGTTTTCGCATTTGTTTTCAAGTTTTGATTAATAACACCAATGTAGACCAAATTCAAAATAGAAACCTTTTTTAGGATCAAAATTGCAATAACCAGGAACCAAAAATTACATTTACTCGGATTTCATGAATTTAACAATTGTAATATATATAAAAAACAACTATAGTAATACTTACAATTTATTTTTGCTATTTTATTTGTTCTATATTCGCCAAAATCACCAACGAATGGTACGTAACTCAGAATGAATTTACTAAAATTATTTTTACAACCCATGTGTTTGATGAAATTTGTTTTTTTTAAATAAGTGTTTAGATTTTGTTATTTAGCCTTTTATTTATATTATCCCGTGTAATACACGGGTCTTACAACTAGTATATATATATATATATATATATATATATATAGGGTTGGGTCCAATAGAGAACCAATTTAAAACAAGGAACCAAGGAACCAATCGTGTGGTCGGAATGCAAAAGATCTACGGCCATAAAAAATGTTGTACATTTACTAGTTAAACGCCAATGTAGAGGATTATAGCAAAAAACCCACTTCGTTTTTTATGTTTTTTTAATTTTTAAACTTATTCTTTTTTCGAAAAAAAACTAAAAATACCAAAATTCATAATTTTTCATCCTTTTTAAATAGACATCCATATTGATATATATTTTTTTTTTGTTTTTTTATACTTCAAGTTCGTCCAGATTCACCATGCGAATCTGAACTGAACTGTATCGTTTTAGATATATTCCTTCACATATAAATGACAATTCTATTTGATTTAATCAACAATTTTTGAACAATCACATGTGAATTTTTAGGAAATTATTTTGAATTTCAGTTAATTCAATTGTATATGACATCAAATCGTTAAAATAGTAAAATATAAGTGATTTTTCTTGAATTCACATATGAATCTAAGAATTTTTTTAAATTTACATGAGTTGTTATTTAATGATTTACAATTATTAAATAAAATTGAATTCAATGACTATTTACATGTGAATTATCTTCCATACAAATTTACTACAGTTTATATTTACATTGTGAATTTTAACTGTTTTTTGTTTTAGACATGTTAATTCACATATAAATGTTAATTGCAACTGGCTTTTTCAACAATTTTTTATCATCCACATGTGAATTTTAAGCAAATTAATTTGTGAATCTAAAATAATTCATTTGTGTATGATCAAAATGTTAAAAACAATGTGTATCTAGTTTTAGATATATTAATTCACATATAAATGATAATTGTACCCTATTTTTTCAGCAATTTTTTGTTCATTTGCATAAGTTTAAGTAAATTAATTTGTGAATCTTACTTAATTCAATTGTATATTATCAAAATATTGAAATTGTAAACAATATAAACGAATTTACTTAAATTCAATATGAAATTTTAGTGAGATTCACGTCTGAATCTAAAAGTTTATTTAATTCACATAAGTTGTTATTAAATATCAATAATTGTTGAATAAGATAATTTCAATGATCATTCACATGTGAATAATCTTCTATAAAACTTGTTATAGTTCAGATTCACATTGATTAAGTGTTGTGAATCTGAACAAGATTTTTGAATATTTTTTTTCGTTTTTACTATATTGATATGGATGTCTATTGAAAGAGAATAAAAAATTATGAATTTTGATATATTCGATTTTTTATTTCGATAAAAAATAAGCACTAAAAATAAAAAATGAATAAAAAACGAAGTGGGTTTTTTGGAATTATCCGCTACATGTGCGTTCAATTAAGATATTTACAACCTTATCTTCGGCCGTCGATCATTTGAATTCCGACGCTCACGATTGGTTCCTTGGTTCCTTGTTTTATTTTGGTTCTCTATTGAACTTTTATATATATATATATATATATATATATATATATATATATATATATATATATATATATATATATATATATATATATATATATATATATATATATATATATATATATATATATATATATAGAGAGAGAGAGAGAGAGAGAGAGAATCAGGATCGGGTGAGGACTCTTCTTAAAATGAGGACTTGCGAGGACACCTTAAAAAAATTGAAAAAAAAATAAAAAAAATATAAATAATAAAATGGATCATAATACTGTATCGGAGAAAAAAAGATTCAAAAAAAACTTTTGGATCATTATTTTTTTTATAATGAAATAATGATCCAAAATAAAAACAGAAAAATTGCATCATTACGTTTTGCAATGATGCAAAATTTTTTTTCAAATTTTTTTTGATAATGAGATAGTACTATGCTCGATTTTATGATTTGTAATTTTTTTATATTTTTTTTCAATATTTTTAAGGTGTCCTCGCGAGTCCTCACCGAAAAAAGAGTCCTCACCGGAACCCGACCCTATATATATATATATATATATATATATATATATATATATATATATATATATATATATATATATATATATATATATATATATATATATATATATATATATATATATATATATATATATCTCTTATAATAAAGAAGGCTTTAACATGCCACATGGCATTCTTCTAAGCCTGTTAATTGACACGTGGCGGTTTCTTGGATGCTTCTTTTTATTTTTTCCCGCTCATTCTTTTGTTGTAAATTAAAAACGGCAAGTCCCCGTATTAAAGCTGATATTGACGCAGCATCCCTTAAATATCGATCCATTAACTTTTAGATTTTGAATTTTGCTTCCCTAATTCACGTAAAGGGATATATTCGCTGCTTCCCCATATATTGCATCTGCTTCATCTTCTACATTTCGATACGAACCGTAATCATTCTTTGTTTTTGTACAATCAATCTATCGAATTTGAACCCTAAACATCAGGAACCGAATTAGCTATGAATTTCTTTATCATTACGATTGCAATTAAAAACGCTGTTGTCATCCTTTTCGCTCTGGCTCACTAAACGGGTATCTAGGGTTTTTCATTGGTCTTTAAATTTCTTAATTTCTAAACTTTCCTCCCTCTTCTAATTATTTTGAATATTAGGATTGACTGTTCATCTCTAATCTGAGTATTGAACACGACACATCTTCAACTTTTCTGAATCATCCTCCATTTATCTCCATCGACTTGCTCCACATAGTAAGTTTCAACCTCATCTACTTTAACTACAAACCCATATCCTGTTAAGATCACTTCCTTAATATCAGATTCCATGAATTTCTACTGTATGGGCTTGCTATTTCTCCTAACCATATCCAATTTATTAAAATTAATTTTTTTGTGCGGGGCGTTTACAAGGGATTGAAGAAAGCAAGTTTCTTATACTGTATGCTCTTGCTCTTTAGTTTTTTTAATAAATTATGTTGAAATTAACATTATGAATGTATATCGTTACTGTATCGTTTTGCTCTTTGTCCTATCACATGCATGTTATTAAAATTATACTATTTGTTATATGTGACAGGACGTTCATCGAGAAGAAGTACAAGGGTTCGAAGAAAGCAAACCCTTAGTTTCTTATACTGTGTGCTTCAAAATTGATCCTTTATGCTATTTCTGTTAATTACAACTAATTTTTTTAATTGTTTTTCGCTATTATCGTTTTTAGTTATTTCAACTCCATTTAAAATCACATTGTTGGTGCGCAATTCATGTGTAATGCTCTAATTGCGGTCCTGTTTAACTGATTTGATTAATCTTCACCTTTGAAATCTCAGATTAGCTTATATTCACAGAAATGGATCTTGTTCGCATTTTGCTGTGGTTTTTAACATTCGCATCACACCTATCATCAAATATTGTTCTACTAATGAAAAGCAGTTGTTTTACGTTACAGGTTCCTTGCACAATGCAAGAATTCTGTTGTAAAATACGACGGATCCGAATTGACTTTAAACAATATTAACTCAATGCGGAATAGGATCAAAATTATCAAACGATAATAATCACAACGAAGTCAATTCTGTCTCATTTTGAAGTCAAGGTGGAGATTGTGGAGTATGACTTCACAATTCAAAGGCTGCTTTCAAAGTTGGCATGGATAAAAAAAAATTGTTTTCAATTGTGGCTAGCTACTGCCATGAATATTTAACATTTGTGTGCCAAGATTTTCTAAAATGGCATGTAACAAATTTCCTATATATGGGATAGAAAACCATCTCAAAACACACACCTCAAATTACATCTTCATCTTTCTCTCATATTCATACAAATATATATTTGATATATTTGTTTTCTTTCCTCTATCTCTGTAAACACTAAATATTATAGTGAATTGGTTCTCGGCTTCCTCCGCCCGTAGATTTTCCCGATTTGGGTTTCCACGTAAATATCATGTGTTCTTTCTTTTTACCGTTCGATCTATTCTTGGTTGATTATTCAATAGTTTTATATTCCGTTGAATCATTATCGTGATATTTGGGTTTTATACTTCGATCTTGAATTTAATCGATTATTTATTGAAGTCGATTTTGTCTACAATTTCTTGGAATAACTGTCATGGAAACTAAGATGTGCCGGTGAAATGCATGCACTTGGATGAAAAGGTCTGAATTTAACGGAAGAAATTATTATTAATATTTATTATTACTATAACTATGTTTTGATCTGGATTGCTCTATGTTTACTGATTTGTGATTTGTGAAGGAGAATTATTGTTATTATAGGTTTTAAACGATTTTTTATTTTAATATTCATACTTTGTGCTAGATTTACGGTTAAAGGGTAAGAAACCTTTTAGGGATACTAGGAGTATAATTTTATCCGGTAACTCTTAATATTTAAAAGTCCAAAGAATGATTTGTTTCCTGAAATTCTAAGAGACGAGGCAGTAGCAAGACGTTACGAGCTCGGAAAGGTACATGGCTTCAAATCTGATTTGTTTTCTTTACTTGAAATCCTAGCAACAAGGCTCTTCTAATTGGTTCTCATTTGGTGAGTAATCACTGAATAACTATTAATAACAAGATTTTAACACAAAATGAATTGCATTGAAACCATTGATATATGTTTTTCTTTGCTACAAAAGCGGTTACCAGGTTTTATTTGCTCACATGGACAGTTGGCATCTGATGTAAGTTTTTTGTATACGAACCTGATGTTGTTTATTGTTCAAAATCATATTTGGTGGGGATTTAAGGGTCACAAGGCATGGGGTTGGATCTTGGTCATGGGGCAGTACTTGGAACAGTTTTGAATTGGATGGTAAGTAGAATACCGTAGTCAGTGTTTAAGACGTTAGTGTCGAGATTGGAGATTGTTTTGATCGAAATTAATTAGAAGAATTTTCACTTCAGTTTTGATTCCGTTTTATGTAATTGGCTTTCAATTAGAAGAGTTTCACTTCAGTTTTCACTCTGGAAAATTATCACTAATATAGACTTTTGATTTTTATGTCAAGAGGAACCTTTATCTAATTTCTATTTTCAGGTACTATATTTTAATTTCATGATGAATTTATCTGGCTGAAAGGAGCTGGTCTCATATTGGTCATTTGTGGTATGAATCTATTCAACTGGTATGCATTTTCTTAAGATTTCCTACCATTTGAATGAATGTCTTCCAACTGTTTATTATAATGTCTCTATGAATGTGTTGAACAGTGCAGGTGCAGAAACCAGGAGACTAAGAATGTCAATAGTGATCATATGAACAATGTTTTAGCAGATGCTGTAATAGCTCTCCCATACATGGAGGTTGTGATTTGGAAGCCATTCTTAGCGTTTCTTTGTTCCTTTTTCTTTAATTCAAAACATACTAACCCTTTGTTTCCTGTTATAGGGCTTGATAATGCCCAAAAAATCACTTTGCTTCATATGTTTAAAAGACACGTTTCCGTGTATTTGTAGAATTTAACCGATTTCATAGATTTATGAACCTGTGAGTTAAAATCAAATTGCCCATTGTTTCCTCTTATTTTAAGCATAAAAACCTATCAAACTCATCATCAATGTTGTTATGTTGTGACCGGTATAAACCTTGAATTTTTAATAGGTAAAAATTGTTAGATATAATTTACAAACTTATTATGCATAAAAAGTAATCCTTTGTAAGATCGGATCTCACAAATTAAGGTGCTAATTATGCATAAATAATGGAACTCTTAATTCCCTTTTACCCTCTATTTAAATCTATAATTCTCTCCTTCTTTATTTTATTTTATAATAGAGGTTTATTCCTTTTATTGCAATGATAGTTGCAGGTACAACACAGAACGTTTTGAAAGTCTCTTTTCCGACCAGGATGTCTAAGCTCCGAGATGCCGAATCAAGAAGGTAAAAGTAAAATTTATTTATTATCATAATTGGACTCAAAGGTGTCCATTTGTAAGAATGTCCCCATGAAAAACACTAATTGTATCGTCTTCCTTCTTGGGAGAATCTTACTTGATACTACATCAATTCTCAGCCAAAGATTCGATGGAACCTTTAAATACCATTTATCTTTCTATTACAGTACATGCATAACCAACTAAGAAAATGGAGTGAAAAATTGTGATCTTAGAAGGGAAATTGTAAATAAGCCTTGCTTGAGAGTGGAAAATTTAAAATAATAATATAATGTTAACAATTATTCCTAAACATTAAAGTTTTCTTTTTCGGTTAACCGTCAAACTCAAAAAACATGAATTGTATTCCAACTGAAAAGAAAAGGAAAGTAAAAAACTCGGTTTGATTAACCAAAAAATTGCAATAATTTTCGGATTTTGGTTTTGTAGTTTTTAATATAGCGAACACCCTTATTTAGCGGATAATTTTTGATTTTGTCAAATAAACATAACACCGTAGAAGCTTATCAGTTCAATTTCATTTAATTAAAGATGGCCCTAAGTGATTTTAATTTTTTTACAAATTTTTCTCAACTAAAAGTCTATTATTTTTGGTGTATTCTTATTAGAACAAACTCAAAACAGCAACACAATTTATTTTTAATTCAAAACAGCAACATATTTCTCTTTCAACACAAAACAATAACTTATTTATATCATTAAACCATAAAAGAAACGTATTTTTGGAAAATGGTAAATCGTACCATCTGAGGCACCTACGTCAACCCGTTGGCCCACGTGGAATGTCAATCGCGGAACACTTGTGATGTTTTAGGCGTGTCAGGGTTTAAATCCTGAACCTTCTGTATGGAATTCCACACCTCAACCGTTAGGTTTCCATTGTAGGGGCGAAACGTACTTTACTTTTAACTCAAAACAACAATGTAGTTATATTTTTTTTACAAAAAATTAACAACATACGTAATGATATGGAGTTATGTATACCAAATGGAATGCATGCAAATCCTGAAAAAAAAATTTCTCTAATTTTCTATTTTGTGTCTTCACAAAAGTTAGAACATGAGAAAGTTTTTATTTAATGGTTCTGTTAATAGTTCCACTTCATCAAATTATGTGTGAAAAATGATATGAAAAGTTTTTCACAATAAATTTGAATCAGACTGCCCACTAAGATCTTGATTTTCTTACTTGCAGAAAGCACTTTCTTATTTGGTGTTGTTTATAGGGTATTGTTTATGAGATAACCAGTTTTTACACAAGGACAATTGTATGTTGTTTTTAACTAGAGTTAAGATTAAACAATTTTAAAATTATTATTTTTAGATAAGGATGATAGTCTCACCAATAAAAATTCTAATGTTGTATACAAAGAAATATTTCAAAATCAATGTTAACAAACTATGTTTTGGTACTTATGACCTCATTTATTTATTACTTACGATGGATACTTATTTTTCAATTGTTTAATTGTAAGCTATTCTTATGTTTATGTACATATAACTTATTTATATTACTTAATTTGTTGGTATTTTTAAAAGAGCTACATGGAATACTCATGTATGATTGGTTTTGAAATTTTTTGGTCTATCAAATGTTAATATTAATAGTATATCATGATGTTTTTTATAATTAGCCATGAAATAAAGGTGATTACTTACGTTTTCAAACCATTTATTACATTAATTTTCCTTAAAGATCATACATTTATCAACATCCATATCTATATATCTTATAATAGAGGCATATTTCAAAGCACCACATGCATTTGAAACTCCTATGCCCTTTCATATTTCCATTGATATTGTAAACTTCTTTTTATGCCCTTTCATATTTCTATTGATATTGTAAACTTCTTTTTAATACTTCTTTTCATATTTATAATGATATTTAATGTACCACAAACATTTGAGAATGAAATCACTTTATAGTCGATCATAAAAATTGCATAAAAAACCTGACATTTATAATGATATTTAATGTACCTATACAACAACTTCCATCCAAAAGAAATGAATAAAGGGTTCTTTTCATATTTCTATTTCTTATCATTAATCACCTTATAATTCAATGAATATACTCGATATTTGGTCACATATGTATGTTGGCTCATTGACGTGAATGACAAAAAAAATAGTCCATTGTCTTTTTTAAAAGAATAGACGCTAAAAATTTTATAGCTTATTGGACATTTTAATTTTATATTTTCAATTTAACACCAAATTTAAATTAACAAATTAAATGTTTTAGTAAACAAAATAGTGGATGCATACTAAATATCTATACATATAACCGTAAATTACATAAACGTCCCTGTCATATGACTGCATCATATTGTTTCTATCCAGGATCCACAATGACTTACAATGTACATTAATTTGAAAGAATTACTTCCCAACAAGGTTAGTGAAGGTTAACTATTAAATATAATTATTTGCAAACAAATAATTTAATTAGTTCCAAACGATTCAACTTACTTGATTATAAAAATAACTTACTGTCGACTTCAATTTATTCCCTGCGCAACGCGCGGACATTCGACTAGTATTATTATATATATAGATTGTTTGCAAATTTATAATTAAACATAATATAATTTATTTTAATTTTTCAACCGTGTAGTACACAGGTTATAATCTAGTATATATATATATATATATATATATATATATATATATATATATATATATATATATATATATATATATATATATATATATATATATATATATATATATATATATATATATATATATATATATATATCCTATCCTAATAAATAAGTAACTCAAGTACACTTGTCATCACCACATTGATTTGGCCACATGTCATTTTCTTATAATTTTGAGTTTCTTAAAAAAATTAATTTATTTAAGAGTTAACATAATCCTTAATAAACGTATTTAATCCTTCTTTCAAATTCAAATTCATATTCAATTTAGTGATTTACTCCTTTATTTTCTCCATACGTTTCGTTTTTTTTCTCTTCGTGACTCGTTAAAGGTCCATGGTTTCATTCCTATGAAATCTATGGGAAATTTAAGAGATACGTGCTATAAAACTGAATGTACAACTCCATCATTCATCTTTATCAAGTTAAATCCACCAACGTCAATTAAGGATCGACTATTAAATTTGATCAAGGTCATTTAGGAATAAATCAATCAGTTACTCAACTAATTTAAGGTCATTTAAGAATCAATTACCTAATATCGAGGAACCGCCAAAATTACCTCATATATCTTCTATTTCAAATATGCTAATTTATATATACTATTTATACTCCAACTCTCATTTATATATCCTTTCAAACTCCTTTGTAGGCAAGTCGCAAGATGCATGAAATTGGACGGGATAACACTATCATCGTCATCATTGAACAATGGCACCACTTACGTTTTATGGTGCATGCACATCTCACTACTTGACACATATGTGTTGTAGAATATGATGGATCTGAATTGACTTTAGACAATATTAGCTCAATGCGGAATAGGATCAAAATTATCAAACGGTAATAATCACAACGAAATACGAATGAAGTAAATAAAATAGAGAAACGAGGATTTACGTGGAAAACCCAAATCGGTAAAAACCACGGGCGGAGGAAGCCGGGAACCAATTCACTATACTTTGCGGTGTTTACAAAACATTTGGAGAATATAAAAAATACAAAGAGTTTATAAAACTCTTATGTATTAACAAGAAGAGAAAATTGAGATGTTTTGGTGTTGGTGTGATTTTGATACTAATCTTCTAACCTATTTATAGCAAATTGTTTACATGCCATTGTTGAAAATAAAACTTGGATTGCATGCCATTTTAGAAGCTTGAATCAATTTGTTGAAAACTTATTCTTCACATGGGTTTTAAGAATAATGGGCAGCCACATCTTTGACTAACCACATGTCTTTGAAGACACTTTCCACAATCTCCACCTTGACTTCAAAGTGAGTAAAACTTGTATACCCATTTGGTAAAACCAACAACTCTTCAAACTCCAAAACTCCATAAGAAACTGGAATCAGCATATAGAGAAAAATTGATCCTGAAAAATGAAATACTTCCTCCACCACGAGCCTAATCAGGCTCAACTACGATCAGAAATACCCATTAAGTCCAAACATAATTTGAACTTGGATATAGGAAGACTCTTAGTGAACACATCGGGATTATAATCTGTATCGATCTTTTCTATGACACAATCACCTTTTTCAATGATATCACGCACAAAATGATAACGAATATCAATGTGCTTTGTACGGTCATGAAACATCTGATCTTTACTCAAGAAGATAGCACTTTGATTATCATAGAATACTGTAGTAACCTTTATTCTATCATCGAGTTCTCTAAACAATCCCTTCAACCAAATATCTTCCTTAACTGCTTCTATAATCGCCATATATTCTGCCACTGTAGAAGACAACGCAACTGTAGACTGTAACTGGGCTTTCCAACTAATAGCACAACCATTCAGTGTAAACGCATACCCTGTAATGGATCTTCGTTTATCCAAGTCTTTGCCAAAATCTGAATCAACATATCCAACAGCACTAGAGTATGGTACGCATGCCATGTACGCCATATCAGTCTCAGTGGTAGGACTTAAAACGGATGATAACTTGAAATGAGATGCAAAAGGTGTGTTGACAGGCTTTGCTTCATGCATATTAAAGCGTCGTAGGACTTTCTCAATGTAACCCTTTTGAGAGAGATGCAAGATCCTAGACTTCCTGTTACGAACAATTTCCATACCTAAAATTTTCTTGGTAGCTCTTAAGTCCTTCATTTCAAAATCAGCTTTCAACTGGTCTTTTAACTTCTGAATCTCCTTCATATCTTTTGCTGCAATCAACATGTCATCCACATACAAGAGTAAGTAGATCTTTGAACCATCGTCACCTTTCTTGAAATAAACGCAGCTATCATAGGTGCACCTGCTGAATTTGTGACTGGTCATGAAAGAATCAAACCTCTTGTACCATTGTCTAGGAGATTGCTTGAGGCCATAGAGAGATTTCATCAATTTACATACGTAGTCCTCCTTGCCAGGAACTACAAAACCTTCAGGTTGTTGCATGAAAATCTTTTCCTCAAGCTCACCATTTAGGAAAGCTGTAGTAACATCTAGTTGCTCCAACTCATCATTTGAAGCAACTAACCCCAACAATGCACGAATAGAAGTGTGTTTGACTACTGGGGAATAGATGTCAGTATAGTCAATGCCTGGAATTTGACTGTAGCCTTTAGCTACCAACCGAGCTTTATATCTTGGTTTCTCATTCAGGTTAACAGGTTCTTTGAGCTTGTAGACCCACTTGCATTTAACTGGCCTTTTCCCTTTTAGAATAGGAACTAAATCCCAAGTACCATTTCTTTGCAAGGATTCCATCTCATTATGCATAACAATCATCCAATCACTTGAGTCTTTAGATTTGATAGCCTCATCATAATTTAGAGGCTCCGTTTCCCACTCAATATCATTAGCAACAATAAAAGCGTAGGAAACAAGTTCAGCTTCAGCATACCTCTTTGGAGGAACAATTTGTCTTCTCGGCCTATCTCTTGCAATGCTTCGAGTAGTAGCTTGTGGTTGTGAAATTGTTGTTTCTTCAACAACGACATGCTCATTTGGCGAGGAAGACTCTTGTTGCTCAACTGGACTTGGAAAGGTGACAGGTGAAGTAGGAAACTCCACCTCCATTTGAGCTTTCTCTTCATTGGCATTTGATGATGCGACTGTATCTTCTGTAGAGTCTGAAGTTTGATGAATCATAGCAGACTCGTCAAAAGTAACATCTCTTGAGATGATGATTTTATTTAGATCATTGCTCCATAACTTGTAACCTTTAACTCCTGGATTATAACCAAGAAAGACACATTTAAGTGCTCTCAGTTCTAACTTCCCATTGTCAACTCGTGCATAAGCTAGACATCCGAAAGGTTTCAGATGTGTATAATCGGCAGGTTTCCCGGACCATAACTCATACGGAGTTTTCTTTTCGATTGCTCGTGACGGTGATCGGTTGATAACATAGCAAGCAGTAGAAGCAGCCTCCGCCCAAAAGGACTTTGGCAATTTAGAATTTGAAAGCATACATCTGACCTTCTCCATAATGGTGCGATTCATCCTTTCGGCTACACCATTTTGTTGAGGCGTATAGACTACCGTGCGATGTCGAGTAATGCCTTCCTTTCGGCAATAGGCATTAAACTCTTCTGAGCAAAACTCTAGTCCATTATCCGTACGAAGATACTTTACCACCAATCCTGATTGCTTTTCAACCTGAACTTTCCAGTCTCTGAAGGTAGAGAAAACGTCTCCCTTATGTTTTAAGAAGAAACACCACACCTTCCTGGAGAAATCGTCAATTATAGTGAGCATATAGTTAGCTCCACCTTTAGAAGCAACTCGAGCTGGTCCCTACAAATCCGAGTGGACATAGTCGAGTGGTCCTTTCGTTGTATGGATACCACTTGCAAACCTCACTCGTTTTGCCTTGCCATATACACAGTCTTCACAGAACTCCAAATCAACAATCTTTTGTTGACCAAGTAAACCTCTTCGACTCAATTCTGACATGCCTTGAAAACTCATATGGCCAAGTCGAAGGTGCCAAAGACGGGACTGATCTGGATCAGAAAGAGACTTTGAAACAACAGCAGCATCACTCGAAATTGTTTTCCCATCAAGAAAGTAGAGGTCGGAGGTTTTTCGATTGGCTCTCAGTTTGTCGGAACCATCTTTGAACACCCTGAGAACTCCACCTTTACCGGCAAACTCGTATCCTTTTTTATCAAAGGAACTGAGAGATAACAAGTTTCTTCTGAGGTTAGGGACATATCTAATATCCCCAATGGTTCGGATAACGCCATCAAACATACGGATTCTGACTGAACCATGTCCAAGGACTGGACATGTAGTATTGTTACCCATCAACACATAGCCCTGGTTTACCTTTTCAAATGTGTAAAACCAACTTTTGTTGTGACACATATGAAAAGTACAACCAGAGTCGAGTATCCAATCACCAGTGGAATCCAGTTTATCTGAATAAACTGTCAAGAGTTCTCCAATACATTCGACCTCTGCTACATCGGCTTCACCCGAAGTGCTAGCTTGTTTACCATTTGCTGCCGCCTTCTTTTTTTCTTTATTCTTCAACTTGAAACATTCTTCAAGAACATGTCCCTTCTTGTGACAATAGTTGCAAAACTTTCGTTTGCCTTTAGATTTGGATCTGGTTCTGTTGGAAGATTGAGAAATTCTACTTCTCTCTGTTGTTCTTCCTCTGGCATTCAAACCTTCGGCTTTAGCATCATCTGAACCACCACCGGTAATATATTTCATCTTCTCTTTAGAATCCAAAGCTGTAAAGACTTCATCTAAAACAAGAGTGTCACGGCTGTAGATGATCGTATCACGAAAATGGCTATAGGATTCGGGCAACGATGACAGCAAAAATAAAACTAAGTCTTCATCTTCATACTGAACATCCATATTCTCCAAGTTATTTATTAACTCTTTGAATGTGGAAAAATGTTTAGCTAGCGAGCCTCCTTCAATCATCTTGAGATTGAACAACCGTTGCTTTAGATGCAACTTGTTCGGTAAGCTCTTTGTCATCAATAACTGCTCCAACTTCAGCCACAAAGCAGCCGCCGACGTTTCTTTTAGAACATCTTGTAAAACATCGTTTGACAAGTGCAAATGAATTTGAGATAAAGCCTTCAGATATTTCATCTCCTTTTCTTCTTCGGTCCATGTATTGGGCATCCTTTCGAAACCCAAGAGCGCCTTGTGTAAATCCATCTGAATGAGAATATCTCTCATCTTTACTTGCCACAGCGGAAATCGGGTATTCCGATCCAGCAGCGGAATATCGTATTTCACCGAAGACATGATTTATTACTTGATAAAATGATCCCAACAAGCTAATATGAAAACCCGGACGCTCTGATACCAATTGTTGTAGAATATGACGGATCCGAATTGACTTTAGACAATATTAGCTCAATGCGGAATAGGATCAAAATTATCAAACGGTAATAATCACAACGAAATACGAATGAAGTAAATAAAATAGAGACACGAGGATTTACGTGGAAAACACAAATCGGGAAAAACCACGGGCGGAGGAAGCCGAGAACCAATTCACTATACTTTGCGGTGTTTACAAAACATTTGGAGAATATAAAAAATACAAAGAGTTTATAAAACTCTTATGTATTAACAAGAAGAGAAGATTGAGATGTTTTGGTGTTGGTGTGATTTTGATACTAATCTTCTAACCTATTTATAGCAAATTGTTTACATGCCATTGTTGAAAATAAAACTTGGATTGCATGTCATTTTAGAAGCTTGAATCAATTTGTTGAAAACTTATTCTTCACATGGGTTTTAAGAATAATGGGCAGCCACATCTTTGACTAACCACATGTCTTTGAAGGCACTTTCCACAATATGGTTGTGTTGATCAAGCTATTATATTGGTATGGTGGTCGTAGATTGTCACTTTTGAGAGACGGTGACGCAACCATAGACTCGGGTGATGGTTGGTAAGTTTGTAACTACTCAACCTCTTTATGTTCATGTAAATTGTAAGACTATTTATGCAGGTGTTGGTAAAGGTCCATGATTTTATTGTGCATGTGTTGGAAGTTGGGAGAAAGAACATGAAGCCACTTTTTGAAAGGGTTTTAGTTCTTATCTCTTTAACTTCAACTGTTATAATGGCAATGAGTGGTCGCTACGGGTTATGTTCATGCAACAGGTCACAGAAACTATATACAACATGTAACTCATCTTTAGCTGATAAGCTAGCTCTTTTCGTAATTTTGTCTTTTGAATATTTGGCTCAATAGCCTGAGCTGGAACTCACCTTTGGCTTGGTAAACAAATTGAATTTTCCCTGGTTCGAATAAATGACTGGAATATCCTTTTTAAACCTTTTATTAAGATTACAGTATCTTAGCTTCCTTTTTCTATCATCAGACTTAGTAATGTATTGTAATTTATTGTACCAATATGTATATTTTATTCTGGCTTAGTTTTCATATAGTTTTACGAACAAGAAGTTATTATGAGGGTACTTTAAATACTTTCTTAAGTATTTAAAACAAGATTTGTAATAAGGAACTCAATAAAGGGCAATTGTGTCATTTTTCATTATTAAATGCTTGGATATATATATATATATATATATATATATATATATATATATATATATATATATATATATATATATATATATATATATATATATATATATATATATATATATATATATATATATATATATAGGCCTACTAGAAATATGAAGAGAATGAAATTGAATTCCACTTAATTTCTTGGCAATCAAATACAACATATTTCAGTTCTTTTATATTCCAATTTCCCCCAAAACATTTTACAATCCAAACACCCTATTATAAGGTGCTTTGTTGTATGAATGCATGGATGGATTGAAGAATTGATCAAAGTCTCAAGTGGTCTTTTATGTTGTCGTAATAAATTGATAATAATATAAATTTAATATCACAATGCCACTTCTAGCATTTAATTATTTTTAGATGTTTATTAGGTCAAGTCTGAGTGGGATGCAATTCTTTTCGGAAAAAATGTCTCTAGAATGGTAATTTTAATAGCAATATATTTTGAGAGATTTTATTTTATTTTTCTACTTTTTGATGTTTATTCTTTCCAAGTCAGAGACAAGTTTTTTTAAAAATTTATGAAAGGGTACTTTTAATAACAATGTACTTTCAGAAAATATGTTTTTTGAATTATTGATGTCTATTATTACGAATACCAAGTCATGTTAGGTCAGGTCTGATGTACTTTATTTTTAAAGCAAAGTTCCTGAATTGGAATTTCAGATTCCACACATCCTTTTAAGGAGTACATGGGTGATGAATCTCACAACCTTCAACCAAACTCTCTTATGTTACATAAGAAAGGCCATTTTGTAAATTTAACTACATGCTATTAACTTTGACGTTTCGAGGGCTAAGCAATATTACTAACATTGTGTTTTCTTTTCTGGAATGTACTAAATCAGGTTTGAAGGAATGGTTCTTCTGAAAAGCCATGAAATAAGTTTGTAAGTGAAGTGAAGTTTTTGTCATTAATAGGTTTGTTTGTTGCTCAGTTGATTTGTCATTCAATTAATATGATTTTAGTTTCCGTGTTGATGTGTAACTTGCTTATTTTTATTCCTGCTACTGGATGTGTTATTTACAACCATCGGTTTTGGTTATGGTTTTCACAAGTTCAATTTTTGGTTTCATATGTTAAAAAGTTCGATTCTTAAAGACGACATTTAACCCTCCTCATCCTACTGATTTTCTAAGCCGTGATCTTGGGTTTGAAGATGAAAAGAACCGTAAGTATGGAGTTTGGATGTAGGAATTTCTACTAAATAAATAATGAAACTTAGGTACCAACATTTCAAATTATCCACTCATATTTTATATCTTATTTAATAATATTGACTTTTGGGCCATTGGATTGCTTTCAATATTCGAAATCGAGACCAATTTGTTCGCAGTTGAAAACCAATATCTCTAAGTTTGATCTATCCATTATAGTAGTTAATATAAGCATGATAATTGTTTTAAAATGTTTTATTATTCATGTCGTTTTGAAGCTTAAATTTAGTGTCTTTGACTTTAACAAGTCAAGCTAAGAAACTACCTTTTTAGTGTCGTCGTTATTATTTTTATCTTCAATATATATAATTGTGTTTTATACCAAAACAGGTTGGTGATTGGTGTGAAAAGGTATATTGATGTTGAGAACACAAGTTACAACGTGTATTATGTCATAAATTTTGTTGACACTAATTGTTGTTGCTGGTGTGAACAGGTATATAGAAGTTACACACTACTTTTTTTTATAGCATCTTACTTTTATTTTGTAATTATTTCTTCTTTTTATTTGAAACATTCAAGTGTTTTTATTTGATGACTATCCCGTTATTGGGTAGGTTTTTCGAAGCATGGAATGTAATCTAAAAGAAATAAAAGTAGGTTGTTGCTTTTGTAGTTGATTGGTTTCTTACATAAAAAGTTTGCAGGTCCTTTCACCAAGGTGTTGTTTCAAATAAAGTTAAAGAAATAAATAAAAGCATGTTGCAATTCTTTCATTTAGCTCTTTAATTATGAGGAAAAAGTTATTATTCCTACTGTCATGTCTTCCTATTATATCATTTTACTATGGAAGTTCGATACTATAATTATGTACCTAAGTAAAGCATTGTACTTTCATTTTCTGTTTTGGCAATAGCAATGTACTTTCATATTTTGTCAAACATAGCATCCTACTTTCATTTTCAGTTTTTTCAAATATAAAAAATGAGGCTATCTTAAAAATCAAGCCTTTGCTTTGTGTGTGTGTTTGCGTGTACGTGACTGTGTATGTGTTTGTGTTTGTGTGTATGTGACTATGAATGTGGGTTGGACTTACTTGTCAACCGTGTAAAAAGTGAATATAAGGAATGACAGCCAGTCTCTAGCCATAAAGCTACAAGCCGAAGAAGAAAAGGAAGAAAAGGATGTAGACCCACACAAACTGACACACACATATATAATAATAATAATAGTATCGTTTGCTTCTTTTAATGGACCCACACAAACTCATTACTTCTCTTTACCCAACCCAATTATGTCACCCCTTTTCCTACCCTATTATCAATCGTCAACGACCCAAAACATAGAAACGAGGACCAGTTTGAGAAGGAAGAGAACCAGATCATTGTTTGAACAAAATAAAGAATTTGATTACAAAGCTAAGTGTGTATCCTCTTGAACATTTGAATGGATATGTGTCTCTCAAGAACAAGAAGCGGCATCAAGGTTGTAGTTACTTTACAGAAAGGCATCAAGGTTGCAGTTGCTTTACAGAAAGGGCACACCAAAGAAACTAAAATACTCGTTGAAGTCTGGTTGGCACCCGTCCATGTGGAGACGATGCAGAAATTTGGTTGTTGCATATACGATCGCTAAAGTCGATGGATCCCAAAAATAGTTGATGATGAGCGTATAATAAGAGGAGAGAGAGGGAGAGAAAAATGATATAATATTGGAATGATTAATTAATTATATAAATTAGTGTATACATTTAAAGTATAATTAATTAATTGTTATTTTAATTTACCTTGGTGCCCCTTTCAAATGGTTGGACCACAATTGGTCATACATTCACACAATATTTGTTGTTCAAACATGAACATATATATATATATATATATATATATATATATATATATATATATATATATATATATATATATATATATATATAGATTAGTATTAAATACATTTGGTAAGTATTGTGTGAATGTAGGACCAAATTTTGACCATTAGATTGAAAAAATCAAGGGCTTAGATGACAGTGGCAGTTGTGTAATTAAAATGAAAGAATTAAATAAAAATAATTAAAATCGGTCACTTAAGGGTATAGTGGACATTCATATGTACCTACAAATAAGGAAACAATATTCTTTTCAAATCAATTTTGGATATCAGAACTATAATTACGGGGACGTTATCCTTTTTATAGTTAACGGTTCAATATTGCTTATATTCTCAAAGAATGAGAATATGATGCATATGAAATTGCTAGAAAATGCATTAAATACAGAAGCCTGTAAATTTTGAATGTAATTAAAATGGTACATTCTCAAAGAATATGATATTACAACAATGAAAAAACCATGTCTGTATACCATTCTTAAAGAATACATGCTTCATAGTTCATACATATCTAACATTCTCTAAGAATACAAAGAAATGATCAAACAACCACCCATTCTCTAAGAATATTGCATCAGATACTCCTTTCCTTTTCACCCATTCTCTAAGAATATTTCATCAGGTACTCCTTTCCTTTTCCTGCCGCCCCATGGTCTCAAACACCCACCCATTCTCTAAGAATACCGCATAACACACAACTATTCTCAAAGAATACAGTCTATTTTGGTTAATGATTCTGCAGAAGAAGTATCAAATTAATCCCCTTCCAAGACATTCTTTAAGAATGCACAAATGCAAATGTGTGCATAGTAGCTATTGTAAATATTTGAATATATGTAGATACAACAAAACATGAAGGGGTACTTGCAGATACTTTATTAATAGTTAAAAACTTCTTTAAGTTGTGTTCGGTCATCAAAAGTTGCTTTAATTTGAGACATATAACGCATGTCTGTAACATATAACTTAAGTTTAGCTAACGTACAATGGTGAAAATAATTAAACAATATAATGACATATCAAATAGATAAAAGGAAAATAAGTAAAAATATCTGTATAACAGTCTCATAAAGAACTTGATCACTCTTGTTATTTTAAAGAACTTACAAAATCCAAAAACTTCATCCTGCAGCATGGCAGCACAATTAACATCAAACAGAAATCCAAATTCGTTTATAATATTCTTAGATAGTAGAATCGATGACAACTTCATTATAAACACTACATATATGTATAAATAAAATGTAAATAACGTTTATATCAAGGAAAAGAAAGTAAGACGATTAAAGTCCTCAAGTTTGAAAGTATTAAATGAAATATAATTTATTTGGTGGTTGAAGTTCCAACTATTTGGAATTAGATTATATACATGATATGAATAATTTTGCACCAATCAAAACAACCTCATATCCACATTCAAATAACTAAAGCAAAATCATATCACTAATCAAAATAATTTTAAACCAATCAAAACAACCTTAAACAAGGCGTATGAGAAAACAAAAAACAAGATCGAAGTAGCAGGAAACAAGGCAAAATAATTTTGCACCAATCAAAACAACCTTGAACAAGGCGTATGAGAAAACAAAAAGAAGATCGAAGTCTAACAGGAAACAAGGCGTATGAGGAAACAAAAAAGCGATTGTGCCCAAACCTGAAATCTGAATCGTGCGAGACGCTTGGAGTGGGACTTTTTGTTTTTTTTTTTTTCCGATTTGAACGATGAATTCATTCTCAAATGCAATTTAGTTTAGGCAGACGATTGTGGCGGCTAGGAGATGAAAGCTTGGCCGATCGATGTTTCTTTTATTCCATAAATTTGGGGCACACCGGTTTAGCGATTGAGCGGCGGAGCAAGGGCGGAGTGGAGAAAGTGCTGAGCGGCGGAGGAAGAGCGGTGCAGGAACCACAATGTTACTACACGGCTCGTTAATGGCTGACTGCGCTCTTCGATCCAAAGGGTGTTCGACTGTGTATAATACCAAGAGGGACGTTGGGATCATTAACGATTATAAAGGAGAGTTTCCTAGATTATAGGCTTTTAAATTTAGTTAGTTTAATTAAATATTAAATAATTTAATTACAATTCCGAAATTACCCCTATGAAATGATTGGAACAGATTTAGTCCTACAATCACACAATATTTAGAAAATGTATTTGAACATATATATATATATATATATATATATATATATATAGAAGAGAGATCAAATAAGAAATAAAATTATGGTAAGAAGGTAACAAGTTTTTTATTTACTTGCTTTTTTGATGAATCACCAAAATGAATCACTAGATGAATCAAAAATAACATGATTCATTGAAAAATTTCCAAAAAAAAAAAACATGTTGATGAATCATTTTTTAGTAAATCAAGTTTTTATTCACATTACAGACAATTTTAGTGAATAACAACAAAATCATCGTAAAAATGATTCATCGAGTTGTTTTTTCGAGGATTTTTTTTGCGAATCATGTTATTTTTGCATCATCTATTGATTCATTTTTTTTTCGCCGAAAAAATATGTAAATAAAAAACTTGTTACCTTCCTACAAAAAATTCACTTCTTACCGGATCCCAATTATATATATATATATATATATATATATATATATATATATATATATATATATATATATATATATATATATATATATATATATATATATATATATATATATATATATATATATATATATATATATATATATATATATATATATATATATATATATATATATATATATATATAAGTTGTGAGACCCGTGTATTACATGGGATGATACAAAAACATTATCAATTAATAATATCTAAACATTAATAATTATACATAAGATATTTGTTTGTGTATCGTGGCATCTTGCTTTTGATTTTAACTATTACGACTTTGTATTTTGATAAATATAATTGATTATGAGAATGTTACCGGTACTAAAATCAAATTCACTATTATAATTAGAATCGTTTATTATGACGTCAATTGTCTCTCTATTGTCTCCTAAATCATTCTAAACATTAAAAAATAATATGATATTAAAAAACAATTAATTTTGAAATTGAATAATAACTAAACCGATCATTAAGGAGTTACAATTAGTTTTTGTTAAGAATTTTAAAATTATGAGAAAATGACATGTGGCAAATTCAATAAGGAGATGACATGTGGTTTTGAGTTACTTATTTATTAGGATAGGATAGGATATATATATATATATATATATATATATATATATATATATATATATATATATATATATATATATATATATATATATATATATATATATATATACATACATATATATATATATATATATATATATATATATATATATATATATATATATATATATATATATATATATATATATATATATATATACACCACAAATAAAATGACATTTAGTGACATAGAAATAGTGTCACTAAAAACTGAAAAAGTGCCACCAAAGGCTTACTAGGCAATCAACGGCACAAAAAACGTGTCACTAAAAATGCTGTCACTAAAAACCTTTTGTCGCACTTTCTGATTATGCCGTTGCTGCCTAATTGGGTTTTAGTGACAGTTTTTGTTATGTCACTATAGCAGTTGTAGATTTTAATGACACTATTTACTTGTTAAAGCAAATATGATTTCAATACTATTACAAAACAGACGTAATCTATCAATTATAATAATAGATTATACACGTTATACATTACTCTATTTATGTACTCCATATGTTTATATATTTTTATTATAAAAGTTGAATATCCACAAACCATATATTATTCCAAAGAAATATTATATTTAAATAAGTAAAAGTACATTTCTATGTTCAAAAACTTTAGATCATATATTTAAATAAAACAAAAAACACACTAAAAGTGAATTTTCCTAACCCCCACTTCCTGCATGGTGAAGCTTACGTTTTTTTTTATATTCAATAGTCACCATTTAACACCTGCGCATTTTAACGTCTTATATGAAAGAGGACTATAGAATAATTTAAGATGTTGGATAAATGAATGCAAGCAGAAGAAGACCTTGTGAACTTTCTAACTCCAGTAGCTTTGTTGGCATCAATCCTACATATAATAGCAATATTTTTACATGCCACAGACAACAAAATACCATATTGTACAAGAAAACTCAAAAATATACAAATTCTAATCCACTGAAAGACCAAAATCTGGAAAAAAAATAATAAAACTCAGAATAATACATTTTAAACCCTCTAGAAACCAAATTCACCCACTTGCTTAATACATCATAAATGGCTAGTCTTAAAATAGAAATAAGAAATTAAAATACAATTATGGACTAATAACATGAAACTAATGAATAATTATAAAAGTTAGATTTTAGGAAGTCAATTTTTTTCAATTTATAGCTTATAAGCCGTCACATACTTTAACATTGCAAATATCAATTTCAAAATCTAAAGTGGTTAAGCTTACCAACAATAGTAATTGGTCGCTTCATATCCTGCATCAAATATGACCTGGTCGATGATATCAAATATGACAACATACATGTCCAATGCCTTCATCGATCCAAATGGTCGCTTCATATCCTGTAAAACAATGTAGATGACTGGGTTGTCTTTTTCGAGGTTTTTTAATGATCGGAAATAGTGCCTCAGCTCAACTTCCATAGAAAATTAATAAGAAGATACACCTATAGATCTTGAAGGGAACCTAGTTCACTGGATCCTTTCATCGAACAGTTGATAGACAAACGTAAATTTAAGATACAATAAGGGACTAGAACATGGGTACTTAGAACCTTGGAAACTTTGCCAAGTAGGACAAGCAATTTCGGGCATCATGCCATAATGTCAAGGAACCATTTTTGTAATCTACTCTGCTTTATATGTCAAACATTATTCCAACTCTGATTTTTGAAGTTCCAAAATCAATTAGATAATCGAGAAATACATAATTTGAACCCTAATTTCCGAAAACCCTTCACTCAAGGTGATGTCGATGATTGTGATGTCGACGGCAGAATTATAAATCATTCGTTCAAGGCGATTATGTAGCAGCAACCCATGGTGTTGGCGACTGTGGTGATCGAAGCGACTAACGGCGACAGAGATGAAGTGATAATAAGGGGGTGTGGTGGATTAGGGTTTGATTTAGGAAATGAGTGAGTCTAGTGAATAAATAAGATGTGTAGTGGTACTAAGAACTTGAAGCAAGATTTTTTTGATACTCTGTCTAAACTAAAACTTGAAGCAGGATCTTTTTTATACATTTTTTCATTTTCCCACTGTGTAAGTACTTCAATGTTGTTAAGATTTTTTACATTTTATTTTTGAAAAGCTTTGATGAATTCATTTTTTTCAATGTATAATATATAAAGTTTAGTGGTATTTTAATTATAGATGGAGAAATTAGTGTCCTAAAATAAATTGTCACTAGTAGATATGGAAATAGTGTCATAAAATGTTAAGTGCCACAATATCTTTTAAAAGTTGTAATGACATAAAAACGTGCCACTAAAAGTATGCTATAGTTGCACAAAAGCAAAATGTCACAAAAACTTTGTGCCACTGAATGTAATTTTATTTGTAGTGATATATATATATATATATATATATATATATATATATATATATATATATATATATATATATATATATATATATATATATATATATATATATATATATATATATATATTCATTTTTACTATTAATTCAGTTTTTTTATTTTGGTGGTTTGATTGTACATGAAAATCATAATTGCACCATATGCATTTCGTTAATCAAAATTAGAAACCGCACCATTTTATTTAGTAATGGTTCGGTTATAATGGTTCGGTTATATCAGTTAATTCAGTTTCGGTTTGGTTTTTCGGTTAATATGTTTGCCACACCCCCAAACCGTATTGGCGGAAACGTTCGAGGGTGGATGACTTCATGAACAATATAATAACAATGTCAAGTAATAGTGATTCCAAGGAACACAACCATCATAAATTAATTGTAAAGGTTACATAGTTTAATGTATCATGTTTCAATTACAATTACAAATGATGACAAAAATACGCAAAATGACGTCGTAACGTCCCTTCATGTGGCGCTTGTGGTTTACCTTAACAATTTCCTGAGAATACAAGTAGTTAAAAAAGTGTCACCAATTAAGTTGGTGAGTTCATTAGTATTTTGTATGAGAAAAATCATTTTCTTTGTAAACGATAGTATTGTAATCTAAGAAAATCCAATATTTCCTTATAAAAATGTCCAAGTCTTGTAAAAGTCCAAAGACTAAAATGTATAGCGTAGTTCGTAGCATAAATCCATTTCTTTGTAAAAATAATAGTGTTGTAACCCAAGAAAATCCAATATTTTCTTAATAGAAGTGTCCACGTCTTAAAACCCAAAGAATAAAATGTATAGCGTAAGATGTAGTACAAAGTCATTAAAATGTATGATTCCACGTAAACAGTTTATAAATTTGATTTTCCCATACGAGATGCCCTATAACCATACTTTGACTATGTAGGTCTGCTTCGACGTTCTTCAGGCGTCGGATTGTTAGACATTTGTCACCTCAGACCTGCCGGTCTAGCTGTAGCTAACAGCTCAGGTGCAGGGGTTGTCAATCCCGTATATATCTATACGAAATATCACGCTCTCTTACCAAGACTCTGGTTATATATTTCAGGACTTATAGTATGTACTTAAATAAACACTGTGAACACCCGTCTCACAAAAATGTATGTAAATCAACTCGTTTACGTAATTTGTTAAGAAAACCTTTGTTTTTGTCGTTATCATATTTCCCATAATAACTTTGTAATGTATAATAATTATATATTTTTATGTAATTATTTTTGTATTGTTCAAAACGTCATAATAACCTTGTGTTCATAAACTATTCCTATAATAGTCTATTTTTGGTATTCCGTCGTAATAAACATATTTTTACGACATAAACGAAATAAGTTATTTAGATGATTATAAACAACATCTTTTAAGATATTTCCCACAAAAATAGTGTAATAACTTGGTTATAACCATTTTTGTTAGAAAATTCGTATTTCCGGTTACAAAACGTGGTTTTTACTAGTTTTCGTTTTTGTGACGTTTATATTAATAGATCTACCATTTTTACACAATATGTTTATAGATTTGTAACTTTTACACAAACCTAACACATCATAATATTCACAATACATAGAACTAAACATATTTCAAGTCAAAAACGTTTTTACACAATAAATCATTTATAAACTTATGTAAATCGTTAGTTATAGCATATAAATACATATAAACTTGTTTAAATCATTATTTATAGCATATAAACTTGTATTCTACCCCTAAAAGTTTGGAAAAGATGAAAATGAGGGGTATAAACTCACCCTTGATGCGTGCTTTACTTAAAAACAAGGTTGTTCTCGCGGGATTTACGGTAGAAGGCAAGATCTAAGCTTCGTAGCTCGAATGACTCTTGGACAAAGCTATTACCCAAAGGTTTTACGTAGAAGTTAGTGTGTGTAAAAGGTGTAAAAGTTGTATAATAATGTTTAAAATCATTGGATGAAAGTATCTTACCAAAAATGATGTGATTTACACTTGGAATGATGGAAGATGGTGGTGGATGGTGGTGGTTTGTGGTGGAGGAAGGTGGTGGTGGGGAGATGATGTTGGCCGAAGGTAGAGAGAAGAGAGGGAGAGTGAGTTGGGTGATTTTGTTTCAAATGAATTAAAGTTAGGTTAAAATGGGTTTTTGTTAGTTTTTAATTTAATTAGTTAATTTTAATCTTTTCTTTTAAATCATAGCCATAGCCTTGTGACTTTGTGATGTGAAGGTGTGTTGGGAAGGGCTTCATCAGCCGATGGGGTAGGGGGTAGGGTGGGTTTGTTTTACTAAAAATGCAATATACTTATATAAAATGAGTGATTTTTATAAAATTGTAAGACGTTTTAGTGAAATTTTATGAGTTTTTAAATAAACGAAGTTCTAAATAAATATTATGTATAAAAACATTGTTAAACATTTAAGCGCAGTATTCTTCCGATTATGCGATTTTTGACATTTCACCGAAAATTGTATTTGGCTTTGAAATTAAATACTAGTTGGTATTACGTTTCATAAGATATGATTTGTTATTCCATATTTGATGTTTAAGGCACCATGTTTTGTATTTTAAGTCCAAACCCTGTGTACATTTATCCGTTCACAGCGGTTTAATCGTTGTAACTTCCACATACGAACTCTGTTTTCGACGTTCTATATATCCACAGGTTTGTATTTACGAATACATCGTTTTATGAATATTATTATTCTCAAAATAAAAATTGTATGATTATCGAATTTTTATGCTACAGCTGTTTGTTATTCGTATTTTCGACGTTTACTCGATAATTGTTTTGAATTAACGTACGTAGTATTATAATATCAAATAACACATCGTAAAATTTTGAAAAAAATTACTTTTCAACATATGGATTAACGTACGCTTCGTTTGACTATAGTTGACTTTTGTTGACCAAAATTTACAATTGTCACATCATTTACCCGTTAGAAAGAATTTCGTCCCGAAATATAGCACTTGAGTAGATCCTCAAGGGTTTGGGAAGAGATGTGGATATTTCTGTTTCATTTGGTCCTCACTCTCCCAAGTAAATTCAGGTCCACACTTGGCGCTCCAGCGTACCTTCACTATCGGTATGCGGCTTTGTTTCGTTCCTTTGATTTCTCTGTCCATGATCTCCATGGGTTCTTCAACGAAATGGAGGTTCTCAGTCACCTCAATCTCGTCAAGTGGAACGACAAGAGTCTCATCGGACAGACACTTCTTTAAGTTGGATACGTGGAAAATGGGATGGACATTGCTGAGCTCTTGTGGTAGTTGAAGTCTGTAGGCTACCGAACCAATCCTGGCAAGGATCTCAAATGGTCAAATGTTTATGGGGTTCAGTTTCCCACGCTTTCGAAAGCGTATCATTCCCTTCCACGGTGAGACCTTCAATAACACACGATCGCCAACCTGAAACTCCAAAGGTTTGCGTTGTTTATTTGCATAACTCTTTTGTCGGTCACGGGATGCTTTCAATCGTTCACGGATCTGAAAGATTTTCTCCGTTGTCTCTCGTATGATCTTCGGACCGGTGAGAGTGTTGTTAGGTACTTGTCCTCTGGCTAGCTGAATGTCACCGATTTATTGTCGATCATAGCACCTCTGACTTTCACTGTAAATACAGTGTTTCTCCTACGATATATAGGATAAGCATTGTCGGTTTGAATTGCTTCAGGGGAAAAATCTTTTGGATATAAATTTTTGCAAACACCTTTTTTTTTCATACAAACATTTGAACTATTTAGAGTGCCACAAGGACCATCAAACATGTGTTTTACTACCATCTTAAATAAATGAGGATTTGCATTTTCAATAGGTATTTCTGCAGATACAATTTTATCATATTCTTCAGCTGTATGCATCTTAAATTGAGGTTCCAATATAAGCAAAAAGTGTGCGTGTGGAAGACCTCTCTTTTGGAATTCTATGACATAAGTATACATGGCAACATCTCCGAAAATATGATTTTTAAAAAGTTCGTGTTTAAGTTGTTCAACTTTAGCATGAAAAACTCTAACAACCAAATCAGGCCTGTTCTGTGCCTCTTCATATGACTTTAGATTTTCCTTTATTTCAGGCCAATTAGGGTTACATGTTATTGTTAAGAAAATATCAGGTTTGCCAAATTTTTGTACTAATGTCATAGCATCCACATATTTATGTCTCATATTTCTAGGTCCACCAATAAAATTAGAAGGTAATACAATTCGATTACCAAGAGTTGCACCTTTAGTTTCACCATTTGCCATGGCATCCACAACTCCTTGAAGAAAATCCTGTCGTATCTCATCCTGTTGTGTTCTATAAAAATCTAATATGTGTGTCTCTAACTTAACATAATTATCAACTATATATTGTTGTAATAATCTGCCAAAATATAATAAGCATGATCTGTCATCAATTTGAAGTTTATAAGCATATATAATATTCTCTAACATAAACAAATCTAGAATTTTCTGCATTTTTTGCCCCATCACTATAAAAAATATATATATTAGGAAACAAGAAAACCTAAAATATAAAATAGTAAAAAAGATTGTTACGTACCATTTTCTTCCATACGTAATAAACTCTCAACATTTGCTACACTTCCGGGAGAAATTAGTTTTGCTGTTGTAGAAATTGAAGAAGGTGTTCTATGGTCTCCAATATTTGTATCTTCAGCCTAATTCCCCAAAAGGAAATATCAATGGATACTGTAAAGGATCATAACACCCATAAAAATAGCGAATACTCTTAGACTCGCAACTATGTGTTTTAACTTCAATATCTCTTGGACCATATTCCCCATTCTCTTCACCATCAAGCCAAATAGCTGCCACCTGTGATACATCAGGTTTGTTATAAACTCTTTGATCTTGAGTACAGACAGTTTTAAGAACAATCTTATAGTTTTCTAAGTCAGCAATATCTCTCAAACTCCTAAAAACTAAGTCATATGGATTACGTTGAAGATAATTTATACACTTTTCAATCAACAGTTTAGAAATTCTTGGACAAGCCATTAAACGATTTTCTATTTCATTATCAGTATCATAAAAATACAACTGAAGATTTTTAGCACGAGCACTTTCGGGGCATAAATCATTTATGAAATGGTATACCTGCCCCTGGACCCTATACGAATAAATCCCACCATCTCTCTTGTTAAAGTTTGAATCTGATGTCACACCTAAAGATGTAAATTCAAATTGGTTATTATATGTCCTAATGTATGTTCTAAAACTTTTTGCCTCCTCTGACTTTAAAGTTAAAAGTTGCCTCATAATAATTGGAAGTTCGTTAATCGACAAAACTACACATCCGTTTAAACAACAAAAAGCATCTGATTCTGAGTAAAATTTCAAAGCACCACAATGACAACAGTTAGGAACATAAGGGAGAATGTCAGCCGAAAAAGGAACCAACTGTAATAAATCTCGACCCGTTACATTAGAGATAATGTTATGCCTACGTTTGCTATTAACACATCTAGAAATAGCATGTCTTCTATATTCGTCCTTCTTTTTAATTCTTTTGTCTTTCCATCTTAAAATAGCTTGTCTTCTATATTCCCTTTTATTTTCAAAATTTGAAACAATTCATAATTCATTCAAAACCCACATCCAAACACCCTTTCAAGCATATAAACAAACACGTAGAATGCAACATTTCTTCCTCTCCAGTGTTGGTGCTTTTCATATTTATCACCCTGTCTTTAAAGGGTGATTTCATGCTTGGGCTAGTTTTTTTTTTGTCTTTTTTCTACTGGTAACGCAGCTGATATTGGTTGAGGATTAAGAATTACAGGCCCAATTTGTTTTTGTTCCACATTTGTTTCCTGAATAACATGTTCATAAAAAAGAACTTTTAGTATATAATAAATTTAAAAAAGATGACAATCATATGTGATTACATACACATATAATCAGATGTGATTAAATTATGAATTATAATCAGATGTTATTGCATTACCAATTTATCGGTTTGAACGTGTTTTGTTTGGTTTTGATTGGATTCTTCTGGTGGTGTTATTTGACTAATATGAAGGTCAAAACTTGGCATGAATGTGTTCTCTTTTTTGTTAGATTCATACACAGTCTTTTCAAAAAATTCAATAACATCTGGTTCATTTAAGAATTGACTCTCTGTGATTGTGTTTTCAATATCATGAACATTGTCTGTCTTTTTGAAAAAATCATTCACCTTTGTTTCTTTTAATGGTTGTGTGCATTTTATTTGATCATCAGATATCTTCTCTTCATTCTTTTATTCATCAGACTGATTTTGTTCATTGATGTTTTCTACAAAACCAAATAAGAAAAAGTTAGTTTATAATCATATATGATTAACATACAAACATATATGGTTAAAAATTTGTTTAATACCTTTTGCATGTTCAAGAACATATTTGACATGATCATCTATGGTTTTGTTTATGGTTGCATCTGTTGCTAAGTTTGATACCTCATTCCAAAACTGGGTATCTCTATCGTAGCCAACAGGTTCTTGGATTGGTCTACTGAACCAAAATTGACTTAACTGTTGTTGTGATACATCACTGCTTTTCAAACTGATTAAACTTTCCTCCTCCTTTTCACCTAAACTTCCAACAATCACTTCCTCCTTTTCACCTGTTAAATTATTCACATTTTTACCATCATCAATTCCTCCGTCCTTTTCACCAGTTTGATCATTCAGATCAATCCCTTCCTCCTTTTCACCAAT